>CM044441.1:21821045-21843175 GCA_024363595.1 Xenopus borealis
GGGGGGGGGGGGTGATATCACTCCAACTTGCAGTACAGCAGTAAAAAATTACTGGAGTTTATCAGCACTCAAGTCACTTGACTGGCGGCAGCTGGGAAACAGACAATATGTCTAACCCCATGTCAGATTTCAAAATTAAATGTAAAAAAATATATTTTTTTGAAAGGCATATTTTCCCATGACCGTATCCCTTCTTAAACTCCCATTATCCACTTAGAGTTGATCAGCTGGGTTGGACTCTTCTCTAAAGCTGGAGAGCTTCAGTCTGTGGCCCCTCACTCAGCTTTTTTTAAACAAAAAGAAAGGCTTGCAGCAAATATGTGCTGTTATCATTGCTCTAACCTTAAAGCTGTGGTGAGTATGATACAGTAATGCTGAACCCTTTGGAAGCCACGCGCTCCTTATCTGTTGTCAAATTCTGTTTTTCCTTTGTCACGCTGATACAGCCCGTCATTCTTTTTAGCATTGTGCAGCTGAATGAATTTACAAAATAGAACTACAACATGTCAGGCACGTTATTTTACCCCTCGATCAGCAGCTCTCTGATGATGCTGGAATCCATTAACAAACCAGGTAGGGTTGCCACATGGCCGGAATTTTACCGGCCTGGCCGGTAAAAATGTTGCTTGATGCCAATGTTATGTATAGGGAACAATCCTAAAAATATATTCTTTTCCCAGAAAAGGTGGCAACCCTAAAACCAGGGGAGCGGTGTGTTTCAAAATCCAATTGATTAAAGGGCAAAATAATCTTTAAAATTATTAACATGTATTTATATAGCATCAACATATTTCGCAGCACCGTGTTTTTACAGCTAAATCACATGAATTACATACACATACCTCCCAACATTTTGGAAGTAAAAAGAAAGACAAAACAATTTGGCATATGTAGCACAGCAATTTTTTTTGACCACGCCCATTTTGTGGCCATGTCCCCTAATTACCATGTTCATCACAAACTTTGGCAGGTTATGAAAGTTTGAAAATCTTTCTCATCTAAACTGTTACAATTACTTATTGTCTTCTCTCAAAATTGTTACAAAGTATCTTATTTGCACCTGTTGGGTGTTCTGGGCTCTCTGCCAAAAACCAATTAAGTTAGAAATGTAGTTTCTTTTTCTGGCTGTTCAGTTCAAAGCCAGTGTAGGGATTGTCAGAGCGGTTGCTGAGGTTTATGAGCCTGGCAGCAGTGTTCATTATGGACGGGACAGGTCTCTGGCGGGGAAGGCCAATTAAAATAACTCTCTTATTTGTTGCTAGAGTAATTGCTTCCATCTTATGCATGTTGCCTTTAGTCTGTACTGGCAGTATCCACAAGGTGCTTTCTCCTTGTCACCCTGGGATTTAATTGAATTTCAAGCTCCAATGACCGTAATTGATGTGAAGGGTTATAATCTGCCGTATATAAAGTGTCAAAAGGGGCGGTTCTGCCGGATCCGACCCTAGTCGACAAAACGCCTGCGTCTAGTAGGGTGGCGATAGGAACATGGTAAGTAAATTAAAATCTGGCTGCGTCGCAGGGTTGATCCGACTGTCGGATGAAAATGCTGCAAGCTGCGACTTCATCCAACAGTCTGGTCGGATCAACCCTGCGACACCGTCGACGCAGGCGTTTTGTCACCCAGAATCTGATCCTGGAGAAATGCTCAAAAGTCTGCCATTTAATTCTGCCCTTAGCATGAGACAATTTGCAGTTGGTTTTCATTTTTTATGTGTTTTTTTTTTTTGTTATTTCACTTTTTATTCAGCAGATCTCCAGTTTGCAATTTCAGCGCTTCGGTTTCTAGGATCCAAAAAATCCAAGGAACCATGAATTGATTTAAATGAGTGACTGGAATATGAATAAGAGGGGGCCTGGATAGAAAGAGGAGTAATAAAAACTTTAAGTAACAATACATTTTTGTAGCCTTTCAGAGCATTTGTTGTTAAAATGGTGTCTCCGTGACCCCCATTTGAAAGCTAGAGAGAGACAGAAAAATAAGGCAACTTATTAAACTATAAAAAATAAAAAAAAGACCAATGGAAAGAAGACCAATGGAAAAGTTGCTGAGAATTAGCCATTCTATAACATACTAAAATGAACTTGTAGTTGAACCACCCCTTGTTGCTATAAAAGTAAAACTTAATAATGATGTAATTGGTTTTTCAGGTGATTTCCAGATCAGTTTTATTTTTTTTTTTTTCAGCCGTGAAATGTTAGTGCTGGTTTTGCCAGACACACCAGGCAGTAATGTCATGATCTGTTCAACTTCAGTCGGGCTGACTGCAGTGCTGTGAGCTGCACATCTGTACCAGAAACAGTGTAGAAATTCTAGGAATGAGTGCTGAAACTCCAGGGATGCAAGAACAAGTGTGCAATCTACAGATCTTGAGTCATCAGTCTCAGAATTAGATCACGCTTGCTTTTGTTTTGAGTAAACCGATGATTGTCAGGATTATGGGTTTAGTTATGCTTATATGGTAGGTGTTTTTGTCAGTACTCCTTGTTTAATTTCATCATTGTGGAGCCTGTATAGCAGGTGTTGCATTCAGGGTCAATAAAAACAAATTTCCGTTAACTCGCTGTCCTCTTGGTTTGGTCCTCATTGGAGGAGTGAGTTTTTGTTCTTATAGTGGTGGCTCACCTTAAAGGAGAAGGAAATCCAAAAAATGCCATGTTTTATATACTGAACTTATTGCACCAGCCTAAAGTTTCAGCTTGTCAATAGCAGCAATGATCCAGGACTTCAAACTTGTCACAGGGGGTCACCATCTTGGAAAGTGTCTGTGACACTCACATGCTCAGTGGGCTCTGAGCAGCTGTTGAGAATCTAAGCTTAGGGGTCGTCACTAATTATCCAGCAGAAAATGAGGTTGGCCTGTAATATAATGCTGATGCTACAGGGCTGATTATTAAATTCTGATGGTAATTGCACTGGTATAATAGTAATTATCCATAATTACTAATCAGCCTTATATTGTGACTATTTTTCTATTCTATGTGTACTGTATATTGTGAGTGGGTCCCTAAGCTCAGTAAGTGACAGCAGCACAGAGCATGTGAATCAGTGAATCAGAATCAGAAAAGAAGATGGGGAGCTACTGGGGCATCTACTGGGGAGACACAGATCTTTACTGCTAAAGGGCTGTGGTTGCCTTGGGCTGGTACACAAGCACAAAACATCATGTACAACATTTCTATCTATAACTTTCCTTGTCCTTTAAAGTAAACTTTTAATACCTTCTAGAACAACCAATTCTAAGCAATGTTTCAATTCGTCTTCATAAATGAGGGTCACTGACCCCATCTAAAAAGAAATGCTGTGTAAGGCTACAAATGTATTGTTATTGCCACTTTTTATTACTCCTCTTTCTATTCAGGCCTCTCCTGTTAATATTCCAGTCTCTTATTCAAATCAATGCATGGTAATTTGGACCCTAGCAACCAAATTGCTGAAACTGCAGACTGGAGAGCGGCTGAATAAAATGATAATTAACTTAAAAACCACAAAATGAAAAACAAATACGTAATATCACTCTCTACATCATACTTAAAGGTGAGCAACCCCTTTAAAATGAAGCATAGAGGTATTTAAGTAATCGGCATTATGCATTTATATTTTTTGTGCTGTTGTTGGTCCAGTGTAATTTTTCTGTAGTAGCACCCAGGTTTTATTGCTAGCTACATAAGGTGTGCACCCTTTGGACTATTATTTTTACCCTGCCTGCATGCAAGGATCTTAAAGGAACATTAAAAAAATTGTGGCTGTTTTCAGCCTGTGTGTGACCACACATTGATCATATACAAATCAATGGATCAGGGGCAATGAGCAGATGATATCTACAAATCAATGGATATGGGGCAGTGAGCAGATCTGCTTCTCTGAGCCTGTAAAATTATGCAGCCAGACAACCACCTGTGTGCCCATAGCCTTAAAGAACAAGTAAACCTTTTTTTTTCTATCTGTAAATTTGCTCTAAACAGCCCCCCAGATTAATGTACCTTAGTCCCTGCTGCAAGTCTGCTCTGGTTTCTGTGTTATCAGCAGCTTGTTTCCCCTTCTTCCTGGTGCAGAGTGAAGCCCAGCCCCTTAGCTTACTGAGCTGACCTTATCTCTGTGACTAGTCCTGGAGATCATTTGCATACTATGACATAGCAGAGACCAGTGTGTGTAGCACCTTTTGCTTGGGGAAACTAGCTTACTAATGCACACACTGGCTCCCTCTTCCTCTCTATTGTGGAACAGCAGCAAATGGACTGCTCAGTAAACTAAGGGGCGGGGCTTCACTCTGCACCAGGAAGAAGGGGAAACAAGCTGCTGATAACACAGAAACCAGAGCAGACTTGCAGCAGGGACTAAGGTACATTAATCTGGGGGGCTGTTTAGAGCAAATTTACAGAAAGAAAAAGAAAAACATTTACTTTTCCTTTAAAGGAAAGCTATATTCCCAAAATGAATACTTGAGCAACAGTTTATATCAAATTAAGTCTCATATTAAAGAATTTATAATATATATTTAAGTAAATATTTGTGTGCAATCCCAGGGGGCAGCCCTTGTTTTTTAAAATGGCAATTTTCTATTTTCGATTACCCAATGGCACATACTACTAAAAAATGAAAAATGGCTTATTTACATGAATCAGGGTTTTACATATGAGCTGTTTTATGCAATATCTTTTTATAGAGACCTACATTGTGTGAGGGGTATAGTTTTCATGAAACTAAATATATAATGCAGTGTTTCCCTGCACTGGGTTTCAGAAACACTGCTATAGTTTATATAAATAAACTGTTGTGTAGTAGTGGGGGCAGCCATTCAAATGAGTAAAGGCTCAGGCTACACAGCAGATAGTAGATAAGCTCTGTACTAGAACATAATGGTATCATCTGTTATCCACTATTTAACCTGTTTTACCAGTACAGGGCAACTGTATATGATATTTTGATTACTTTAAAACATTTTTTTTGGTGTTATCATTCCTTTAAGTCTCAAGCTGCATATAGGGCACATTGGCTACTGGGGCTTACCACACAGGACCTCTCCCAAATTTACATTAATGCCTTCTCTGCATGTGCACCTGGTTCTGTTGGTCATATAGGTCTTTTGCTGGGTTTTGTACTATATACAGAGAAGAAATCATGGATCAGTCACATAGACATTTTTATGTCCACTTTGTTTTTGCAATGTTGAACCATTACCCTGTATATTTATAAGGATTATTCAATACGTATGATTTATGAAAATCTTTTATTACTTTATAGAGGCTTGTTCTATACTTTTTCATTGGCTCATAGCTCATTGATTTCTGGCCTGCTGGCTCATAATCCTACCAATGGACTTCCTAAGACTGTGGGCAACATTTGGCCCTGATCTGTAAGTGCTATTAGCAGCTCTCTCTGTAATCACTTAAATTGTGTATCATCCTGTCAAACTGTGATAGATGTTCTGCAGCCACAGTATCCATTTGTTTAGTGTTCTCCGGCCATAAAAAGGGATATAGTCTGCTCGAGTACATGAACATTTATGCAGTGTCATTCTCTTGATTTACTGGTCTATTATAGATATATATATATGTAGATAGGTTTGGCCCCAGTCTTGGCTTTCTCCCTTCCTGGTTGATGAATATTGAGTTCCAATAAATGGAAGAAAGTGATACAGTTGTTAGCACTCCTAGTTTAGAATTGGCGGCGTTCGATAAGTGGCAAGAGATAGAGGGAAGAGCTACGAGACTTAATGATTTTGTATTTAATAACAAAGTAATCTCTTTAGCGGAAATACAACAGAGATGGGGGTGCCAGCCTAGAGATGCATGGAAGGACCAACAGTTATATCATTATATGAACAAATACAAGGTAGCAGAGTGGGAAAGAGCATTAATTAAGTGGGAACGTTTATTAATCCAAAAGGAAAAGATAAATAAAGCAATCTAAAGAATATACAAACTATTATTGGTGAAACTTTTCCTACTGAAAAATGTAGCACAACGAGAATGGGAAAAAAAGAGCTTAATATTTTGATTACACTAATAACTAGGGATGCACCGAATCCAGGATTCAGTTCGGGATTCGGCCAGGATTCGGCTTTTTTCAGCAGGATTCTGATTTGGCCGAATCCTGCCTGGCTGAACCGAATCCTAATTTGCATATGCAAATTAGGGCCAGGGAGGGAAATCACGTGATTTTGTGGCACAAAACAGGGAAGTAAAAAATGTTTTCCCCTTCCTACCCATAATTTGCATATGGAAATTAGGGTTCGGATTCGGTTCGGTATTCATCCGAAGCCTTCAGGATGGATTCCGGGGTTCGGCCGAATAGTGGATTCGGTGCATCCCTACTAATAAAATGGGATAGGATTATAGCCAATACACACAAATCATCTAGGGCGGCAAGAGTAAGGGAGATGAACTATAAACTAGTTACTAGATAGCATCATACTCCAGCTAAATTAAAGAAATTTTTTCCTAACAGTTCAGACAGATGCTGGAGATGTAATAAAGAAGTAGGCACACATTCCCATATTTGCTATAAATGTGAATCATTGAAGGAATATTGGGATAGAATATTAAAAGCTATAAGCCAGCATTACACGTAACAAAATAAAGGAGAATGATATACCTCTAATATTTCTGAATTTGAGAATAGGAAAAAATAATATCTTACATTTATTAAACAGTTGTTTGCACTCCTGTTTCCCAGTGCCGGAGACTTGAATCCTGTTTCCAGATGAATTAGAACATGTGAGCAGAGTTTTGTGTGTAGTGTAACTGAATTAGATTGTAAGATCTACTAGGGCAAGGACTGATGCAATTGATGAGTGTTGCAGTATGGGGGAATCCCAAATCAAGCTAATCCTTGCTTTCCAAAGTCACCCAAAATTTTCTTTCTGAGGCAACTTGTAAAGCTGAAGTGTCTCGTATCCACCGATAATTGACAGTATTGCTGGTGAGAGCATTTTCAGGAGATTTGTTGCCTGCAGTACAGAACAAGATTTAAATGCAGACAACCAATATCCCATTCACCATCACCCTGAAGGTGAATTCCAAGCAAAGAAAAAAAATCATAAAAAAGGTAATATACACATTTTCGGAATACAGGAATAATGTACCCTCTATTGTAGAATTTAAAGGGATTCTGTCATGATTTTTATGGTGCAGATTTTATTTCTAAATCACACTTATTTGCACTCTAAATAAACTCTACTATGTAAAATGCAATTCCTAAGCCAACTAGTGTATTTGTATTGGTTGTATATTGGTGTGTAGGCAGACGTCCATTCATTTTGCCCAGGGCAGGATTTACATAGCAGGCTCCCCTAGGCCCGCTGTCATCTGCCGCCCCTGTCCCCTCCCTTTTATTTGCTTACATTTTCATCATCAGGACGGAGCAATGGGATTAGACATATGGGAAATTTACATTTCTAAACCAATGTGGGTGTGGTTGGGCAGCATGCCAGCCCCTAAAATCCTACCGCCCTAGGCCTCAGCCTAGGTGGCCTCTCCACAAATCCGGCCTGATTTTGCCTGGTCATGTGCTTTCAGAAAAAAAAACCCACTGCTGCACTATGGAACTGCTTTCTGACAGAATGTTGTTTCTCCTACTCAATGTAACTAAAAGAATTGCAGTGGGACATTTATTTTTATTATTGAGTGATAATCTGATATCTATAAGGGAACGGTTATCTGGTTACCTTCTCATTGTTCTGCTGATGGGCTGCTAGGAGGTGAGAGGAGATAGGTGGATTGATATCAATCCAACTTGCAGTGCAGCGGTAAAGAGTGACTGAAGTTTATCAAAGCAAAAGTCACATGACTTGGTGCACCTGGAAACTGACTGTCCAGCCCCATTTCCGATTTTAAAATAAAATATAAAATCAATTGCTCTTTTGAAAAACAGATTTCAGTGCAACAAGTCTGTTGGAGCAGCACTAGTATCTGATGCGTTTTGTCCCATGACGGATATTGTAAGCCGCCAAAGTGTTTCATGCCCAAATAAAAGCAATAAAAGGCCGTTTGCCGTCTCCTTCCTCAAAGGTCATAGAACTTCTAATATCATCATATTTTACAACACCTAGCACCGATTATAACTGATGATATCCATAAGCTGCAACAATAAGATTTACAAATCCATTTACATCTTAATGTCTATTGGACAGTTGCTTAGAATGAGTTCTCATTAGTATCTCATTATACAAAAGCTGATTTTCAATATTTAGGTGGGGGTTTCCACTGCAGTAATGTTGAAAAGTCATATTCGTGTGGGTTACATTTGATCTTTTAGAATATCTGCTCACACATAGAGCTAATTTGATTATTTTGAATGAGGGAGGACTCAAATCCAGTATTTGGTTAGGGATTCAGCCAGGATTTTGACTTTTTCAGCAGGATTTCGAATCTGAATCCTAATTTGAATATGTAAATTAGGAGTGGGGAGGGAAATCACCTGACAAGGAAGTTCCTACTTTTTCCTTTTCCAGCCCCTAATTTTAATATGTGAATTGGGATTCGGTTCGGTATTCGCCCGAAACTTTCAGAGAGGATTCAGGATTCATCTGAATCGCAAATAGTGGATTCGGTGCATTCTTTATTTGCTGGAAATAAAGCATCTCACCATCTAAGTTTGACAGCAGATGCAGCTCCTGTTTCCTAATGAATTAATTGGGTTGTAGATTCTTTTGCATGCCCTTCTGAACCTAGAATAAATTCCTTTTCATGCTACAGACAATGTAGCACAGATAATGGTGTGTGGCTGGATTGCAGTAGTCTTACATGCACCCGTGTCATGACTCATGACAGATGAGCAGCCTTGCTTTCTATGAACAGCCACGTTTGTTTATAAGGATGCCAACACAGTCCATGCACTTCCCAGCCCACGCTGTGCAATCTAAACCCTTTCAGATCATCTGCAGTCTAATCTCCTTGCTGGCTGCTATCTGCTTGTTGCATGCCATGGGCTTATTCCTTCCCCCATTTAGCCCTAACTGTAATTACTGGGCAGCTTTTCCTAAGCACGTGACCTCTCTCCATGGTGGGTACAGAGCCATAGCCAGGCTATTTACAGATGGCATGCAGAGAATGCCATGTCATATTTTTGGTCACCTGAGAAGCCTCCCTTTAGAGAAGGCAACTAAGGGTTTCTGGGTTAGCAGGCACAGATTTGTATTGAAATCTGAATACTTTCCCGCAGAGCAATTTTATGTGCTCTTTCTTAATCCTATTTCACGGCCTTTTTTAAATCCTCTGCTTTTTAGCTGGTTCATTTGAAAATGTATAAAACCAATTCTTTTTTCTTTTTAGGCTGGGGACAGACAGGGAGATTCGGGGAGATTCTGTCGCCTGGCGTTTAATAGCAGGCGACAATCTCCCCGAACGTCCTTCTCCCTGTCCGTCGCTAGTTTAAAATGGAAAAGCGCCAGCGCTGTGCACACGTGGCGCGGTGATTTCCGGGATTGCCCGAAGTTTCCTCACGAAGTAACCTCGGGCGATTCCGGAAATCGCCGCGCCGCGTGTGCACAGAATCTCCCCGAATCTCCCTGTCTGTCCCCAGCCTAATGCTGCTCCACCCTGAAACAGTGCTTTTTAATTATGAAAGAAAATGCAGGTCTAAGCAACTTTACTATATACATGAATTAAAAATTTACAATGGTTTTAGGTTTGTCAGTGTAATTGCTGTTGAAAGAAGTATGCGGCTCTTTATGTTCTCCGAATCCTGTAACAATGTATCAAGCCAGCTGAAGGAGTAACTGGTTTTTGCTACATTGTTGCAAGTCCGTGAACAGAAATGGGAAGACATACTGCTTTTAGTTGCAGTGGTCTTTACAAAATAACTTTAAAGGAGAACTAAACCTTAAAAAAGAATATGGTTAACAAGGCCATAGTTTATATTAGGGATGCACTGAATTCAGGATCCGGTTTGGGATTCGGCCAGGATTCGGCCTTTCAGCTGGATTCGGATTCGGCTGAATCCTTCTGCCTAGCCGAACCGAATCAGAATCTTAATTTAAAATATGCAAATTAGGGCCAGGGAGGGAAAATCACGTGACTATGGCACAAAACAAGGAAGTAAAAAAAGTTTTCCCCTTCCCACCCCTAATTTGCATATGTTAATTAGGGTTCATATTCGGTTCGGTATTTGGATGAATCTGAAAGATTCGGGGGTTCGGCCGAATCCAAAATAGTTGATGCGGTGCATCCCTAGTTTATATACTGGATTTATTGTACCAGCCTAAAGTTTCAGCTTGTCAATAGCAGCAATGATCCAGGACTTCAAACTTGTCACAGGGGGTCACCATCTTGGAAAGTGTCTGTGACACTCACATGCTCAGTGGGTTCTGAACAGCTGTTGAGAAGCTAAATTTAGGGGTCGTCACTAATTATCAATTAGAAAATGAGATTGAGTAATATAAGCTGATGCTACAGAGCTGATTATTAAATTCTGATGCTAATTGCACTGGTTTCTGTGCTGCCATGTAGTAATTATCTGTATTAATGACTAATCCGCCTTATATTGTGACTATATTTCTATTCTATGTGCATGCCTCCCAACTGTCCCTTTTTTGTACCGGAAAGACCCTCTTTTCACTGCCAGAAAAAGAAACAAAGATTCTAACTTAATTGGCTTTTGGCAGAGAGCTCAGAACAGCTAAAAGGTGCAAATAAGATACTTTGTAACACTTTTGAGATAAGAAAATAAGTAATTGTAACATGAGAAATATTTTCAAACTTTCATAATCTGCCAAATTATGTAAAATCAACAAGGTAATTAGGGGGTGTGGTCACAAAAATGCGTGATAAAAAAAATTTAGCCACGCTACTTGAGAAAAAAAATTGTTGTCCCTCTTTTTACTTCCAAAATGTTGGGAGGTATGTTATGTGTACTGTATATTGTGAGTGGGTCCCTAAGCTCAGTAAGTGACAGCAGCACAGAGCATGTGAATCAGTGAATCAGAAAAGAAGATGGGGAGCTACTGGGGCATCTACTGGGGAGACACAGATCTTTACTGCTAAAGGGCTGTGGTTGCCTTGGGCTGGTACACAAGCACAAAACATCATGTACAACATTTCTAGCTACTTCTTTAGTTAAGCTTTAGTTCTCACTTAAAACATTTTAATGTTTGCATGCAGGTATATTAGAAAGTTACTTATAATTAAACTTTTTTTAAATTATGCAAAACATTATCTTTAGCTTTACTTCCCCTTTAATTTGGTTTTATTGTATTGTTCTCCTTTTTTTCCCTCCAGTTTTGTTTTCTGTTCCTTTGTGAGTATTTTCTGGCTTCTTCTGGCAGTCTCCGTTTGTTCTGCTATGTATGGCTGCTCACCAGAGACGGCAAGTGTTCCTCCCACCCCACGGGCCCTGAGACAAACACTAGCTCACTCGGCCAGGTTGCCATAGAGACTGAATGCAATGTGATCAGGCCATTAGGGAGCTGGTGTTTTCTTTCTACTATGAGGCCTTGCAGCCTGCCAATTGATCTGAACTGCTGGAAAGTAATCAGAGTCACCTGAATGTTTCTTCCTATGAGAAAATTTGGGCACTTGCTGAATTATTTCTGTAGAAGCTTCTTGTATTTTGTCGAGCTGTAGGAACGGCGAGCTTCAGATCCAGTGATGAAGATTGGAGTCTATTCTACTTGTTGCCATGGTGATAAGCATGGTGTTAACATGCCCTTTAGTCTTAGGCAGCATAGCTGCAAGATCAGAGTATTGTGTATTTAACTGATTATTTATCCTCCTCCAGTATATATATGTGTGTGTGTACACACACACACACACACACACACACACACACACACACCCCCCCCCCCCCCCCCCCCCCCCCACCCCCGTTAACAGCACTCCACTGAGAACCGCAAAATACCCAGGTGCTACTCACAAAAAATTAATCTGTAAAAATCTAAGGTAATTGAGTGCACACTGGGAACCTTCTTGTCGGTTATTTTAAAAGCATAATTTTATTTAAGTTAATTAAAACTGATCAACGTTTCGGTCCAAGTCTAGGGCCTTTATCAAGACCATGAAAGTTTTAACATTAAATAGACAAGATAAAAGCACTCAATCACGTGCAACAATTAGAACTGTATACTATACATGTGGAGCCGAAACGTTGGATCACAATAAAACTTCCACTTGAGTTGACTTGTTGGACTCTCTTGTAGTCGTCCTTGGAGTGCTGTCACACCCACTGCATGCTATATATATATTTATTAAAACATATTTTTTATGGTATCATTGAGAAATAGAAGTATGGGATCTTGTGTGGAAACCCATTATCAAATGATATATGGAATACTACAATGCCATTTTCCATAGAGTTCCATTAAAAATTAAATTTTCTATAATAAAGACAAACTTTGTACTTGATGGCATGGGCCGGTGCGCTTTCCAAAATTGCCCGAAGTTGCTTCCCCAGGACTCTGTTTACAATTTAATTAAAAGAAGTCGATGTGGGTGTGAGTTGGCAGTTAGTGATTCATTGTGTGGTTGGTGAGTAAAACAGGACCATAAATGGAACTAGTATAACTTGCATGGTTTCCTCAAAACATGTACTGATGGGATACAATGAGTCTATGCTACTATATATATATATATATATATATATATATATATATATATATATATATATATATATATATATAGATATATAGATAGATAGATAGATAGATATAGATATATAGATATACAGTAGAACCCCCATTTTACATTTTTCAGTGGACCAGAAAAAATGGTGTAAAATGAGGGAAAACTTAAAATCAGGGAAATGTATTATGCATTATATATAGGTGGGACCACAAAACAAAAATATATATAGTGTATATATAGTATCAGCATAGTGCAGCATGTGTGGGCTGCTCACCCTGAAAACAGTTGAAACCTGGGTGCTCATGCAAACTTAGCAAATACAGCATATTCTGTTGCCATAGGCGCTGATCCCATATTTTGCATTTGGAGACTTCTTTGGGCAGTGGATAGACTATAAGGAGATCGGCAACAATCAAAACCTAAATGGACTAACCCATGTAAGTTTACTTATGCATATACAGTGATGGATTTATACAAAAAAAGGCAAATGAGGCTAAAAAGAAAAAAAAGCTTTATTTGTCCAATGTTTTGGTCACACACAGGAACGTTTATCAACCTTTTTCCTTAATAAAGGACAGAAACGATAGACAAATAAACCTTTTTTTTTACCCTTTCCCTCATTTGCCTATTTTTGTATAAATCCTGTGAGTTCCATCACTGTGTGTGTATATGCCATCCAAAATATACTTTTAATCACTGGTATTTCCTGTCATTGATTAGAATGGATAAAGGTGGCTATAGATGCACGGATATAAAACAAAATGTTATACTATATTTGGTGGGTGCATGGCATTAGCGAGCCGATATCGGTTGGCTCTACGATCGACCCATGACGATTCAGCTCTACACGTATGTATTGAAACAAACTATCCTTCTTGGAAAGATCTTTTCCAAGGAAGATCATAATTGTTACGTCTATGGCCACTTTAAAAGGAAACTATCGTGCAAATTAAAATTTAATACAAGCATGCCGAAATAGGTTTTAAAAATTCTGTACAAATTCTGAAATAACCAAACTTATCTTCATTATCCCTCTCTCAGCATGTGTTTCTCTTCATCCTTGCAGGAGTTGGGTGTCAGATATTCATTGACAGTTAGATCCAATATATCTTATAGTGGGGCTCCTTTTGCCTAGAAGGTGCATTAGAGTTCACTCTATTAAAATCCCCAGATATTCTGTCTCTCTACATGTAGAATTTGTGCAAAAGGCAGTATTTTTGTTAGATTTTGTTTGTACTAGAATAAGTTATTTGAGTGAGCTCTAATACAGAGGAATAGTGCACATAAGCGTGATTATCTCAGAAACAATGCAGAATATTTAATTGACTGTGTTTAGAAAGTTTCTTATTTCAGTATGAGGAAGCTTATATAAAATGTTCATTTTCATGATCGTTCCCCTTTAAGGCTTGATATGTCACAAGCCTATGCAATATTATAAAAGCTTGTAGTATAAAAGTTTCCCATTCTTGGCAATGCTGTTAGTTATGTATTCATTGTTCCTTCACGTCTCATGTGTAAAGCAACTATGCAAACAATGTCAGATGCTAACAAGGGACCCTTTGGCTCTAGTCTGTAATCTCTCCAACATGAGTATAAAGCTGAGGGCACACAGAGCATTGGCTCAGCTACTCTGCGTCTGCCTTTTTTTTTTTCCCTGCAATCCGAGAGAAGTGAATCCACTCCCTTCTCCAGCTCCATTTATCTGCACTAAAAAGTACATCATCTACTCGTGTACAGGTAAATGGAACGGAGCAGAGGTTGGCCAATAAACGCAAAAGCAGGGAGCCTGATGCAGGCTGAAAGCAGCGACAGCAACACTCCTGGTGCCGTCAGCCTAAGGTTTAAAAGTCACAGTCGCATTGGCATGTTGATGCGTCCTCTATAGGCCCACCCAGTACCCATTTTAGGCCTGCATGTGGGTAACCATACATGGCACACATCTGTTTGTGTATGGCCCGTTTTAGCGCTTTCACTTGTTCAAACAAAGTAAGTTTGCAGTAAACCTTCACCACCTGTATTACTGCCTTTTAAAGGAACAGTTCAGTATAGGCTGTAGTGACTGGATGGCTAGCATAATAGCCAGAACACTACTTCCTGCTTCCTCTAACTCTGTTAAAGTCAGCGACTTTAAGGGGGCCACATGGGACACAGTGTTCAGTGAGTTTGCAATTGATCCTCTGCATTCAGCTCAGATTCAAAAGCAATAGTTATGACCCATGTACCCTCCCTTCAATCACCTATTGGTTGCTGCCTGGTAACCAATCGGTGGAAAGCAAGGGAGCTGCAAAGCAGAAAGTAGTGTTCTGACTATATTGTTAGATATAAAGTCACTCCAGCATTACACTCCATACATTACATTTTTGGCTAAATAACTATATTGGAAACATTTTTTTTTAATTTTGCACAGCCTATCTATTTACCCAGTTTTTACTTTTATACTGAACAGTTATTTTAAAGGGTAAGTCCCTAATTTACAAACATGATATAAATTCATTGTGGTATAACAAGGTATGGAAAATACATGTCTATTTGTTATAAAAGGTTTACAGTAGCATAAAAATATATATTTTTTTGTTAGTGCTGGCATTTTGCATGGAACTGTCCAAAGATATACCATGACAATGCTTGCTAAAGGCTTGCTCAACATAGATTATCTGGCGACAGAATGTGCAGAATGTAGACTTGTTTTCAAGGGGGAGGTACAAAGGGCAAGAGGTCATTTTGGTGAACCAGTGCAGCAGCTGCCAGCTGAATGGTACAACGAGTCCATGCTTTAGATATCCATGAATATCTACATTTCTCCACTTATAACAAAGGAAATGCCTGCATTCGAGTTCTGTGTTTATACATGTGTACAAGTGCTGCGTATTCTACCCAGCCACATCTGCACGTGACTTTTTTTTTGTCTTTTAAACAATGTATTGATGATCTAAAATGTTCTCTGTTCACTCTTTCAGATTTCTAAAAACAAAGATGGGCAAGAGCAAAGTGAGATGGTATCGCCGGCGGAGGAGGAAGGCTTCTGTTGGCCTGGCCCAAAATCTGTTGCTCTACAAAGAGCGTCCGAGGGATTTGGTTTTACTTTAAGGCACTTCATTGTGTATCCCCCTGAGTCGGCAGTTCATACATCAGTAAAGGTAAGTGCAGTATCTTATTGTTGAACAGTTAACACCAAAAACTGAAAGTGTTTTAAAGTAATGAAAATATTGTGTACTGTTGCCCTGCACTGCTAAAACGAATCTGTTTGATTCAGAAACACTACTATTGTTCCTATAAACAAGCTGTTGTGCAGCAATGGCGGGAATTGAAAAAAGGCTACATGGCACAGGTTAAATAGTGGATAACGGATATCACCATTATGTTCTACAGAACTTATCTGCTCTCTGCTGTGTAACCTGAGCCTTTTCTCCTTTGAATTGCTGCCCTCATTGCTACATAGCAGCTTATTTATATAAACAATACAAGTGTTTCTGAAGCAAACACGGCAGTTTTACCAGTGCAGGGCAACACTGCATTATTTTTTTAATACTGTAAAACGTGTGTGTGTATGTGCATCAAAGCTTGCAATAGCCTCCCTATAAATGTGTATTGTAGTGGCCTGAAAAGCGCTTGTGTTAGTACTTGCCTGGTGATCGTTGTCTGAGAAGTCTTGGCACAAGCACTTGGCAGGCAGTTTCAATCCAAGTGTCTGGGGAGGGATTTCAGGCACTTTGGTGATGCCTTTCTGGGCTACATAAAGCAAAGCTCTGTGTACCTTAAACTATAGCCTGTGTGCCAAAAAGTCGATGGTATTTGGGTGTTTTGCCTACAGCTGCCCTCTAGCCGGGAACTGCAGCAATCCAAACATGCCTGGCAAGCAAGTGTTTTTTGCTCAGGGTCCCATCTCTTACTTTTCTGTCTGTGTCCGATATGGCAGTTTTTGTTTATTACAGTGACACACACAGGGCTGTTTTGTGTCCCATTTTTTTGCTGGTCAACATCAGTGGACAAAACGTCCTGTATACTACAAAGTTAACATTGTCTGCCCTGATGCAGATACTTATTGAAAAAATTCCCTGTTTACCCAGTAATAAATCCTTCTCTTTAATAAATTATGATTGGAAAGCTGAGAGTGCAGGCCATCTGCATCATTACTGTATAGCGCAGGTATCTGTAGACGCATGCCTGTAATACTGCATTGCTGTTACTGAGCCAAAGACTGCTCTAATTCTCTGATAAGATGACCTCCATGTCTGAATACTTCCACAGCTATCAAATTAGTCCTGGCATTGCAAGCATGTGAACTCTAGTTCTCTAACCTCAAGGACAAGTCCTGGCAGCTTACTACATAGTTTGCATTACAAACCTCTACCCACAATCATTTAAATAGGTCAAAAAAGTTGCTCTAATACACAAACTTCACATCGCTGCAGTTGGTCATTTTAACAGATCTTTCAAAAGGAAAAATTCTATATAAGTGAAAGTGTAGATTTTTTTTTTTTTTTGGAGATCTTTTATGAAGTTTGGGAATTCTGAATCCAGTTTCAAGAATTCCTATTCCTATACTTTCAGTTTGTGGGATCTTTTGGCTAAGTCATGAAAATGCGCCACCTGTATATAATGCACAAAAGCCATGAATATCTTATTGTAAAATTATATCCTTATAAAAGGTGACTAGTGATGTCATCCATTATAAACGGTGAGTAGTGATGACATTTTTGTCACACGACTCACTAAAACTTATGTAGCATAATAAAGTAACTACCCTTTGTTGGAAAATATGAGGATATTAGCAGTAACCTAGGAGTTCCATGACCTGTATTTATATGGTGATGGCACTCCTAGGTGACTTCTAATATCCTTATATTTTATAATAAACTACTGAGCACAATAGGGTTGGTGGGAGCGTTTGTTGTTGGCTTTGGAGAAAAGATGTCTTCTTCCATTAGATCTAACTTCTAACCATCTCCATGCAATCACTCATGAGTTGGTATTCTTTCAGTCTGGAATTCTCTGTAAAGCTTTGATGGTATTCAGCCACCACTATGATCTTGAGATTTCACAGGTAGTCAATGTTCATTTAGTAATGTGTGTCTATTGGCTTAAGCCAACAGTTGCTAGTAGTAACAGGTACACTGCAGATGAACCCATCTGTGCATTCAGACTGGAGGGCATAAAAAAGTGTTTCCTAAATTTGCTAGGAGGAGAAGCAGGTCTTGGCATGAAGCGTATCATCAGCACATTGTTTATTAGCAGATCAGACCTACACTGTGCAAGGTAAATGGAAGCGATGCACTATAAATTACAGATTGACAGCTAAATATGTCATTTTTCATTTGCTCCTCACAGCTGCACTTTAGCTTTACTCTACTGAATATGCTTATTCATTAAACGGCTTTCTTACAATTTATGGTGTAATAATGTGCCAAGAGATCTAATGCACATACTAGACTTGGGGGCATGCTTGCTACTGAAAAGAAAATACAGAGAATAACAATTGCACAGTCTACTACTGCTGTTTTTTTATTTTCTATATGGTTAACACTTCACGGACTGTGATGAAATCCAAACTGCTCAAAGACCCCAGTTTTGCTAATTTCAAAGATTCTCCGCAGGCTTCAGTTGGACAGCTCCAGCACGTATAGCAATTTGTGCAGATATTAGGGATGCACTGAATCCAGTTCGGGTTTTGGTCATTATTCTGACTTTTTCAGCAGGATTTGGATTTGGCCGAATCCTTCTGCCCAGCTGAACCAAATCTTAATTTGCATATGCAAATTAGATGGGAAGAGAAATCGCGCGGCTTTGTCACAAAACAAGGAAGTAAAAAAGGTTTTCCCCTTCCCACCCCTAATCTGCATATGCAAATTAGGATTCGGTTCGGTATTCGGCCAAATCTTTTGCAAAGGATTCAGGGGTTCAGCTGAATCCAAAATAGTGTATTGGGTGCATCCATAGAAGATATAGACATTTCTATGTGGATCGGGTGCTTGCCGCTAACAGTGATGCAAGTAGCCCTTGGCAGGCTGTTGGCAGTTTACAATCTAAATCTATTAATTTTCCAGTACAGTCATGGGACCTATTATCCAGAATGCTCAGGACCTGGGGCTTTCCGGATAACGTATCTTTCTGTAATTTGGCTCTTCATACCTTCTCTACTAGAATATCATGTAAACATTAAATAAATACAATAGGCTGTTTCTGCTTCCAATAACGATTAATGATAACTTAGTTTGGATCAAGTACACGGTACTGCTTTATTATTACAGTGAAAAAGGAAATTATTTTTTTTAAATATGAATTATTTAGATAAAATGGAGTCTATATGAGACGGCTTTTCCATAATTTGGAGCTTTCTGGATAACTGATCCCATTCCTGTACTGTAAATCCCCATTTAGGAAGGCGTGCATTCTGGCAATGAAAAAAACTTGTGTTGTATCTTGAAAGAATGTGCAAACTCTATATACCCAGGTAGAGTCCTGCAGCGGGTCGGGTACCCGCGGGTTACCCGCAAAATCCCGCGGTACCCTGCGGGTTGCTCGTAGAATTTCTGGGTGTGGGTATAGAAGCAGGCCGGTGGTCCTGCAGGTTGGCGGGTTGAGGGTCGGGTCGCGGATCCTCGCTATAGGGATTTTTACTCCTTTTTCTGAG
This sequence comes from Xenopus borealis, assembly GCA_024363595.1. Lineage (NCBI taxonomy): Eukaryota > Metazoa > Chordata > Amphibia > Anura > Pipidae > Xenopus > Xenopus borealis. The sequence goes on from CM044441.1 coordinate 21,840,238, forward strand.
CATTTCCACTACTGATGATGTCACATCCGGTTTACAATGACAGCACTTCCTGTTTTACTCCTTTTTTTTCTGATCCTGGCTACTTCCGATGATGTCACTTCCTGTTTATGATGACAGCACTTCCTGATTTTTGATGGTCAGTGGGTCGCGGGTCCGGGTTGCGGATCACGGGTTGCGGGTACGGTTCGGGTCGCGGGTCCAAGCGGGTAAAAATGCGGGTCGCGGGTTCGGGTTGCGGGTACTGGTCGGGTTCGGGTCCCAAAAAATGGACCCGCGCAGGACTCTATACCCAGGTGTAATGGTACTTCCAAACTGGATGTACCTGGATATTTTCCTGCTCACTCACTAAACAATGAACCAAGTCTTTTGCAAAGAACAATGCTAAGTATGGTTATTGCACAGTTAACCACATTAACCCATATGGTATGAATAATTATGCGTGACACCGAAGCATGATCATCGAAAATGCCTGCCAAAAATGGACTGAACTCTTGGCTTTACTGTTTCCCCAACTTGTTTTTGTGATTTTTTTTCCCCCTCTCTCTCTGTAAAGCAAGGGCAGCATTGTTAGTGCTTACATCCTGGGGCAGGAAGGCCCTGCATTGTATTACAGATAAAGGTGATTTATAGTGGATGTATGCTGATCCTTCTCATTTCTGTGTATACACCCATCTTACAAGTGATAACCCTTTCCTGTTTGTTACTTTACTGATATTGGGAGCTTTTCCTATTCTATTGTACTGTATTTATTTATATTGCTCCACAAGTGTGTGTATAGTGAGCTACAAAAACTGAAATAGGGGTAAAGTTAAACCGTGTGAATAAATACATATATGCTTGGAGATTCAATACCAGATTGGAATAAGCCCCCCCCCCCCAAGAGAGTTTATAAAGTAATCTACATGAACTAATGCGGATTACAAAATTGCATATATTTTCAGCAACAGGGACCAGTTTGTCAATGATAGAACTTGTGCCTTTCCCCTCAGATTGAGATTTTTTGATACCAAATAAACGTTTACATGCCTTCTCATTAGAGCCTGAAACATCTTGGAAAACCCATTATAAACTATGGGCATCTCCGCAAGGGTTTGAATTGAACTTGAGAATGGTCTGGCGTTCCGGAGAAATCACAAGTTGCAATACTGCAGAAGTGGAACCTTTCAGTGCTTAGATGGAGCCTTTCAAAGCCATATAAGTTGTTTCTTGAAACGCACACACACACACGCACACCAAAATAGGAACAAAGGAGAGTTGGGGGGTCAATAAAATTAGTTTTTAGAGCTTACCCCTGAGAAGCAGTAACTGAAACAAGGAGTAAGTGTGTTGTGTATAGGGCTGCACACACTAGAGTCCTGCAGCGGGTCCGGTACCCCACGGGTATAGATGCGGGTTTGAGGGTCGGACCACGGGTCTTCTCGATAGTGGTTTTTACTCATTTTTTCTGATCACGCCTACTTCTGATGATGTCACTTACGGTTACAATACAATCATTAAATTATTCGGCACAGTTTCTGAAATAATAAAGTTAATCTTCACTATTTCTCTCTCTGCATGTGTTTCTCTTCATTCTGTCTTCATGCAGCAGTTGGGTGTCAGATATTCATTGACAATTAGATCCAATATATCTTATAGGGATGGCTTCCTTTCCTAGCAGATGTATTAGAGCTCAATGATTCCAGTCCAAACGAAATCTTACGAAATAACTGCCCTTTGCACAAATCCAGCATGTAGAGAGACATGATGTCTGGTAATTTTACTACCTATAAGATATATTGGATTTGACTGTCCATTATTATGTGACACCCAACTCCTGCATGAAGAGAGAATGCAGAGAAACAGATGCCGAGCGAGGGATAGTGAAGATAAACTTGATTATTTCAGAAACTGTACAGAATTGTGGTGGGTGAGAGCTAAAAAAGCTGTGTGCAGGCAACGCTGAGCTGCTGTGATCCTCAGGTCTGTGTTTTTTTTTTATTAAAGGGGTTCTCAGGCATGCAAAATAACCCCACACAAACATTTTCAGAATCAATAATTGTTCAGTGTATTTTGCCCATAAGGGCAAAAGAACAGCTGTAAGTTTTTTTGTTTTTTTTTTAAACGGATCCTGTCCTGGGAAAAAAATTTTTTTTTCAAAATGCATCAGTTAATAGTACTGTTCCAGAAGAATTCTGCATTGAAATCCATTTCTCAAAAGAGCAAACACATTTTTTTATTTCATTGTGAAATCTGACATGGGGCTAGACATATTGTCAATTTCCCAGCTGCCCCAAGTCATGCGACTTGTGCTCTGATAAACTTCAAACACTCTTTACTGCTGTACTGCAAGTTGGAGTGATATCACCCCCCTCCCTTTCCCCTACCCAGCAGCCTAACAACAGAACAATGGGAAGGTAACCAGATAACCACTCCCTAACACAAGATAACAGCTGCCTAGTAGATCTAACAACAGCACTCAATAGTAAAACCCATGTCCCACTGAGTACTATTCAGTTACATTGAGAAGGAAAAACAGCAGCCTGCCAGAAAGCAGTTCCCTCCTAAAGTGCTGGCACAAGTCACATGACTGGGGCAGCTGGGAAATTGACAAAATGGCTAGCCCCATGTCAGATTTCAAAACTGAATATACAAAAATCTATTTGCTCTTTTGAGAAATGGATTTCAGAAGTCTACTGGAGCAGCACTATTAACAGATGACAGTTTCCGTACCCCAGTGCAGTAGTTTAGAATACTCATCTGCCAAAATGTAATAAACAGTTGTGCAATAAAGGCTTGTGTGACTGCTCACAGGTGTTTATTAAATCTTCTTTTTCTTGCAGGACGAAGAGAATGGAAACAGAGGAGGTGAGTTCTTTCTGCATTCTTCACTACACTGTCATACTTTGTTTTTCTAAATAAACTCTGGGTGTTAAAAAAAAAAAAAAAAAAAAAAAAAAAA
>CM044441.1:21851273-21861767 GCA_024363595.1 Xenopus borealis
GGGGGGGGGTGGCATTTTTTCTTTTAAAGTACTATTATCCCCAACCGGATTGCAGGCTTTATCATCCCGCACCTTTGGTTTTGGGTAACTTTTTTTTGCGGCAATAGGTGCCCTTTAAGAAGTATCGTATCCGTTATGCTGAAACCCGCTATCCTGAAAGCTCCAAACTACGAGAAGGCCATCTCCCATTTTAAGAAATATTTCCCTCTTCTCTGTAATAGAATAAGTACTTTGTACTTGATCCTAACGAAGATATAATGAATCCTTAATTGAGGTAAAACCATGTCATTGGGTTTAACTAATTGTCTAGAATACAGAAATTATAGAAAGCCCTCTTATCCGGAAAACCCCAGATCCCAAACAATCGGGATAACTTCAAAATAGGTGTGTGTGTGGTCTGTACTTGAATTGCTGCAATGCTGTTATGTTTGTCAGTAATAAACTCTTGTTATTAACACCTGTTAATCTGTTTTCTTTGCATTTGGCTAAAAACATAATATATAGTATTCAGTAGGTACCATTGTTCCTATCCTATTTAGCATATTGTTCCATTAGAACTGAGCTATACTTTCTGCTGAATAGGTCATAAATTGCTTGTAAGGAAGAGCCATCTAGTGGAGCATTAGGTAAATTGAAAGCAATGCATTCTAATCCTGTTTCTGCTATGGCTCCATTACTGCGCACCTTTTGCAATGACTTTCTATTTGAGACCATATATATATATATATATATATAAAGGCAACTCTTAGAATTGTTACAATAGTTGCTAATATTACACCGATGATGCTGAGAAATGTATCCAGCAAAGTAGCAAGTTGTAACCATTCAGACTGCCCCAGGATTAATAAACTGCCAGAATTCAACACCAAAGAGAACTTTTAAATTTACATTTTGGAAAAATAAACTCACAAATGGAATTTTTCCTTATTTATAAAACCTGAATTAAAAAAAATTGAATGAATGTAATTTGGGGGGGGGGGGGGGGACTAATTAAGTCAAGTTATCGACAAAAAAACCTTAAATATCTTGAATTGATAGTTTTTGAGAGTGAACAACTGAAAAATCCCTGACAATCATGAAGGCTTAAAAACATCTTCAAATGGTTCAAGGGCCCTCTGCCACTGACCTTTACATGGCCACGTCGGGTTAACTGGAGTAATTTTGGATTTGTCCTTTTTGCAGCTTCAGGGAATAATCTCAAAAAATTGGACCTTTTATAAATAACCACCTTAATTACTTTTCCCATTATAAGGAATGCAAAATGTTGTCACCCAAAACCTGCTGAGACACAGGTTTTAGGAATTGTGACAAAAACTCACTCCGTAATCCCAAAAATTTGTAATCAGCCCCAAATTGTGTTATACAGTTATACTATCTGATCATCTCTGTTGGTGCAAACAAACATTATCCACGTTCTATAACGACAGTGGAGTTGCTTTATTAATTCTGTGTGCGGGTCAAGGCTTATCATCTTAAGGCAGAATTCCTGTGATGCTCCAGAACATGCTTGCTGGCTTTACCCACCTTACTACATTCTTTGTCTAACTGCTAGAACACCTCTGATAAGTCAAAAAATGTGTGAGGTATCTGTGACAGTGCTTCAGGCATTTAATTGAGTTTATAAATTTTGTACAACAGGATAAGCATGTGTTCTAGCATGACACCCCGTAGCATCACAGCACAGCAAGAAATCATTGGAATGTTACTTTAAAGGAGAAGAAAGGTTAAAACTAAATAAGAAAGGTCCTCCTAAATATACAAGTAAACCCTCGGTAAGGCTTAGGCCAGACGGGTAGATTCGGGGGCGATCTGGCGACTTCTCGCTGCGACCGATCGCCCCCGAATCTCCCCGAATAGCTAGGCACAGCTGCGCACCGGCGAGGCTTAAAATCGCTCAAAATTGCTTGGCGAGGCAATTTTGAGCGATTTTAAAAATCGCGCCGCTCCATGTGAAAAAGCGCAGGCGTTTTTAAGCCTCACCGGTGCGCAGCGGTGCCTAGCTATTCGGGGAGATTCGGGGGGATTCGGGGGTGATCCATCGCGGTGAAAAGTCGCCAGGCGACAGATCGCCCCCGAATCTCCCCGTCTGGCCTAAGCCTTATGCTGCTCTAAATCCACTGTCAAAAGAAACACAGCATTTCTTTCCTTCCATTGTGTATACATGGACTTCTGTATCGTACTTCCTACCTTCAGCTTAAACCTCCTTGCCCCAGGCATGAGCATGCTCCGTTTGTTCCTCCCCCCCCATTCTCTGCTGTAAGATGAGGACAGAGCTATGAGTGAGCAGAGAGAGACTCGGGCAGGAAGTGATCTCACACCAACCTAATACTACAGCTCTAGAGATTTTTACTCTGTTATGGTAAAAGATGTTACAGAATAAATATAGCATTCTAGCTTGCACCATTGCAGCTAATCTATTGGCAATAAAATGCCTCCGTAGCTTTCCTTTAAAGTCAATCTCCACCAGAGAGCTGTTTGTATAATGAAAGTAAATTCAAGTCTGCTTTCAAATCTGTTAAATCTACTTTAAAATGTTCAATGGTTTTTGAGCTATTTTTAAATGCAGTTGTAAGTGAAAGCAGTATTTGTTGGGCTGTTTATGTTCTCTGACTAGGAGGAGAATGGAACTCGTGTTCCATTGGTTTGAGGATCTGAACCAGAGAAAATGGATAAATAACTGCTTTCAAATCAAATTTAATGTTAAAGTTGCATTTTCTGGATAACAGATCTCTCGGTCTTAATACCTTAAGTGTACTAGAAAATCATGTAAACATTAAAAGGGGTCTAAAGGCAGAAAAATAGAATCGCATTTTTACTTTCTTTAATGAAATAGAAATCTATCTCCAATATGATTAAAAAAAGTCTACTGTTTTTATAAAAAACATGACTGTATGCAGTGAAATTCTCCCTTCATTTACTGCTGTGGATAGGAATTGTCATACAGTCCCTGCAAACTGCAAACGATCATACTTTCAAATGGCAAGGTGGAGCCCCCGCCTTACTTCCCAGAACTCGAGCAGTTTTGTTTGCTTCCCTGTAAAGCAGCTGGCAATTTGTGTGTAGAGATTTGTATCCATAGACCCCATGCAGTCTGTATATTCTGATTATTAATCAGTCTTGCTATACCGGCTTCTGTGGCAGATATTATTTGGCTTGTGCTGTTTTGATAACGATACCTAAGCTTAACCTCCCAACTGAAGCCCAGATCACACTGAGCATGTGCGGAGTCTTGGTATTCTACTATTTAAACATGAAATAAACCCAATAGGCTGGGTTTGCTTCCAATAAGGATTAATTATATCTTCATTTGAATCAAGTACAAGCTACTGTTTTATTATTACAGAGAAAAAGAAAATTTGCATTATTTGGATAAAAAAAAGTCTATGGGAGATGACCTTTCTGTAATTCAGAGCTTTCTGGATAAATGTTTCCATATAACAGACCCTATACCTGCACAATGTTTGACATATGTATATATGAGGGGGGTTGAGTTATCTGTTCTTCCTGTGACCTCTGGGGAATAAAGCATTGTATAAGTAATAGTACAGTCAGAAAGCAAGGCTTTTATTAAAGGAATTGTCCAGTATAAATATAAAAGCTGGGTAAATGGTGCAAAATAAAAAATGTTTCTAATAAAGTTAGTTAGCCAAAAATGTAATGTATAAAGGCTGGAGTGACTGGATTTCTAACATAATAACCAGAATACTACTTCCTGCGTTTCAGCTCTCTTGGTTTCCACTGATTGGTTACCAGGCATTAACCAGTCAGAGACTTTGCGTGGGGGCACATGGGACATAACTGTTGCTTTTGAATCTGAGCTGAATGCTGAGGATCTATTGCAAACTCACTGAACAGTTATGTCCCATGTGGCCCCCCTTATAGCCACTGACTAATTTAGTTAGAGAGCTGAAAAGCAGAGTAATGTTCTGTTATGTTAGACTTCCAGTTACTCCAGCCTTTGTACATTTTTGGCTAACTAACTATATTAGAAACATTTTTTCATTTTGCACAGCCTATCTATTTACCCACTTTTTATTTTTACTCTGAACTGTTAATTTAAAAGCAAGGCAATTGGAGAGCAAAACTCTCTTGCTGTCCTTAACTTGCACCTGTGCGCTCGAACTCCGCATAGGAATCTGTACAATTAGATTTCAGGGTTAAAGGCAGAGGACAGGTGTCCGCTTCAAAGGAAACTTCTAAAGATCTAGGAGAATGCTGACTTCATTTTCCCTTTCTCTCTTCCCAAACACAACTCTAGCTTCCACTAAATCCTTTCCCTCTCTTGTAATGAGGCCGGCAAGCGCACACATTACCAAGCCTTGCGTATTTTGAGATTGGCATCATTATTTATGGCTTAAATCTATTGAAATTGGATACTGATTAATGAATATTTGCGTAGTGAAGCATGAAGCCAAATTGCCCTATAAAATTACTTCAAAATAGGGTTCTGAAATGAGAACATGGGGCTAAATAGAGAACAAGGCAGATTCCAAGCATAAGCGTTTAGAAAATAATTACCCTGTTATGCATGGGCCACTTGACTCCTATCAAATGTTAAATGTTGCTGCAGTGATTAACCCGGAATGATTGTTCCTGAAATGGAATGTTGAATTTGCCAGGTACTCTCGTTCGGTGTCCCCAGAGCTAACTGTGCAGTCCGGCTCGCATGTATCTTGTTAGTTGAAAATACAGTTGCTGGGATCAATTAAGCTGATATGAACCCCCAAATTCAGTTTTTCATAATGGAAGTCAAATACAGCCATGGGTGCTGATTGGGAAAAACCTGACCCGCACATCACTAGTAACTGTCATTCCTTTCTTCACTCCTGATTGTTGCTCTTGAAACAATGTAGCAGCTCATCTGGCTTCTGCTACGTTGTATCAATGGAACCACAAAAATGTCATGGGACAGGCACTTTTTCCAGGTGCAATTATCTATATAAAAACCTTAAAATCATTGAAAATGTTGTATAGTATAAAGATTCTGAAAAGGACTTATGATGGCTGCATGGGGTACCAATACCCTTGCTTTCAACTAGGGATGCACCGAATCCAGGATTAGGTTCGGGACTTGGCCTTTTTAAGCAAGATTCAGATTCAATCTGTCCAAATCAAATCTGAATCCTAATTAACATATTCAAATTAAGTGGGGGAAGGGAAATCTCATAACTTTTTGTCCCAAAAGGAAGTAAAAAAAAATTTCCCCACTTTTTGCCTTCTTGTATTTAATTTGCATGTGCTAATTCGCGTTAGGTTTGGTAGTCACCCGAATCTTTCATGAAGGATTCCAGGATTCAGGCAAATTACAATTAGTGGATTTGTTGCATTCCTGTGTATGATTACATGAACAAAAAGCTGCCATATTGCAGAGAAGGAATGGGCTGAGCATGCAAGCAACCCCCTTGTACTGTAGTCTCTGAGGTCAAGAAAAAATACAGTTAGTATGTGGAGATGTTATCTAAGTGCAGGTTTTACTTCAGTTTTCATTGTGTAGTTCCATAGGAACCAACGTTGTGAGTGGCAAGTCAGGGTTCATATACTGGTCTCTTGCTTTTAACGGGCAAGGAAAGGCAAAGAAATAAAATCACATTTTTACTTTCTTTAATGAAAAAGAAATCTATCTCCAATATACTGTAATTAAAAAATGTGCACCGGTTTTATAAGAAACCTGACTGTATGCAGTGAAATTCTTCCTTCATTTACTGCTGTGGATAGGAATTGTCAGACAGTCCCTAACTTCTGGCAGGGAAACTATCATACTTATGAACAGCAGGGGTAGCCCCTGCCTTACTTACCAGCTATGCAGAACTCAAGCAGCGTTGTTTTTTTATCATTTATGATGATCTCTAAGCGGCCCAGATCACACTGAGCATGTGCACAGTCTTAGTCTTGCAAAGATGTATAACAAAGTTACAAGATGACAGCCCCCTGTGGCCAACTTTGAAAGCATAAATCATTTGTTTGATTAGGCTTGTGGTGCAGTAAGTTCATGTATATGTTTAGTATACAAAATACAGCATTTCTAGCCTTATTCTATTTTACACTTTCCTTGCCCTTTAAGCACTCTGTCCTCCTGTATGTCTCTTCTGTTTTCTTATCAGAAATAATTTCTTTAGGATACCTTAGCTGAGCTATATCCCACCTAATGGCACTGTTAATAAGGTGTCTTAATACAACAGGGCACGCAACTTCACATTATTAAAGGGCTAGATAATAAAAGTATGATGCAGACAGTGATATGCTGAGACACTTTGCACTTGGCCTTGATTTTATTTTTATGGTTTCAAATTATTTAACTTTTTGTTGAGCCGCTCTATGGTTCAGAATTCCAGCAGCTGTTTGGGTCGGATGTACTATAGCTCACATGGAAGATGAATTGGAGAGGACCTGAATAGGTATAAATAGTCTCACAGAGCAATAGAATTTGTGTTGTCGGGGTTCGTGACCCCAATTTGAGATCTGGAAAAAGGCAACATTTTTCAAAAGATGAAGATGAACTGAAAAAAAGTGTTTAAGCATAGGATATTTGAACCAATAATATTGTTTCTTTTTATATGGAGCCTTTACATGCTGTTTTTCTTGTGCTTTAGTTAATGCAGGTAGACCAAGAAACCGTCTCGAGCCAATGGACACCATCTTTGTTAAGCAGGTTAAAGAAGGAGGCCCAGCACATGAAGCAGGACTGTGTACAGGTAACCTTGAATTTGAATTTTCATAATTTCAGCTTCCATTATATGTGTTATAATAATAATAATGTTAAATAATGAATAAACTTGTCACAGGATCAATATACTGCTGGGGCAGAAGAATGCAACCCAACAGGTGCTGCTGTTCTTATGGCAGCTCTCACTCTTTATTTAATTATTGGCTGGTCAAGATCAGATGTCTGCAGGGCAGCCAATCATTCATATAAGAACAGAAGCAACATATGTTATGGCAGCAGAGGTGCTGAAGCAGTTTTATAAAAGCTCAACCCTTCTGTATTTGGTGAAAAAAAAATTATGCAACGTAATGACAGATGATGAGTCGGGGAAATAAATGAAGTGTAAATGAAGGCAGTATATGTATAAGGGTACATATACAAGTACAGGGTGGGGGAAAAGTGATTGAAGGGTAGAAAATAAATGTAACAGGGGTACAGAGCAGAAATCTAGAAAATAACAAGTAGAACAGGTATGTGAAGGAAAGGGGAGGTAAATGATTGACCTGTACACCAATGTTATGTAGAACTGGTAAGTGAAAGCAGCATATTAAAAAAAAAAAACCTACCTAATGCCAAAGCTGTATCAGGAAAAACGCAACTCCCAGTAACCTACAGCATCTTTGCTTTCCACTACAAATTAGTATTTGTAGTAGGATTATAACCTATAGAACAGCCTTCACAAAATTTGGCAAACTGTAGAACGGGAATCCTGAGAGATCCTTAAGGTGGCAATAGACGCAGGGATCTGTTCGTTTGGCGCCAAACGAGCAGATCTCTCCCTGATATGCCCACAATGAAGTGGGCGATATCGGGCTGATCCGATCGTGGTCCCTAGTGCCCAACATCCAAAATGCATTCGAAACAGGCGGTCGGATCGCAGCACCGCATACACTTGCTGATGCGGCTGCGATCCAACGGGGTTTTTTAACCTGCCTGATCGAGATCAGGAAAACCGTCAGATGGCCCCCACACACCGGCCGATAAGCTGCCGACTGGGCGGGACACTGATGCCCGGAATTCTTTTTAATGGGCGTGTACTCACACCAACACATGTAAGAGCCCTAAGCAGCACAGTCAGGTTCTGCTGTAAGTGCACCCTAAACAAATGAATGTTATAGTTGCATTTCCCTTTAGGGAACGTCATGTTTGTAACTATAAGGACTATATGGGCTTGTTCCATTTAACAAATAAATCCTCTGCAAATTCCTATGTAAAAATAGTATCACTCTTTTGTACAAACGAACACTAGATGGCGGCATTACGTAGCTTCAGCAGTGATAAGCAACATGTCTTCTCTCACACAAATCTATATATTCATGTGTATATAATATAATATAAATGTCTGTTATTACATGATCCCACATAGGTTCCATGCCCTGCTCACCTTGCAAGAGGATTTGGCTCTTGTATTTCAGCAATGGCTGAAGCCACAAAGGCTTTTCCTGCACTACATTATAACACCTGCTTTCTACTGATTCCCATATTTTGTGCGAGTGAGGGAATCTGTGATTTAAATGCTTTGTTTTGGTTGGCTGTGACCATACCATATCCACAGAGCACTATTGTCATTTGCTGTCTATGGGGAAGTTACCAACATCCTCGCCCACAGATAGGCTATTGTTTATAAGAGTGCAGTACAAACTTTAGCCCCCTCCTGTATTATAATCTCCTCTAATTGTTTTTTGCATTTAGAATCCTGGCTTTGTTATCCTAGTGCTCATCAACAAATCGTCAACCCCTAATTATGCCTGTGATGCATGCCTTGTGCTTGTGAAAAACACTTTTTTTTTATTGCAGGAACCTACCTTGCTTATAAACTGCATTGACGTTCTGTTTGTTTTTGTATTTGTAACATTTGGAAATGCCTACTGACTTTACTTACTCCTAGCTGGACAAGTAATGAAGTATGGTGGGATGCTTGCTTTCGAAGCACTCATTTTTGATACTCTGCTATAAAATAAAAAGCACAAATAATGTTTTAAAAAAGGGTCCCTTTAATTGCAATCTATTTGTTTACTCTGCTTAGGGGACCGTATTATTAAAGTGAACGGTGAAAGTGTCATTGGTAAAACTTACTCCCAGGTGATTGCTCTCATCCAAAATAGGTAAGTATGTTCTGCCTGTATCTGTATCTTTTTGCCCATCAGATCCTAATAAAGACCTATGCAGAGTCCACTAGAGAGCGCAATTTGGTCCCCGCACATAGGATTTCCTAACCTGCTGAGAGATTCTTGGCTGATTTATCGCCACATATCACACAGGCAGTTGGGAGGTCCCACACTCAGGCCATCAAGCTGTTGACAGTCCGGAAGGACTGAGTTGCCAGCTTTTATTGCCCTATGTAAGGCCATTTTTTTTAAAGGACAAGGAAATTTAAACTATGCTACTACTAATACTGTTTGATCTCTCCTCTTGATCAGCCTCTCCTTCTTCATTCCCTCCATTTGCATGGCCTTCGTGACACAGCCCTGTCCTGGTTCTCTTCTTACCTCACCAATCGTTCCTTCAGTGTCTCCTACAACAGAGCAGCATCTTCTCCCATACCTCTTTCTGTTGGGGTTGCTCAAGGCTCTTTCCTGGGACCCTTATTTTCCCTATATACTTCCTCCCTCCCTCCCAAATCAGCTCCTATGGTTTCCACTACCACCTCTATGCTGACGATACTCAGGAGTTCTGGGTTGAGATCAGGAGAGGAGATATAGATCTAACTCATGTCTCCTCCTGCCTGTCCACTATCTCTACTTGGATGTTACAACTCTACCTTAAATTAAACCTCTCCAAAATGGCAATGGTTCTCTTTCCTCCAACTAACACCAGTAACATCCTGGAAGTATCAGTCATAATTAACAATTCCACTAATTCCACTATCACCCCGTCTCCCCAGGCCCGATGCCTTGGGGGTCATCTTAGAATCTGCCCTGTCATTCGCTCCTCACATCCAGTCACTTGTTAAATCCTGTCACTTCCACCTAAAGAACATAACCAAATTACGATCATTCATCACCCTAGATGCTGCCAAAATTCTTATTCACTCTCTCATCATATCACATCTAGAGTATTGTAATTCTCTTTTAATTGGCCTTCCCCGCCAGTCACCTCTCTAGTCCATAATGAACACTTCCGCTAGGTTTATACACCTCAGCAACCGCTCCTCCTCTACCATGCCATTCTGCCAATTCCTGCACTGGCTTCCACTGCCCTTCAGAATGAAATTCAAATGAATGACCCTGACATTCAAAGCACTTCATAACTCTGCCCCTTCCTACATCTCTCAACTCATCTCTATATACTCACCCAACTGCTTACTACGCTCCTCTACTGACCTGCTACTCAACTCTTCTCTTACCTCCTCACATGCTCACATTCAAGACTTTGCAAGGGCTGCTCCCCTCCTCTGGAATTCTCTCCCACGGTCTGTCCGACCTTTCTGCTTTCAAGAAATCTCTTAAAACAAACCTACCCTCACTCTTAACTACCAAAGGCAATACCACATATAGTACCACATCTCCCACTTAACTCATATCATTCCCTTTCCTTTAGATTGAAAGCGCTTTCTGCACAGGGCCTTCCTCACCTTTTGTATCAGTATTGATTGTGATGTATGTAACTCCATATGTTCTATGTATGTAATTCATGTGATTTAGTTGTATAATCACATTCACTTTACAGCACTACAAAATATGTTGGTGCTATAGAAATACATGTTGATGATAATAATAATATATAAGTAGGCAAGAAATGTTGTACATTATGTTTTGTGCTTTTGTACCAGCCCAAGGCAACCACAGCCC
>CM044441.1:21863408-21890678 GCA_024363595.1 Xenopus borealis
TTTTTTTTTTTTTTGCCTCAGCGATTCCACATTAGAACTCAGTGTGATGCCAAAAGATGAAGATATCCTACAATTGGTAAGTTCTCTTTCCATTCAGCGGTAGACTTACTTTCAGGAAGAGTTCATATTCGGTTAATCGGTTTATGCCATCTGTCAACTTCATTCATTGTATTCGTTGTAGAGCACTTTAATTTGTTTCTCTTAATAACTTTCTGCTGCAGCGCTACATGATTGGCTGGAAATGATTGTCAGCATTTGGCTTAATACTTGACAAACCCAGAACTTGTGGCATCCCTTTTGTTAGTGCTATAGATTCTACGTACGTTTCCTGATTGTCTTTTGATCTGTGGCAAATAGTGCTGTATAAATAAATGTTTATTATTATTATTATTAATAATAATAATAATACCAAGATAAGAGACACCTGTCACTTAAAAGGATAAAGGCAGCCATAATTGTTCCTAACATATATATGCTGGCTACATCTTCAGTGCAGTTCCTTTTGTATAGAGCCCTGGGAATATTCTTGTTTTCATCACACCCCTTACTATTGCACTTTGTTACATTTCTATTTGGTGCATCTTATATTGTGTTGAACTGGGCACTGCATGGACGTGGCATACAAGAGTTTATTGCTCTTTTTCTAGATAGTATATATCAAAAGTAACTCAAAACAACTGGACTTGCTGAGATATTTTAATGAAGACATTTCACTGTTCATCCGAGCAGCTTCTTCAGTTCAACTGACTGGTGTAGGGGAGTTCTCGGCATATAGACTCAACGGCACATTGTAACTCTTCAGAGAGGTGACATCTGAAATTCACAGTGGTGTTGATTCTGTGTAGTTACAGTGATAGGATTACCAATGTGTCATGCAACTCCTAGACACAGGTGATACTTGTGAGAGTTGCATGAATGGATGTGTAAAGTGTTCTGAAACCGCCGGGGAACAGACGTGAGAACAGCAGTGTATGTAGCAGACAGGGGGTGTCGAAGGCCCCCGCCTCTGTTCAGGAATGGTTTCTCCACCTTAACATGAATTGCCTCTTTCACACCTCTTTCAAACCAGCGGTCTTCTTTATCCAAAATTTGGACATTGCTATCTTCAAAAGAGTGTCCCTTGTCTTTTAGTTGTAGAAAAACAGCCGAGTCTTGTCCTGTAGAGGTCGCCCTCCTATGCTAATCCATACGTTTATGGAGCAGTTGTTTTGTCTCCCCAATGTATAGATCAGTGCACCCGATATATTTCTAGATAGTGTTACCTCTATTTAACGTGCACTTTATTTTAAAATGTAAAGGACATATAGGATAAATGAAACCCTCGTAATTATTTAGGCAATAATGTATGCAATAGGGTGTTACCTTTGGACATTAGTTAACATTTTCTTTAAAAAAGGCCCCTTTATTGAAGAATTGAGTTTCAAACGGTCACTGCCAGAGGCACAGTAGGAGGAGGACAGCCCTGCATGCAACACCCAAGCAAAGACAGGCTTTAGTTCCCTATCAGGTCAGCCTAGCTAGTCATTGGTTCCTATCCTACAGTGCAGTATGCTTAGTGCTGCCGGCTCCCCTACAGAGCCTTTAAAAGGAGGCAGCAGGAAGTGGAACAGATGTGTGGAACTAGTTGTGCTTTTGCAGAAATTTTTAATATAGTAACCAGAAACAACTTTTTAAAGCACATTCCTTCCATATCTATGAGTGGTTTATACACTGGAACATTCTTTTTTCTTTACATAATATGTTTCCTTTAAAGAATAATTTAACATTTAGCTTACCCTTTGTTGCAGATTCAGGCATCAGACTTCATGGGCGCCATCTTCAGGCGCTTCGGTAATCTTCAAAATGAGACCGGCACTTCTGCAATTTTCGTGAGTTTCGGCACATGCGCAGTTGTCACAAGCACAAAATTGCTACAACTGTGCATGCACCACCACGCCGCTCTCATTCTGAAATTTACCGAAGCAGCTGAAAATGGCACCCTGAACTCCAATGCCTGAATCTGCACTTAGGGGTAAGTAAAACGTTAGGGGCATTTGCCCGGGGTAACACTTCGCCCGGGGTAACACTTCGGCTGGGGGGGGGTGGTGGGGTATGGTTTTTTTTTTTTTTTAATTTAAGGTTGAATTCTCCTTTAAGCATAAATACTAGGGTTACCCAAGTACCGAAGTGCTGAGGGAGGTGCCAGGCTTGAAAGGGGTCACCATCATTATTTGGAATTCCCCAGAGACGGCTGCAAGTGATGAGAGTGAATTGCAGAAAAATGCACTAGGCATTTTTTGTATATATATGTGTGTGATAGTGAATGCCCATGGTTTGGGCGCACGTGAGGCCCTTTTCCTGGGTTTACTCCCCACTAACCCACCTACATTACTCCAGATCATGCATTTACAACTGTCCAGTATTCCAGTATTTAACATCCCTTTTCCATCTGCCATCACTCGTTGATTATTTCATTTATTTATTGATTCAGTCATATGTTCATTTGTTATTGAGTTAATATGAAATCTTGGCCATAAACCGTGTATTTTATACTATCTGTGTTTCAGCTAATAAAAACCGACAAAGATACTGATACATTGTATTTGATATCTATACTGTGCAGTATCCAGATTAGTAGAAATAATGTCCTAATTACTTTTAACTAGCGGCTGTTTATTGAATGTTCTTGATTGGAATGAAATTGATTAAATTAGTGATTTTCAGTTTGTAGGAATGATGACTATTCATGGCAATGCATTATTTATTCTTCTGCTATGTGTTGGGACACTTAACCCAGTTGCTGCTGCTTCTGTTCTGCTCTTTGTTTTGCAGTTGTTAAAGGGGAACTATTGTGAAAAATTTTATTTTACGGATACAAGAAACTTTCTAAATAAAATCAATTAAAAATTCTGTACCATTTCTGAGATAATCAAGTTTATCTTCACTATTCCTCTCTCACCATCTGTTTCTTTCCATTCTCTCTTCATTCAGGAGCTGGGTGTCCGATATTCATTGACGGTTAAATCCAATATATCTTATCTTATAGGGGAAACTCCCTTTCCTGGCAGATGTATTAGAGCTCATTCTAATAACGGATTCCAGTACAAACAAAATCTAACAAAATAACTGCCTTTTGCACAAGTTCTACATGTAGAGAGTAAAAACAATCTTACAAAATTACTGATTTTGACACAAATCTGCATGTAGAGACACAGGATTTCTAGTGATCTAAGACATCTAGGCAGAAGGAGCCCCCCTAAAATATACAGGTATGGGACTTATTATCCAGAATGCTTGGGACCCGAGGCTTTCCGGATAACTTCTTTCCCTAATTTGGATCTTCATACTTTAAAGGGATTCTGATTTTTATTATGTAGGTTTTATTTCTATTTTTCACAGTTTACACTGCAAATAATCCACTCTACAATATTACATTTCATTTCTGAACCAGCAAGTGTAATATTTTTAGTTGTAATATTGCTGTATAGGCAGCTATCTCAGGTAATTTTGCCTGATCACGTGCTTTCAGAAAGAATCCGCTACCAGTTATTTTGTGTAAAGGTGGCGATACACAGCCTAAAAAACCTGCCAAGTCTGTCGCTTATTGGCCAGTGTATGGGGCCCTCTAACTGGCTTCATCGATCCATATCTAAAAGTTGGCCAGTTATCAATTGAGACGGGGCTTGTTTCATCGATGCGGTCCTGAGATCCGACTCCCCGTTTACCCATCGTTATGATCTGATCGTTGGTCCCCAGGGCCCATGATTGGATCAGCCTGATATCATCCACCTCAAGCATATTGGGGAGACCTCGCCAAACAAGCGGATCTCTCCATGTATAGCCACCTTTAGGCAGATGTTATTTGGTTACCTTCCCATTGTTTTGTTGTTAGGCTGCTGGGGAAGAAGGGGTGATTTCACTCCAACTGAACAGTTGTTAAGAGCAACTGAAGTTTATCAGAGCACAATCACATGACTGGGTGCAGGTGGGAAATGAACAGTATGTCTAGCCCCATGTCAGAATGCAAAATTAAATATAAAAAAAATCTGTTTGCTCTTTTGAGAAATGGATTTTAGTGCAGAAATCTGCTGGTGCAGCTCTATTAACTGATGCTTTCTGAAAAAAAATCCCATGACAGTATCCCTTTAAGTCTAAGAAAATCATGTAAATGCTAAAAATGCTACTTCTGAGGATTAATTATGTCTTGGTTTGGATCAAGTACAAGCTCCGTTTTTTTTATTATTAGTATTATTATAATAGAGGAAATACTTTGGATAAAATTGAGCCTATGAGAGATGGGCTTTCAGTAATTTGGAGCTTTCTGGATAACTGTTTTGCAGATAATGGATCCAGTACCTCCCATATCAGTCAGACCTCAGAGAGAATGAAGAGATGCTGAGAGAGGAGAGTGAAGATAAACTCAATTATTTCAGAAACTGTCCTGAATTTTTAATTGATTATATTTAGAAAATTTCTGTCAGTATGATGAAGTTTACATATGTTCATCATCTTCGTGATAGTTCCCCTAGAAGAAGCTGCATTGCATTTGTAGCCTTGTATATTTGGTTTGTATGCATGTACTGCAATCACCTCAATAGGACACATGTTTGGGAGTTACTGCCATAAACAATACACCAGTCCCCCCATGGCAGAATATACAGTGATGGTGATATATGAAAAGATGTGGCTTGGGTTCAAAATCCGAAATTTGGGAACTCCACAAGCCGACTTTTATTGGAAATGCTGTGTCAAATGTAAAGTGAATGAGTCACGAGGCTCTGGGGATTATCCGCACTTCTTCTCACTAATCCAACTTTTCAGCTTCTGGGAAATCCCAGTTTTATTATGAATTTATATTGTTTATACATTTAAAAAAGATTTTCAAACTAATAGTATTCATTAATCCCTTTTGATTTCCATGATTTTCCCCCCATACTACGTCCAAGGCTGGAGGTTCCGAGAAACCCATTACCCCTCACAGAATTAAAAAGAAATCTGCTATTACACGAAATTGGGAAATTGTGTATTCTTAGTAATACAAACTTTTGAAGGAAGAAATGCTAAAATAATTAAGCTGTGCCAATGGATGGGGTTTTCCCTGCTGCTTGTCTTTGGTGGTGAGTGTGGCTTGATGGCAGTGACCTGGCACTTTGCTGCACCCAATACTAAGTGAGTAACAAGTAGGGACTTACAGTAAGTAAAAAAGAAAATGCATAGTTCTCTGTTCAGGGTGCAACCTTGGAATGATAATGCAATTGAGCTAAGTTAAAGGGGTTGTTCACCTTTGAGATAACTTTTAGAATGATGTAGAGAGGGATATTCTGAGACAATTTGCAATTGGTTTTCATTTTTTATTATTCTTGGTTTTTGAGTTATTTAGCTTTTTATTCAGCAGCCCTTCAATTTGAACTTTAAGCAATCTGGTAACTAGGGCCCAAATTACCCTAGCAACCATTCATTAATTTGAATAAGAGACTGGAATATGAATAGGAGAGAGTCTAAATAGAAGGATCAGCAATAAAAAGTAGCAATAACAATTCATTTCTAGCCTTACAGAGCATTTGTTTTTTTAGAAGGGGACGGCGACGCCCATTTGAAAGCTGCAAAGAACCAGAAGAAAGACAAATAACTATAAAACTATAAATAATAAATAATGAAAACCAATTGAAAAGTTGCTTAGAATTGGCCGTTTTATAACATAATAAAAGTTACCTTAAAGGTGAACCACCCCTTTAAGTTAAGTTAACTAAAAGCTGCCTGTATGATGTGTGTATATATAGCAGGCCCTCTATATGCCGTTGGACTTCTTTGATTATTGATGATGGGAGTTTTCCCATCGTGTAGACGGGACTGCGGTTTAAAGGAACAGTAACACCAAAAAATGAAAGTGTTTTAATATCATGTAGTGTTGCCCTGTGTTGTTAAAACTGTTCTGTTTGCTTCTGAATCACTTCTATAGTTCATATAAATAAGCTGCAATGGCGGAAATTGAAAAACGGCTATATGGCACAGGATAAGCAATGGATAACAGATAACATTATGTTCTACAGAGCTTATCTGCTGTGTAACGTGAGCCTTTTCTCCTTTGTATGGCTGCTCCCATGGCTACACAGCAGCTCATTTATATAACTAATAGTAGTGCTTCTGAAGCAAACACTGCAGTTTTACCAGTGCAGGGCAACACTGCATTATATTTGTATTACTTTAAAACAATAAAATTTTTTGATGTTACTGGTCATTTAATCGTCTATGGTCTTAAAGGTAATGGCAGATGGGATTTTTTATTATTTACTTGTACAGTATTTTTAGAGTGCCAACATATTGCGCAGTGCTGTGTTTCAGTGCTTTTAAGCAATGTGCAACTCAGAGGGCAGGTTACAAAATATATAGAATGAAACCCATCCGTTTATTTGCATGTCAGTAGCCCAGACCCACTGGTGCAGTTGCAGGCCAGGCAATTATGGCATCAATATGCGGTAGCGATATATATTTATATTAGAAAGTTGCTTTTGTTGAAACATTCTGTAGTCGAATTAGCACAGCTGACCCATAAATGGAAATTGCTACTGTTCTGGGTTTACAGAGACATTATTTATTTTATGTATACAGTATATATATATGTATGTCCCACGGTGCCTGCATACAAACTTTGAGGCCAGAGGTGCACGATCAGTTGTTGTAGTATATGCAGATGGAAGATCCGCACACTCTGTTGATAAAGTTTGGGAACTCCTCTTAATTTTTTGGAGTTTTGTTTATCATTGGCTGAGCTTTTAATAGCAACTTCCTTTTAATGTATAACATGCCTTATGGAAACCGTAGTATTTCAGCAGTGACATAAAGTTTATTGGATTGACAGAAAATATGCAATATTAGACAAGTGCATACATTTGGTCACCCCACAAAGATATTCCATCAATAATTAGTTGAGCCTCCTTTTGCTAATGTAAAAGCCTCTAGATGCCTCCTATAGCCTTTGAGGAGTGTCTGGATGGAGGTATTCGTCCATTCAAAATCTCTCCAGTTCAGTTAAATTTGATGGACAGCCTGCTTCAAATCATCCCATAGATTTTCCATGTTATTCAAGTTGGGGGACTATGACATACATACACATAAATGCCTTTGTAGATTTTCAAGTGTGTTTAGGGTCATTGTCTTGTTTGAATATCCATCCCCTGCGTAACTTTGTGACTGATTCTTGAACATTATCCTTAAGAATTTGTTGATACTGGGTTGTATTCATCTGACCCTCGACTTTAAAAAGAGCCCCAGTGACTGAATTAGCCACACAGTCCCACAGCATGATGGAACCTCCACCAAATTTGACAATAGGTAGCAGGTGTTTTTCTTGGAATGTGGTGTCTTCTTCTACCCTGCAAAGTGCTCCGTTTTTGTCTCATCAGTCCAAAGCACTTTGTTCCGTAATGACTGTGGCTTGTCTAAACGAGCTTTTGCATATAACAAGCTATTCTGTGGCGTGATTGCAGAAAGGGCTTCTTTCTCATCACACTGCCATATCGATGTTCTTTGTGCTAATTGTGCTGAATTGTAGAACGATGTACAGATACACCATCTCCAGCAAGATGTTCTTGCAAGTCATTGGAGGTGATCTTTGGGTTGTCTGTAACCATTCTCCCAATCCTCTGCATATACTGCTCCTGTATTTTTCTTGGCCTGCCAGACATGGGTTTTACAGCAACTGTGCCTGTGGCCTTCCATTTCCTGGTTACATTCCTTACAGTTGAAACTGACCGTTTAAACCGCTGAGAGAGATTTTTGTAGCCTTCCGCTAAACCATGATACCGAACAATCTTTGTTTTCAGATCTTTTGATTGTTGCTTTGAGGATCCCATGCTGTCACTCTTCACAGGAGAGTCCAACAAAAGCACAACTTGCAATTGGCCACCTTAAAGGAGAAGTCTACCCTCCCTGCGCAAAACTCTTCTTGCATCAGGAGGGTAGACTTCTCCTTTAAATACCTTTTCTCATGATTGGACACACCTGCCTATGAAGTTAAAGGCTTAACAATCTAATCCAACCAATTTAGTGTTGCCAGTAATCAGTATTGAGCAAAATTACAAGGGTACCCAAATTTTTGCACAGCCAGCTTCTCACATTTCCCCACCTCAATGTGCGTATATCAGGGAGAGATCTACTTGTTTGGTTATATCGCCAAATGAGCGGATCTCCCTGTCCATGGCCACCTTTAGATCTACCAGGCAGCTGTTCTCTTGTATCAGGGAGCGGTTCTCTGTTTACCTTCCCATTATTCACTTGTTAGGCTCCTGGTGGGGGGGGGTACATCAGTAAAGAGTGACTGAAGTTTATCAGAGCACAAGTCACATGACTGGGGGCAGCTGGGAAACTGATATGTCTAGCCCCATGTCGGATTTCAAAATTAAATATAACAAAATCTGTTTGCTCTTTTGAGAAACGGATTTCAGTGTAGAAGTCTACTGGAGCAGCACTATTGACTGTTGCTTTTTTTCCCATGACAGTATCCCTTCAATAATTAACCCCTACATTGTGCCTGATAGGTGCTGCTTTCAAACAGCGGCTTCTCAGTAAAGACAAGCCAGCACTTCAGTATTTTGTCACGCCGTTCTGACCTCTAGAAATCAGAGTCTATGGAAGAGTTACCAGCTGAACTTTACTCACAGGAATAAATAGAAATACATTCAGTAACCCTGGACATAATCATCTGTTCTCATCATTTGCTGACCAGTTACTCTTGTTGCTAACCTAAGCCAGAGTGGTGACGTGTGTTTTCATTATTTGGCAATATACTTGGATTACACTTCTAGTGCAATCCAGTTGTCTAGACAGACTGGAAATGTTCTACACAGGAAGTAAATCAGACTTCCAGGAAGGTAGAATAATACTATGTAGGATTAGGGGTTCTTTTTAATATACCAGGCAGGTTTCAGTGTCGCCTAATATTTGCACTTGGGAATTCACAAAAGGGACATTTATAGATGGATGTGAGGCTCAGGCTACTGTTGTGATATTGATCACAAATCATTCCCCAGGAGCTATACTGGGAAGTGATTATAGCAGAACATGGTACAAAAGATCTCATAGATCATAGTAGGGCACAAATCAGATGCAGAGGTTGGTAGCCTGTGTTTCTCAGGTCCCAGTAATACGACTGCTTCAGGGTGTCTTTTCCTTCACCTCAACCTTCTCATTTCCAGTTCTCTCTTTTATGACACCATGGGTCACTTTACAGCAGCATCAAGCACGCTTTTGGTCATATGCGTATTCCTTTAAAAGTTTAGTTTATATAAAAAAAGTGTACTGCCAAACAGAGACTCCTGTAGGCTGCCAGTCCACATAGTGGATACTAAATAGCCAATGCCTTATATGCACCCCCCAGGTAAAAAAGTTAGGGACCCCTTCTTTAACGAAGTACAAGTATGGGACCTGTTATTCAGAATGCTCAGGGCCTCGAATTTTTAAGGATTTTTATACCTTAAAGGGACCAGTAACATAAAAAATTAAAAAACAAAAAAACAGGCAGATTTAACTTTAAAATCGCAAAGTCTTTATTAAGAAATAGCTTACTGAAACTCCGTTTGCGCACCTCCTAGAAAAGACGACAGGTGTCCATCCATCATGCTTCGCTTGATATTTCCTCCCTGGCTATCTCCTATAAGGAAGGCAGGGAGGAGAAATAGAGTGCCGCATGATGGATTGGCCGATCACCATTTCTGAAGAGGAGCACAAGCGGAGCATCGGTAAGTTATTTCTTAATAAAGACTTTCTGATTTGAACGTTAAACATGTCTTAATGACTATGAAGATTTTCATTCATCCAGGTCATGGTATATCTAATATAAGTAAATCTTGCGGAGTAATCTTTGAAGACGTTACACTACTCCTCTGAGCAGCTTCTTCAGTTCAACTGACTGGTGTGGGAAGTTCTCCGTATATAAACTCTTCTGCTAATCCAATAACAATGGCACATTGTAAAGGTGGCCATACACGGGCAGATAAAAGGGAAGTAATATTTACAAAATATAATTATTTGGATAAAATGGTGTCTATAGAAGAGCTTCTGGATAACAGATAACCATGCCTGTATTTCTTTTACTAATAGATTGGCAGATAGCTATTTTTATTATCATTTCCAGCATTCTTAGTGCCTACACTCACACATGCACCCTAGAGTAGAATGTTCATTTTTCTCCACTGCACATGCAAGCCAAAGCAAAGGGATGCCTTGCAGAAAAGTAAGATGTTGAAACTGCAGCAAGGTGTATGTTTTTCCTAAAATGAGGACTGGCCATGAAAACAATAGGATTTACTGTGGGATACCAGGCATTTTGGCCTTAGCCTTTCCTTGGCACTATTTAAAAAAATGTCTCTCCATGCAAGCAAGCATCTATAACTATATGGCTATACTTTGTGTGCTTGTGCATATTTAATGCATGTTACAATGTAGAAGTCCCTTTTCCCAGAAGATATGCTCCTTTTATGTATCTAACTTTGTGCAGTAAACCTGAAAAGTAGAGTAAGAAACAGTTTTGTAACCCGCTGTTAAGTTGCAGACTAGTGAAACCAAGTACTTATCTCCGAGTAATTGAAACAAATCCCGATATGCTGTGAAGTCTCTGGCGCAGTAGTGAAATACAATATAGTTATGTTTTGTGTGTTGGACATTTCATGTCTTGTAACTTCTTGTTTATTGAAACCTTATCTTGAGTTCATTAAGGTTGCACACTGTCTCATCTGTGTTATCTGTGAGTCACACAAAGAATCATATAAAGGCCCTTATTGAGTAAGGAGGAATTCAGCTGATCGCACCACTGTTTTCGTCGGTGATGAAGTATCATGTATTGGTCATTGTGTTTTTATATGAAATGTTCAGTGGCTGAAGATAATGGATTATAAAGTACTGTATTCTGCCACACATCAGTATTTTATACATAAAACAAACACCATGTGATTATCTTTGATTCTGTACAAATGTAGCCTTTTAATAATGGCCATACAAGGAGGCCAAGGATTATGAGCCACAACCTGCAAGCGGAAATTCAAAAACCAATTGGGGGAGATGGGGGAAAATAATTCCATTAAATTGCTATGGGTATTAGAAAAGTCATCTCCTATAGACTCCGTTTTATCTAAATAATCCTAGATTTTTAAAAATGATTTCCTTTTTCTCTGTAATAATAAAACTGTAGCTTGTGCTTTTCTAGTAGACTTAAAGGAGAACCAAACCCTTTATATTAAAACCCCCTACCCTACAAATAAACCCCCCCTGCTCCTCTGACCCCAGCCCAGGTGTTACCCTCAGTATTTGCCCCTAGCTCTTTACTTACCCCTTGTTAACAGAGGACAGCACAGAGGCGTTCATGGGCACCATCCTCTTTTCTTCGGTAATCTTCGAGTCTTCTGTCGATTCAGCAATTTCCGTTTTTTTCGCATAGTTCTAAGTAAAAAAACGGGAAGACTGCTCCAACTGCGCATGCACCAATACACCACTCGCTTCACTAAGATTACCGAAGAGAAGAAGATGGCACCCGTGAACTCCACTGCCCTGAATCTGCAGCGAGGTGTAAGTAAAGAGTTAGGGGCAATTACTGAGGGTAACAGCTAAGCTGGGGGGGACCAGGGAGGGGGGTCTATGTAGGGTAGGTTTTAATATAAAGGGTTTAGTTCTCCTATAAGGTATGAAGGGCCAAAATGATGGAAAGATCAGTTTTCTGGAAAACCCCAGGTCCCAAGGATTCTGGGTAGCAGGTCCCATTCCCTTACTGGAAGTGGGTAGGACTACTGAGCGGCTGTATTGCAAAATGAACATTAAAATAGAGGGACGTACTTATAAACTGCATGATTCCTGTAGTGTATTTTGGCATACTCTTCTGTGCAGATTGTGAGCAATAACTTTTTGCACTGGATCCAGGATTTGGTCTGATTATCGAAAGTCAAAGCCTTTAACCTTCAATTCACTGTATTTTAACACTTCCTGCTTATCTGTAGCAAGCAAAAGGAAGATTAAACCATTCAGTTACTGAAAGCTAACCTAGAAACCCAGACAAAATATCAAAACATTCTTACTCATCACAGCGAACTCAATTCCTAAAACGCTTCCTCATTTCAAGTGGCTCAAACATTCTTTTTGGTTTCTACGTTGATCTGTTGATGCATTTTGATCCTGGAAGTATGTTCAACCTCACTTTTTTTTTTTTTTTGAATATCCATTATCTTTATGCTACATGTATTATGCTGACTAAAGTATTGTTTTCCACCAATTGCTGAATAGCTTATAAATAGGATAAAATGTGCCCCCTGTTGTAAATCCTGTGCATGTTCGAAGTCACTGAGGAGTGCCATGACCATGTAAAAGGCACAGGTCTGCTAGATATAGAATGCTAAAATGTGCCCCTGTAATTTAGGGGAAAGTAGCAACCTTGTTTAAAATAAATATTAGATGCTAAAGTAGTATATATTTACTAAAGGGGGAACTATTGTGAAAATGAAAATTTAAGCTTCATCATACTGAAATAAGAAACTTTCTAAATACAATCAATTAAAAATTTTGTGCCGTTTCTGAAATAATCAAGTTTATTTTCACTATTCCTCTCTCAGCACCTGTTTCTCTTCATTCTCTCTTTATGCAGGATTTGGCTGTCAGATATTCATTGACAGTTAGATCCAATTTGTCTTGTAGGGGGGCTCCTGTTGCCTAGAAGATGTATTAGAGCTCACTCTGTTAAAATCACCAGCCATCATGTCTCTCTACATGCAGAATTTGTGCAAAAGGCAGTTATTTTGTTAGATTTTGTTTGTACTGGAATCCGTTATTTGAATGAGCTCTAATACATCTGCTAGGAAAGGAAGCCATCCCAGATATATTGGATAATTCGTCTGACACCCAACTGCTGAATTAAGACAGAATGAAGAGAAGCAGATGCTGAGAGAGGAATAGTGAATATAAACTTGATTATTTCAGGAACAATGCAGAATTTCTAATTGATTGTATTTAGAAAGTATGAGGAAACTCATTAAATTTTAATTTTTGCGATAGTTCCCCTTTAAAGAAGTAAAGCTACTGTGGCAGTTTATTACCAATAGATTAGCCACAATAGTGCAAGCTATAACACTATATTTATTCTGCAGAATACTTTACTATACCCAGGTAAACAGCTTTAGAAACTCTGTTTGTTGAGGATACAGCTGGCATATTACCTTGGTGTGACATCACTTCCTGCCTCTCCCTGCTCAGTCATAATTCTGGGCTCAGATTACAGTTGGGAGGAAAGAAGGGGGGGTGGGGGCGAGATGAGCAAACTGAGCATGCTCACGCCCAGGGCAAAGAGGTTTATGCTGAATGCAGGAAGTCTGATACAGAAGCCCATGTATAAACAATAGAAGGAAAGATATGCAGTTTCTTTTGACAGAGGACTCAGAGCAGCATTGCTTTGAGGATTTACTGGTGTATTTATATAGGCCTTTCTGATAAAGCTTAATTAGCTTTATCCTTTAAGCGAAATGCAATGGTAACCCTGGCCAGCAAATTCTAACAGATAGGAGGCATTACCCTTGAGAGACAGTGCTCTGCAGTTTTAATGGTGATTGATCTGGGCCAAGTAGTACTTGTGCCTAATATAATAATACTTGGCCTTTTACCTCCTTGCTGACACCCCACTCATTACCTTCAGATAATGACAATGCTAAGCCTCAAATCTTTTCATTTGCCACAATGTAATTTTAGATTTTTAAATAAAATTTTAATTATAGAGACATAAGGGCATATACCTTGTATAGATATGAGACAGAGGGGGCTCCAGTGACTGGTGAAGGGGGCTCTGACTCCCCTTCCTGTCTGACCCTGCATAAGGCAATTGTGTTAAAGACTGGATCAATATATAGGTGCTTATGGTATCTTGTAGGAGAGGGATGCAGTCCTCACCTGGCTGGATTTTCAACCTGCCCCTACAGGTATAGGATCCATTATCAAGAAACCTGTTATCCAGAAAGTTCCAAATTACGGAAAGGCTCTCTCTCGCAGACTCCATTACAATCAAATAATCAAAATTTGTACAAAGTATTTCCTTATCTGTAATAATAAAACAGTAGCTTGCACTTGATCCAAACTAAGATATCAATAATCCTTATTGGAAGCAAAACCAGCCTATTGAATTTATTTAATGTTTACATTACGGTATTTTTTTTTAGAAGACTTAAGGTATGAAGATCCAAATTACAGAAAGACACGTTATCTGGAAAGCCCCTGGTCCCGAGCATTCTGGATGATAGGTCCCATACCTGTATTGGGGCCTGATCCCTAGGTAGTCCTTCTTGTCCTGTTACATGAGTCAATAAGCTTTCCAACGAGGGGCTGAGATGGAGGCAACTATTAGCCATTGTGAGCAGCATTACAGGTAGACGGAAATACTGATAGTTGTTGATTGTTCTCAACATCAGAACCTGTTCTGTTGGTTGATCTGAACCCGCGTAAAGACGCTTGGCTACCATTTTGCTTTATTTTGTACCGTATGGTAACCACAGGACAGCCATGAGTCCTCCAAATCTACTTCTATATTTCGAGTCAGAGTGCAATAAAGACAAATGTTACCATCCCTCATACAAAGCTTATTTAGCAAATAAAGCGGCCGTTGCATTCATTATTAATCCCGTTGTGGTTTGAGCTTTTAGCAGCCTCTCTCTCTCCCCGGTTTTGCAGGCGGCTATAAAAATAGCTCTGTTTAAGATTCCCCCTGTGATTGCTCAGTTCCAACACAAACTATTGTCATTTAAAATTGCCTGCTTTTGTGTTCCCAAGGTTTCTGGAGCCAGTGTAAATGAGCAGTTGGTATGCATCTAATAAACGGCTTTCACCGGGAAATAGGAAAAGTAACTTGTTCTATATATTGTGGCCTTATGGCACCTTGCAGCCCCATCTTAAAGGCATGGTTCACATTTAAGCAGGGTCGGTCTGGGGGGGACTGGGGGGGACCGGGCTACTGCCCCAGGGCTCCCCTCCAGCACCCCTGCTGGTCCGACATGCAAGCCGGCGTAAGTGCACATGCATGCCGAGTGCGCAGGGTATTTTTTTTGCTGCAACTTCCGACAAAGTGGGTCGCAGCATTACAAACCAGATGGGGTTGTGGACCTGGGCTGGGTTTTTTCCCGGTGCACCGCCTGCCCAGTCTGACCCTGCCTTTAAGTTAACGTGTAGAATGGCCAATTCGAGGTGACTTTTCAGTTAGTCTTTTTTTTTATTTTTCTTTAAATATTTGCCTTCAATTTTTGCCACCTTCTTCTGACTCTTTCCAGCTTTCAAATGGGGGTCGCGAAACCCATCTAAAAAAACAAATGCTCCGTGAGGCTACACATTTATAGTTATTGCTGCTTTTTATTAGTCCTCTTTCTATTCAGGATCTCTATTTGTATTCCAGTCTCATATTTAAATGAATGCATGGTTGCTATGGGAATTTGGACCATAGCAACCGGATAACTGAAATTGCAAACCGCTGAATAAAAAGCTAAATAACTCGAAAACCACAAATACATGAAAACCTGAACCACAATCACTCTTCAAGGGATACAATGGGGCTCATGTATAAACACTGGGCAAATTTGCACCTGGGCGGTTACCCATATCAACGAAATCAAAACTTTGATTTCATTGCTTAACCTGCAGGTGGCTGAAAGTTACTAATTGGTCGCTATGGGTAACTGCCCATGTGCAAATGTGTCCATTGTTTATAAATGAGACCCAACGTGTTTATATAACGTGTTTGCTTAACCCCAAATTCTGGACTAGAGACTTTTGTGTTTCTAGATTGAAGTCTTTGGAACGCTGTACGCTCAATTGTTCTTTTTAGGATTGTAGGCATGGACAGGCTGGTAGTGAGGTCAGGTCACCCTAAAGTGAGGCAGTTTGGGAATTAAAAGAACAGTATCACCAAAAAAATAAACATTTTTTTTTTAAATAAATGAAAGTATAATGTACTGTTGCTCCGAACTGGTATATTGGTGTGTTTACTTTAGAAACTCTGCTATAGTTTATAGAAACAAGCTGTGTTGTAGCTATGGGGCAGCCATTTAAACTGGAAAAGAATAAAAGGCGCAGGATACACAGCAGATAACAGATAAGCTCTAGTATACAATGGGATTCTTCAGAACATATCTGTTGACTACGGTGTATCCTACACAGCAGTTTGTTTATATAAACTATTGTATCGTGTATGAAGTTCTACCATTGCATCACAACAGTAAGTTATATTTTCATAACTTTAAAACGCTTTTATTGTTTGGAGGTACTGTTCCTTTTAATGACCTTAGGCTGTCTCAGCTTATATCCATGTGATGGCACTGGCCTCTTGCTATCAAATTCTGGGATTTTCCCTCCAGCAACAGGTGAAAAGTGGTACTGCAAGCTACACAGCGATTGTTGATCAACTCATGTAGAGCCACATGAAGCTCTACAACAGAGGTGATCTTAAAAGGGGTTGTTCACCTTTAAATTAACTATTCGTATGAAGTAGAGAGTAATGTTTTTAGACAATTTGCAATTGGGTTTCATTTTGTATTATTTGTGTTTGAGTTATTTAGCTTTAAATTTTGCAGCTCTCCCATGTCCAGACTCACCAATCTGGTTGCTAACATCCAAATCACCATAGCAACCTTACATTCCTTTGAAAAAGACTGAGGTATGAATAGGAGATGACCAAAATAGAAAGTGGAATAATAAAAGATAGCAATAACAATAAATGTGTGGCCTTACAGAGCATTTGTTTGTTTGTTTTTTTAGATGGGGTCACCCATTTGAAAGCTGAAAAGAGTCTGAAGAAGAAGGGAAATAATTAAAAAACTATAGAAAATAAATAATGAAGACCAATTGAAACATTGCTTAGAAATGGTCATTCTAGAACATATGAAGGGTAGAGGCACATGGGCAGATTTAGGGAGATTCCCCTTTAAAAGTGAACCACCCCTTTAAAAACTGATCCTTTCCCCTACCAAAATAATCTGCTTCCTCTGAAGCACCCAGATGATGATGTAGCAATCTTACACTCCTCCTGCCGCTGACCTGAGCTGAGGCTCATACAACCTGGGTAGGGCCGGGCCCTGTCTTTTGTTGCCACTGACCCACCTTCTTTTACATAGTAGCTTATCTCAGAGCAGCAAGGCAAATGTAGAGGTCAGAACAGGAACGTCACTAATGTGTGTTATTAGCAGGAAAAATAAATAAAACCTTATTACTTGGCCACTAAGCAACTGATTGTCAAACCTGTGGCTCTTTGGCTACGACAGAGAAACACAAGTTGAAGATGAATTCATGAAGCGGTTACCCCAGAAGCCCCAGCATTATGTGCTTCCATTGTGATATTATTAGGGAGCATATAATCAGACGGGTGTAAGGAAGGGAAGGAGCAGACGTCTTGTAATGGATAGGTCTCCAGGGAGTATAAATGATGAGGATTTCAGAGTGTCTGATGGTGGCGGCTAGAGAATTCCATGGACAGGGTGTAGCCTGAATCAGTAGCTAGTAAAAGTGCCGATTTTGGGAAAGATATTCTCATGTGATACAGAAGCAAAGCTTAATACACAATGGCCCCATTCTCTGTGTCATCTTTAAAGGCTAATGTTTGTGTGAATCGACATCTAAGTGAAATAACCCATTTGTCATGGTATTCATAAGTTTATATAGCGAGGCTTTGTGAACTCTGTGATGCTGCAAAGACAGACTTTCTACTGGTTCACAGTGTGTTCATTCCTCCTCTAGTTCAGGCTCAGTTGTGTATAAGTTTGCACCTACTTTTTAATATCCACAGTGCTTTATAAAGCGCTAGCATGTGCATTATTACAGGTGTGGGATCTATTGTCCAGAAAGCATGGAATTATGGAAAGGTCCTCTTCCATACACTCCATTTTATCCAAATAATACAAATTTAAAAAAAAATGATTTCCTTTTTCTCTAGCTTGTACTTGAACCATACTAAGATATAATTAATCCTTATTGAAAGCAGAAACTGCCTATTAGGTTTATGATTTTCTAGTCCGTCCCCCGCACCTCCTCCTCCGCACAGGAGGTAAATACCCCAAAGCTGGTAATTACCCGTTGTTGCAGAGTCCGTGCAGAGGAGCTTAGGGGGGCCAATCTTCTGGTCTTCTTCTGGTGCTTTGGTCATTTTCTGCACGTGCAGTTGTAGTGAACGCAACTGTCCTAAAGGGGAAACCAACCCCCCACAGGCACTAACCCCTCCATCCTCCCCCTGGCCTACCCCCTCCCCCCAATTGCCCCTAAGTTGCTACTAACCCCTCTGTGTAGTTCCCCTCCAGCGAAGTTCACAGGGGCCATCTTCTCTTCAAACCGCTTCTTCCTGGATGCTGCTCCGTCAGCGGTGCATGCGCAGTAGTACCAGCGTCCTACTGTGCATGTGCCGCTGACGGAGCAGCATCCAGGAAGAAGCGGTTTGAAGAGAAGATGGCCCATGTGAACATCACTGGAGGAGACTTAGGGGTAAGTAGCAACTTAGGGGCAACAGCCCGGGGGGGGGGGGGAAGAGGAAAGAGGGGAAAAAATCATCCAACAACAATCCATTAATGGATTCACTTAAACATGTGTCAAACAGGAAATGTATCCACACACTGTAACTGATATCATTGTCACTATGGTCCAGTTCCTTAGCAACTAGGGATGCAGCGAATCCATTATTTTGGATTCGGCCGAACCCCCGAATCCTTCCTGAAAGATTTGGCCGAATACTGAACCGAATCCGAACCCTAATTTGCATATGCAAATTAGGGGTGGGAAGTGGAAAACATTTTTGACTTCCTTGTGTGCCAAAAAGTCACACGATTTCCCTCGCTGGCCCTAATTTGCATATGCAAATTTGGATTCGGTTCGGCCAGACAGAAGAA
This sequence comes from Xenopus borealis, assembly GCA_024363595.1. NCBI lineage: Eukaryota > Metazoa > Chordata > Amphibia > Anura > Pipidae > Xenopus > Xenopus borealis. The sequence goes on from CM044441.1 coordinate 21,882,266, forward strand.
TTTGCCCGAATCCTGCTGAAAAAGGCCGAATCCCGAACCAAATCCTGGATTCAGTGCATCCCGATTAGCAACCATCATTCTTTATAACTAATCCACTCCAAATCAGGGATTTTCTAAGAGTAAATAGAAAAATGGGAAAATTTTAATCAATGGACAACAGAGAAACCCATTCACAAATATACATATAAATCATAATCCCTATTTAATCCATGTGGTGTTAATGTGTTTAATTCATTTATCCACCAAACGTCCCATTTACAGATTTTCAAGTATTTTTATGAAGTAGCATGCTAGGTAATACAGGTATGGGATCAGTTATCCAGAATTATAGAAAGGCCGTTTGCCATATACTTTGTTTTATACAAATAATTTTAAAAAAATTATTTCCTTTTTGGCTGTTAATAAAACAGTAGCTTGTACTTGAGCCCAACTAAGATATACTATATTGGAAGCAAAACCAGCCTATTGGGTTTATTTAATGTTTACAGGATATTCTAGTAGAGTTAAGGTATGAAGATCCAAATTATGGAATAGGTCCATCAGTAGTGTAACTACACATTACTGGGCCCCACAGCCCCCAAAATTTCATGAGGTTGACCTGTTTTACCAATTTTTATTGAAATTGTATATGAATTAGGGTCTCATGGGGCCCCTATACCTCCTGGGCCCCCCAGCAGCCGCAGAGTCTGCTTCCTCTGTAGTTACGCCCCTGAGGTCCGTTATCCAGAAAACACATTATCCGAACATTCTGGGTAACCGAATCCCATACCTGTACTTGAAATCGTATCCTGGAAAGGAAGTAGGGAGTATAGTAATGGCAGTGTAGCGATGGGCAGTGTAGCCGTGCATTCAGTCAACTTCCTAGTTGCTAGGTTTACTTAGATTTATGTAGGCAAGCTGATGCCTAAACGACATATCCCAACACCTCCTGATAATCTTGGGTTGCTGGAAGAATGCTGCTGATTACATTTAAATGAGAAGGAACCCGATTTGGCGCAAGACCCCTCCCTCCTCCCCCACCGGCAAATGCCCCATACTTGCTACTTACCCCTCAGCGCAGGTCCTGTCCATGGAGTTCACAGGCTCCATCTTCCTCCGTGCGGTCTTCTTCCTGGATCCATCGGCGTTTGGTGGTGCATACACATTAGGAGTATTCGTTGGTTCAGCTCTAATGCGCATGCACCGAAAGTTACAAAGTTTTCCGATTTCAACTTCATGCATTTCGGCGCATGTGCAGTAGAGCTGAACTGGCAAGCGCTCCTATGGCGCATGTGCAACCAAACGCAGATAGATCCAGGAAGACCACACGGAAGAAGATGGCGCCTGTGAACTCCATGGAAAGGACCTGCGCCGAGGGTAAGTAGCAAGTTTGGGGCATTTGCCCGGGGGGCAGCTAAGCCAGGGGCGAGGATGGGGGTTTACAGGGGGGAGGGGTTTTGCACCAAAAGGGTTTCCTTCTCCTTTAAACTCTTTTTGGTTTGCAGGAGTCCGTGCCTGCTCTACTCATCTGATATCTGCTGCATGGGAATATTTTATATTAGCCAGTAAATTAGGCCTGTGAAGAAGCATGCAAGGCTGTCTGCCGCTACAGAACCGGAAATGCAGAAATGGACACAGATTTCAATAGCAAATTTACTCTAAAGCAGTTTGAACATTTGTAATGAATTTATGTTGGGAAGTTGTTTGGAATTATATTTGGTAAAATGTTAACTTTTTTCTTTAATAAATATGGAGTATGGGACACTTACCCAATGTTCTAGAGCATTTTAGATACACAGAGGCCCAATCAGCCCCCCACTAGCCCACTAATTACTGACTTTGTGTGGTACCTTATAGCAGCCCCTCTGGCATTTGCCAGAACCCACAGATTGCCAGTCCGGGCCTGCGTTCAAGTGTAAAAAGCCGGAATGCAACACAAGAATGGAAATCATTCCAGGGGGTGCAATATAAACGCTGTGATTGGGTAGCCCTTATGTGGACTGGCAGCATACAGGGGCTTCTATTTGTCAGTACACCTTGGTTTTATGCAACCAAAACTTGCCACCAAACCTGGAGTTGAAAAGTAAGCATCTGCTTTGAAGCCATTGGAAGCAATATCCAAGGGTTTGGAGAGCAACATGTTGCTTCAGGAACATTGGCTGGGGATCATTGTTCACTCGAGTCTGCTTGCTTCATATGCCATTAAGAATGATATTAATTTGGTTGAGGACTTCGGTGCATGCCCAGCTGTGGATTCTGGGAGCTGTTTATACCTGCAGCTAATGCTGTGATTGTCACACCATAGCAAATTAGTACCATGACATTTAAGGAGAGCAATTATTCTCCCCCTCTACACTCACAAAACCTTGCACAATCCAATGGAAACAGCATTCTATTTAGTTGGGAAACACCCAACCATTTCCCAGAGATACGCTTTCCTAGCCCCTTAAAATAAAATAATCCCACAGCAGCCTCTAATTCTAATTTTAGTAGGAATGTGAGGAAGGCAGCTTGCAGTCAGCTGAGATCCTAAGGCACAATCGTATGGGAAGCCTCACCATTTCAGATGAATAATAGGGCATTGGTTTCGTCATCTATAAGCTACGCTGCTGCTGCTGCTGCTGAGAAGTCAAGGAAGCGAGCAAAATGACTGTAGTGGAAGGAAGGAGCAGTAGCATGAGACCAGGGCTACTACATGTTGCAGGGAAGGATGCTCTTTAGGGAAGATGCTGGATTTCTCTCCCCTACAGCCCAGAGGAATAAAGGCACGAAGCATATGTGTGTTAAGGTTGGCAGTCACAGGAGGAAACTGCCATTCCTAATCTCCACCGCTCTGTGCTGCTTTTGGTACCTTCCAGAGAAATCAGTATCCATGTATTTTTAGCTGTGCTCTACCCGGCATCAATATGACAACATAATTCAGTCTTTACACCCTTAAGCAGCTTTTTACTATCCTTTATTTTCCGCCAGCTGCAGTTCCCAAAGGATGTCACGGCACTGGTAAGACCTTCACTGTAGCCATTTCTTTCATATACGTTTACGGAATGTCGTTATCTATTTATTTTTTTCCCTTAACGTTTGAAACTCCAGCTTGTTTAACCCTTTAAGTGTTTTGGGGTTTTTTTTTTTTTGGGGTGGGAAAAAAATTTTTGCTTGATGGTTTCTGGGCCAATGTCCAGCTAACACCAGAACTGATTGCATGTGCTGCTTTTAAAATGGTTCATTAACCGAGTATTGTGATTAAATAACTCTGTGCAGCAGGGTATTTATTGCAACTGTATGGAGAAAAAAAACCTCGCCCTCCCCTTCAGTATTATATGCTGTTCTGTCAATGGCTGCTCAGAGGCTTTATGAATGCCAGCAAGAGGCTCTGTACCAAGCATGTTGCGTACGTTTACACCAGGAAATGTAACCTGATCCCATACCTGAACCTTATAAAAGAGACAGCATGTCCTTTATTTTTTATTTTACTGCGTCTGGAAGCTCCGCAGTCGGCTCCTGCTTCATAGCAGTGAGCACAGACTTTAAAACATTCCTCCTTTAAACTGGGATGTTGCTGTGACATGATTTCCCCTACCACTGCCTTGTTTGCTTCATTTTTGTAATCCGTCTGTGTGTGTGTGCTGTTGCTCGTTCCACAATGATCACCGAAACCTCTTTGGATAGACAAGCCAAATGGGCGAACCGGGCCAAATTTAGTTTAACCCTTTTTCTTAGAAGCAAAGCAGTAAAGAGAAAGGTAAGCTGTAACCAAATCTATAGCACTGGATATTCAGGCTGTAGAAGATTCCTAACTTGGCTGTAGGGATTACATTTATGTATGTTGGATTTTTATTCTCAGACATTATGGAGGAGTATTTTAAAATAAAATCTTTTTTTTTTTTTATATTCTTTACGTAAAGAATGTTTTCTTTGGTTTAACCCATTTTCTTGAAGCAAAGCAGTAAAGAGAAGGGTAAGCTGAAACTGAACCTATAGCACTGAATATTCAGTCTGGAGAAGATCCCTAACCTAGCTGTAGGGGTTACATTTTTGTTAGTTGGATTTTTATTCTCAGACATCACATTATGGAGGAGTATTTTAAAATAAAAAATGATCTTGTATATTCTTTACATAAAGAATTTTCTTTTTCTATAGTATTTTAATATGTTATGGTTGGCATATTGGAAAATCTACAGATCAAAAATGTAAGGGAGAGAAAATGCATGTGCATATGTGGTCTGTCGGCATTCTATAACTGGAATGTCTATCCTTCAGCTGTTGCATTGCACTCCTCGTTATCCTCAGCTAGCCTATAGTTGCCGGGGTATGCTCAGAAGAGTAGCTTGTCAGCAGTGTGCATATTTGTGTTCTAATAGGTCAGAAAAATGTGTTCTCTTTGTGTAAATGGGTTTCAGTATTCTCAAACAGTGTTTTTCCCCCCTTAGGCATATTCACAAGATGCTTACCTGAAAGGGAATGATTCCTACAGTGGCAATGCACAAAACATACCCGAACCTCCACCTCTATGCTATCCTCGAATTCAACCTGCAACTTCAGTGATGGCGCAACCAGTTGAAGTTCCTCCTTCAGGCACATCATTGGCTACGCAACAATCGAGCTGTCCGGTCCGTACAGCAGCAACGCAACCTGACAGAAGCTACAGGGTTGAAATACAAGTGCCTCCTTCACCAACAGATATTGTCAAATCAAATACAGCTGTATGCGTCTGCAATGAAGCTGTTAGGACTGTTATAGTGCCTTCTGAGAAGGTGGTAGATCTTTCATCAAATAGAACTAACCGGGCGGGCCCATTGCACAGAACTGAAGAAGTGAGGTATGGGTTGGCCGATCCGTCTATATTAAAAAGGACTACATCCCCTTCATCTTCCACCCCCAACATGCCAATGGGTCCAGCCACTCACCACTTTGATAGTGCTGGAGTAATAGGCAAACCTCCCAGCTATGGAGGACACACTGAAAATATGTTTAGCGCTAGGCCTGCTGCTCACGCAGAAGAATCTCCATCTCCTACAAATCATTATGCTTCACCTGGTCCCCACCAGCACATAGACTGGCGGAACTATAAAACCTACAAAGAATATATTGATAATAGACGTATGCAAATGTATGGCTGCAGGACAATCCAGGAAAGACTAGACAGCCTTCGAGCAGTGTCTCAAAACACAACAGACTACAATCAAATGTTGCCAAATCGCTCTTCTGGCCAGGTGCGCAGACGGAGTACGTCTCACGACAGGGTCCCACAATCTGTCCAAATGCGGCAGCGGAGCGTTTCACAAGAAAGACTTGAGGATCCAGTTTTAATGAAGGAATGGCCTAGAAGTGCTTCTCAAGACACGTTAACATCACCTGCTTTGGCTTCCCGGAACCACAGATCAGAGTCATGGGATTATCTCACCGGAAAGGGGGATTTTGATCAATTCATTGTAGAAGCGCAATCTAATGGAGACCAAAAGCACAATTACCAATGGTCTGGCTTCACAGAACAAGATGACCGGAGAGGCATCAATGAAAGACCTAGACAGCATGCGTTTCATATGTCTCTTCGGTCACCAAACTTTACTATGGCCCCCGTTCCTTACACCTCCTCCGACAACAGACAAGTAGGTGCTAGAGTTTTGGCCTCGGCACGTCCTTTGCAAAAGGTTCATCCTGACACGAAAACCATACAACCTACAAGGAACTTCAAAAACTCTTATCGATCGCCACATCCAAGGCCAGCTTTAAGTGATCGGTCTGGTTTTGCTATTTCTAAAAGCAACTCTGTAAAAATAAATACTCCCTATGCCCCTAAACCATATTCTCCCAGTGTCAGTTCAGACGATGGTATAGTCCGGGGCCAAAAACCAGTAAACTACATACATGTCAGCGGCCCTCAAAATTTTCAGAGAAAAAGTCCAACAGAAAGTGCTTTGGGGTTCCAGTTGGACTCTATCAAATCCTCTATGTCTGCCTCCTCTTCATCTCCGGCTCACACTAAGCCACCGAAGCAGGTGACACCTAGCACAGCTACCTCTCAAAATGTAGATGTTAAAATAACTCAAAGTCCTGAGGCAAATGCCGGTGATTCTAATGCAGTATTGACTCCCGTAGACCAGGTGGTTCTGAGGGAGAGACCCTCGCAGACGTCACCGCCTTTAAGGCAACAGTCCTATATTTTTGCCGTCAATGAGCAGGAAGGTGCATCTGACACAACCTGCTGGTTACCCAACGATGCCCGACGGGAAGTACATATAAAAAGAATTGAACAGAGAAAGGCATCGGGCTCTAATTCACCTGGGGATTCTCTGGCATCCATTCCTTTCATAGGTAGGTCTGCTGTTTTTCATCTTGTCTACTATACCAGCTCTATCACCTCTTTTATGCTTGGTAGGGTGTTATTTCTAATGAGCTTGCTTTTTTTTAGCTTTATTTGCAATATTGAGTTTTTCATTTTAAACAAGTAGTTTTTGAATGAAAGTTGTGACTGCTGTATGCATAGGCAACGCAGTCATTTGTACTAGGCCCAGTGCAATAATATGGGGGTACTGCATACCTCCCAACATTTTAGAAAGAGGGACAAAAAGATTTACAAGCCCCAAACATTTTTGACCACACCCGTTTTGTGACCATGCCTTCTAATTACCATGCCCATTTTTACAAAATTTGTCAGGTTATGAAAGTTGGAACACATTTGTGTGGTTTTTATGTGTTATTACAGTTTTGCTAATGAAGGTGAATTTCCCTTTAAGATGCAAATCACAGGTTCCCCAAGAGACCTTCTTATATTAAATTGTTACAAAAGTATCTAAGGCGGGACATTTCAGTAACAATCGGGGACTGCTGTTTGAGCTGTCAAATGCTCAAATCTGGGAGTTGGGAGGTCTCGGGTACTGTAATGAAAAGGAGGGAAATATTTTAGAGTAGAAATGATTGCTTTAAAGGGGTGGTTCACCTTCAAGTTAACTTTTGGTACGAGAGTGACCAATTTTAAGCAACACTGCAATTGGTCTTCTTTTTTTCCACATTCTGGCTCTTTTCAGCATTCAAATTGGTCGCTGAACCCATTAAAAAAAAAACAAATGCTCTGTAAGGCTACAAATGTATTGTTATTGCTGCTTTTTATTACTCGTCTTTCTAGTCAGGTCTCTCCTATTCATTTTCCAGTCTCTTTATCAAATTTATTTAGGGTAGCTAGGGTAATTTGGACCCTAGCAACCAGATTGCTGCAATTACACACTGGATAGCTGCAGGATAAAAAGCTAAATAACTCAAAAACCACAAATAATAAAAAAAATGAAAGCCAATAGCAAATTGTCTCAGAATATCTATATATAAGGAGAACAACCCATTTAACAATTATATAGTGCACTACAAACACACAGCTGGGAACAGGAAGTTTACTTTAAATGCTTAAAAAATATTTCAGACAATCTGGGTCTGTGTGGTTTCCATAAAAAAATGGAGAATGATTCAGCTAAGCATATCAAAGGAAATGGGGGGGCATAGTTTAAATAGCTGTAGCATTGTAAATTATGCCATAGAAAATAAAAGCAAACAGAACTATGTCTTGCATTGATTGGTCAGCTGTGTAAACCATACTTCTAGGGCTTTGTTAATGTTTTTCCAGAAATGTCACTAAAATTGGCCCCACTCTTTAACTCATTGGTAACTGCTCAGCAGATTTTTTGTGTTCCTTATTCTAGTGGATTGTCATTTTAGGGTTGTGACAGACAGGCAGATTCGGGGAGATTTAGTCGCTCGCCGATTAATCGCCTCTTCTGCGAGGCGTCAATCTCCCAAACTGCCTGCTCCCTGCCTGCCGCCTGTTTGAATGAAGAAACACCAGCGCCAATGTACTTGCTGCGCTTCCTTTTCCAGAATCGCACAAAGTTGCCTCGCAAGGAAACTTCGGGCGATTCCGGAAATCGAAATGCCACAAGTGCATTGGTGCTGGCGTTTCTTCATTCGAACAGGGAGCAGGCAGTTTGGGGAGATTGTCGCCTCGCAGAAGAGACGATAAATCGCCAAGCGACTAAATCTTCCCATCTGCCCCAACCCTTATGCTGTATTTTGTACACTGTTGTGTTATATGTGTGTAGAGAGAGAGAGAGAAAAATAGAAGGACTCCATTCTCGTGTATGTATATATATATCTAAATATAATTCTTGAGGTGCCTTCTTCTGAGGGAGTCTTTTATGTGATGTGTGTTATATTGATTCTTGTAACCTGGCTGAAATGCTGCCAGCTGGGCATCTCTGATTCTAGTTAAAAGCTTAAGTCGATTGATGTCACTTGACTTTGTTTTTTTAGTAGTGTGTGTCTTTCAAGGAACCCTCATTCTGGAATTAACCTTTTCCTATATTTATTGGATCTCCGCTTGACAGAATCTGCAGGGAGGGCTAAGTAAGAAGTTAGGCGCATTCCCCCGGGGTGGCAGGCAGGCTGGGGG
>CM044441.1:21891485-21916499 GCA_024363595.1 Xenopus borealis
GCAAAAAACGCCAGGCGACTAAATCTCCCTGAATCTCCCTGTCTGCCCCTACCCTAAAACCATGCTGACAGCAAAAGGAAATGTTAAATCACTTGGGGGGTGCCAAATGTTCGGTAAGCCCCTATGTGATTATAATCACGAAGCTAGGTGGGGGCTGGCCCTGGTACGGGCCGTGCAGCCGGGCCCACCCTCGTCCGTGCCGAATTTGAATGCACTGCAGCTGGCTGCAGCAGGCGCAAAACTGCCGGGGGGCTCTGCGGGGGTGTGGGCCCTGGCCCAATTGCAGCCCCTGCTGCCCCGGTAGTTACACCACTGCTACATGATACCCTGGGCCAGTGCTCCTGTTAGCAGAAATCTGCACCGACCTGGGGTACTTTTGAGGGAGCACCATGGAGTGAACACTTTCCAGCTTTACCCGCACACCTTCAGCGAAAAGCCGCCTTTTTGGGTCTGCTGGCTTGGGCCATTGAACAGCAAATAAGCAGAATTACCCCAGGCCAGTACAGTATTCTGCCAACATCAGTACAGGGCTAAATTGTCAGGTAAGTGATTATAATCAGTGAGTAGTGTCTAACATTTCATACCCCCAATTATTTCACCTTTCCTTCTACTTTAAGCTGTACAAAGCAAATAATTGGTCTTGTGGGCAAGTCCCAATATTGGGGGTTCTCTCTTTCCTGCTTTTTTATATCAACTGTTATTCACAGCACATCCCAGTCTACAGGTGGCAATACACTATAAGATCCGCTAATTTGGTAAAGTCCAAAAAGAGCCCACCAAAGGCAGGGTGAAATTGGACTAATCCAATTGTGCGGCCCTAGGGAATAGGCACTGACGGCATGAGGACCAAGTCAACTAGCGGATCCTGTTCTTGATCACAGGGGAAAATCAAACCAAAGCGATGAATTTCTGGCTGATTTTCAGACAGATACTGGTTGGGGAGGTTTGTCGAAATGATCCATTCATGGGCAGACAAGGTGCTGCGGCAACTTAAATCTCCCCTTTGCGTAGCCACCTTTATTCATGTGCCCACATGCATTGCATTGTTTCAGCATTAAACAATTAGCTCAATCTCTCTGATCCTAAACACATTGCTTACTTATATTGCCATTGCTTGTTTGGCTGCCATATACAGTAGAACCCCCATTTTACATTTTTCAGGGGACCAGAAAAAAATGGTGTAAAATCAGGGAAAACTTTAAATCAGGGAAATGTATTATGCATAATATATAGGTGGGACCACAAAACAACAATGTAAAATGAGGGAAAACTTAAAATCAGGGGGTTCTACTATATACGTTATCAAAACATAGTCCTTGGTTGGATTTCAGTGATAAGTTTGTAGTCTTAGTCCCTTAAAGGAGAACTAAACCCGTTCTAGAAATAACCCCTACCCTGGGCAGTCCACCTTCCCTCCTCCCCCCAGCCTTGTTTCCCCCCCCCCTCGGGAGAATGCCCCTAATTTTTAACTTTTTCTACTTTACCCCTCCGTGCAGATTCACAGACACCATCTTCTTTTTTCGGAATCAGACTGGCGTGCCCAGTCGGAGTACATTTCCGGGCCGGAATGACTGGGCATGCACTGAAAGTCACGAAAATTTCAGAAAAATATTTTGAAATTTCTGCGACTTTCGGCGCATGCGCAGTTGTCCAGGACCGGAAATTTACTACAACTGCGCATGCACAGATTCCAAAGAAGACCGAAAAAAGAAGATGGCACCCTTGAACTCCCAAGGCCAGAATCTGCACTGACGGGGTAAAAAAAAATTAGGGGAGTTTGTCGGGGCGGGGGCAGCTAGGCTGGGTGGTAGGATGGAGGGGGGGGGCTTAGGGTTTTTTGTAGAACAGGTTTAGTTCTCCTTTAAAGGGCTGTGGCACGTCTGTGTTTAGCAGTGAGAAGCTCTGCAAGTAGCCCCACTACATATAGCAGTGATCATCTTTAATGGCACCTCCTATTACTGATCTTGGCATGCCATAACCTGCTGGCCCAGTTACACAATTATAAAAGTGTTTTTTAAACAGGAACATGGGTTTGGCGCTGTCTAAACAGAAGTGTTTCTTCTATGTTTGACAAGCAATCCAATCCACATCTGCTGATTACTGGAAAGATCAAAGTCCCCTCTCTGTGCAGTATTGGTACTTCTCCAATGAGAGATAAGGGTTCATTCACACGTCTACCTACAGGATTGCTGCACCTTCTAACAACAGATAACCCTTCCTATAGGAAGCCACTACATAATTCCATTTCAGCTCTTTGCTTCTTCTGGCCTTTGATTTACCCTTACATTGCACAATAAGTCATTGTCATGCCGTTGTGGCCTTTGCAGGGTTGCACCAATAACAGACGCCAAATGATTTTCCCTTATGCAGTAGGTAATAAGGGAACAGGGTACCAGTCTGAAATGCATAGATTGGAGATCAGCTTCTGATACAGGGGAATACCTGCTAATGTTATTTATTTACAAATGATGGCACTTTGACCGCAATTCTTTCATGCTATTCTTTGATCCTCCCTACCAATGTCTAATTCACTGGCAGCTCTGCCCATTTTGGTAGCGATGACACTCCAGTGCATATTTATAAGCAACCATTATACAAAACATGATTTTGTTTCCTTGGCATAACTGTTTATTGCTCCATAAAGGAATGGGTGCAGCTACAGTGAGGGGTAACATGCGGCTTTATTAAAACTGGCCATAGACGTGCAGATTATAGCCTATGTCAGACAAACGCAGGGCCACCATTAGAAATCACGGGACCCCGCACAACAAAATTTTTGGGGCCCCCTGGGTCCCGCCCTCCCTGGCCCCACCCCTGATCCCACCCACTCCACATCAAAGTTAAAAGACCACACAGACATCAGCACTAAAAAAGTAACCCCTCCCCCACACATATTGATGGTCAGGGCTCCCTTATAAGTTTAAAAAAAAAAATTTGGTGCCAGGGCTCCCCATAAAAGTTTTTTTTTTACAAGTTAAAAAAAATTGAGGCCCCAAAAAATTATTTTTACAAAAAACCTTGTTAAAAAAAAAACTGGGGCGCCAAAGATTATTTTTAAAAAGAAAATCTTTACGCCAGGGCCCCCCTTACAAGTTAATAATAAAATTGGGGCCCTAGAAAAAAATTTTTAAATTGGTGGTGGGGGCTATAGATTATTGAAATAAAACATTGGTGGCCAGGGGATTAAAAAAACCCACATTGGGGTCCGTAGAATCGAACTCGTGGCTTCAGGACCTCCATTATAGCCGTTTTCGTGACATCGGGTATTTTCGCCACTTCAGGACTTCAGTGTCAGCTTCTTCGTGACTTTGGGTCTTTCCGCGGCTTCAGGACCTCAACTGTTTAGCACTTCCACATGGAAGGAAGAGGCACGGCTTTGTTCAATCGACTGATCACCATGGCACGATAAATGGCAAGACCATCCACACACGGTCTGAAATTAGTACAAATCTTCGTTTCGTACTACAGTATCTTTGCGTCGATGTCCATGCTTTAGTCCTGCAGCAGTTCAGTCTTATGTGTCCTTTGAAGGAGACGCTGTGTACTCATTTTTTTTTTTTATCTTCATTTTTTTTGTCTTCATTTCTTAAAGGGATGCTGTCAGGGGAAAATGTAAGTTATTAGTGTTACTCCAGCAGAATTCTGCACTGAAATCCATTTTTCAAAAGAGCAAAGATTTTTTTTATATTCAGTTTTGAAATCTAACATGGGGCTAGACATATTGTTTGTTCCCCAGCTGCTCCCAGTCATGTGACTTGTGCTCTGATAAACTTCAATTACACTTTAATGCTGTACTGCAAGTTGGAGTAATATCACCCCCTCCCCCCCAGCAGCCTAACAACAGAACAATGGGAAGGTAACGAAATAGGAGCTCCCTAACACAAGATGACGGCTGCCTGGTAGATCTAAGGGTAAGGGCACACCTGGCGATTCTGGGAGATTAGTCGCCACGCCTGATTAGAATGATGAGTAATATATAGTAGAAACAGAGCATTGGTTTTTAGATGGGGTCAGTGAGAGCTGGAACAACTATAAAAAGTAAATGAACGATGGGGGGTCCGGGGAACTTATTCAAGGGCAAGGGAGCAAGTTCTGTATGTTCTTGTTTGTCGGGGTGGTCGAAGAATGTGTGTAGACCATCCCATGCCTTTTTGTCCTGCCCTACTCTTGGGGGTATTGGCATGTTTCATTTTGCTTATCAGTATTGTTTTGTTTGGTGCAAATAAAAATTTATAAAAATTTAAAAAAAGTAAATGAAAGCCAATTGCAAATTGCTTAGAATTCTATGACCAAAAGTGGACAAAAGATGAACCGGCCAAATATTGGACCTTTGTTGTTTTAATTCAAAAAGTCTTTCAGCCCCTTCCTTACTGGGAGCAAATATTATCCCCTTTATTTTAGCCTGTCTTATAAAGAACAACCTCTCATCTATAAGGGTAGGGACAGACAGGGAGATTCAGGGAGATTTTGTCGCCTGGCGTTTTTAGCAGGCGACAGAATCTCCCCGAATCTCCCTGTCTGTCCCCAGCCTAAGGCAGCACAATGTGTCTCTCGCTGCGTCCAGAACAAAAGTTGGTTTGTGGCTGGTCACGTGGCTGGATGCTGAGAAGCCTCACACATAAGGATGAAATCACTAGGCCTCCTGCAACTCCCAGCCCTGGATTGCCATTGATTTAGCCCTGAATGAAGAACAGATTTCTCATTTTTGGATTCATGTTAAATCTCCAAAGTTTTGTAGATTTTTGGCTAAATCTTCTTTTGTAACAAAAGTGTTGTGGAAAAATGTGCAATGGGCTCTGGTGGCTGTAGAATCTGGGATGTGCTGGACCTGTTTGGACTGCCACGGCTTCTATGAACTGTTAATTGAAGATGTCTTTGGTACGTGCCTGTCTCGTTTCAGAATCTGTGACATTTTGAAGAGGTTCTCTGAATATCGGTGTGAGAATCGGTAATGGAGATTTATTCTTGATATCTAGCAGTATGCTAGTGTATAACTATAATATAACTATAATTAATGCAGTGTATGAGTTGGCCTCACTTTTTCCCCATGACTATAGTTTTATTCTTAAAGGGACTTTAGAGGATTTTAATGATGTATTTTTCATTTCTAAATTATACTGTTTATACTGTAAATAATTCACTCTACAATATAAAATTTCATTCCTGAACCAGCAAGTGTATTTTTTTTAAGTTGTAATATTGGTGTGTTGGCTTCCATCTCCGTTCATTTTGCCTGAACGTGTGCTTTCAAAACGAGCCAGCACTTAAGGATGGAACTGCTTTCTGGCAGGCTGTTGTTTCTCCTACTCAATGTAACAAAATTTGTCACAGTGGGACCTGGATTTTACTATTGAGTGCTGCTCTTAGCTCTACCAGGCAGCTGTTATCTGCAAATTTCCAGCGAAATTCGCGAATTGTGAAAAAATTAGCGAAACGAGTCGCGTTTTTGACGCGTGTCGCGTCAAAAACGACGTACAACTCGTTTTTTTCGGCTAATTTTTTTTTGGCGAATTTTCGCTGGCGTTTCGCGAATTTATTCGCCAGCGGCGAATCGCGGGAATAAATTCGCCCATCACTATTTAGGGAGCTGTTATCTGGTTACCTTCTCATTGTTCTTTTGTTAGGCCTCTGTGGGGGGGGGGGAAGGGAGGGGATGTTATCACTCCAACTTGCAGTAAAGAGTGATTGAAGTTTATTAGCACACAAGTCGCATGACTTGGGGCAACAGGGAAACTAACAATATATCTAGCCGCATTTCAGATTTCAAAATTAGATATAAAAAAATCTGTTTGCTCTTTTGAGAAACGGATTTCAGTGCAGAATTCTGCTGGAGCAGCACTATTAACTAATGCGTTTTGGGGGAAAAAGCATTTTTCCCATGACTGTATCCCTTTAAGTGAGTTACACCCTGCCCAAATCTCTTGTTTTTTTTTTTTTTAACCTGGCACCTTCCTTATGTTTGTGACTTGATAGTACAGTTATGGGACCTGCTACCATGTAAACATTAAATAAACCCAATTGTTCTGGGTTGACTGGTTTTGCTTCCAATAAGGATTAATTATATATTAGTTGGGATCAAGTACAAGGTAATGATTTATTATTACAGAGAAAAAGGAAATCATTTTAACAAATTTAGATTATTCGGGTAAAATGGAGTCTATGCGAGAAGGCCTTTGCATAATTTGAAGATTTCCAGATCCAATCAATCCCATACCTGGTAATTTTGGTGAAATGGGCTGGATGTGAGCATATGTATCCAAACCTTCATATCAAACTCGGGCCTCTAAAATTAACAAAAATTTTAATTCCATCCTACCTATGGCACGCTGCAGGCCAGTGGGCAAACAAAATGCAGTTCTGATTTAAATAGAGTTTTCCTTCTCTGTGTAATTAATCTCATTCTCTGCGTTTTGCACTCCAATTGAGAATAAATCCATTTAATTCCTTTTTCTAGAAGTCAAGTATTTAGATTAAATAGCTCAAAACTTTGGAGTACTTTCCTTTTTTTTTTTATTTTTTTTTATTTGCTCCTTTCTGGTTTTGGCGGAATGTTCCCCCTGTAAGCACAGCAGTTTTACCAGTGCAGGGCAACGCTGCATCCTTTTTGTATGACTTTAAAACACGTTTTTGATGTTACTGTTCCTTTAAGTTGTGCCTTACTTTGTAGAGAGAGAAACTGAGATTGCATTCTCAATAAGTCATTCTTACTTGGACAGTTATTCTAGAAAAACAGTTGTCTGGTAGAGTGGGAGTTTTGCTTCCCTTGCATGAAACATAAACCGTATATTGTTACTCGAGTTCTGGTTATAATGGTTTAGTAGTGAAAAAAATGACGGCAAAATAAACACCATTTCCAGATATATCTCAATATATATTATATATATAGAAGCTGTTAGACCAAGAGGTGTTTTTGTCCTATAACACAGAATAATTATAATATTTCTGTGCATCACATATGAATCTCAGATGAGTAGGTTAAAGGGGTTGTTCACCTTTAAATAAACTTTTAATATGTTGTAGGAAGACGATTTGTAATTGTTATCATTATTATTATTCCACAGCTCTCCAGTTTGCATTTTCAGCAGTCTGGTTGCTAGGGCCCAAATTACCCTAGCAGCCATGCACTGATTTGAATAAGAGACTGGAATATGAAGAAAGAAGAAAAAGGCCAATAATTTAAAAAGTATAACATATAAATAATGAAGACCAATTGCAAAGTTTCTAGGAATTTGGCATTCTATAGCATACTAAACGTTCTTTACAGGTGAACCACTCCTTTAATCGACTTTAAATTAAATGGTTGGTTCACCTTTAAATTAATTAATATACTTTAAAATGGTCCATTCTAAGCAACTACTGCTACTTTAAGAACAATTCTAAAAAACTTTTTTTGTTATTCATTGTTTAGTTTTTTTTTATTAATTTTTTTAATTTGCCTTTTTTTTTTTTTTAAAACTTTTCCAGCTTTAAAAGGGGGGGGGGGGGGGGGGGCGGTCACTGACACCATCTAAAAACATGCCCTGTATAGCTACGAATGTTTTGTTATTGCTACTTTTTATTACTTTTTCTATTCAGTCCCTCTCCTGTTCATATTCTGGTCTTTAATTTGGGCCCTAGCAACCAGATTGCTGAAATTGCAAAATGTAAAGCTACTGAATAAAAAGCCAAATAATAATAAAAAATTAAAACCAGTTGCAAATTGTCTCAGAATTTCACTTTATACATCATTCTAAACGTTAACTCAAAGGGGGAGCAACCGATTTAATGGCTTCCAGTAATTGTTTTGATGTGACTTAGTATTAAAATTAATATATTGTTACTTGTGTTCCATAATTGCATAAGGCTATTGTGCTGCAGGTATCGAAAGCTGATTTCTTTTTGTTCTTCCCTTGTAGATGAGCCAACCAGTCCGAGTATCGACCATGAAATTGGGAACATTCCTGCTTCTGCTGTTATATCTATTTCTGCACAGCCGCTGCCCACCATCACCACTGTCCCACCCAGCCCCACCTCTCCAGTGCCATTGATACGGCGGCATTTCTCTCATGATCACGGTAAATTTGCTGCCAATATAATGTGCCCATCCTTGTCTTTAATTCACGTTGGTTCTTACTTGGAGCAAAATGGCAAAAGCTTAAAGGGTTTGTTCACCTTCCAAACACTGTAGTAGGTTTCAGATTGTTCTCAAGAAATAGACTTTTTCAATTAATTTCCATTTTTTATTTTTTACTGATGCTCCAAAATCTAAGTTGAATGTTTGTGTGCGTCTGCACCTGGATTACTGAGCTGTCAGACTCAAACTGTTTCAGTTTTGCAACATTTAGTTGATACATTTCTCAGCAGCATCTCTGGAGTATTAGCAGCTATTGTATCAATTCTAACATCTGCCTTTAAAGAGATACTGACACCAGAAAAATAACCTTTTTTAAATATCCATCATAACATTATCTTTGAATGCTATTTATAATTTTGCTATTACTTTTACATTACCCCCCTGTTCCTCTATGAGGGGGCTGCCATATTTGTGCAGCAGTAGTCGGTTTGCATTAAAAACATTTACCGACAGGTTGAAAAGGGACAGTCAGGCTGGCATATGTTTAGGAAATTCAAATAATAATTACTTACATAAGCAGAACTATCCGCAAAGAACAATCGAGGTGACCTATAGGTAAATTTAAATGTAGACTAATATTTTGAAAAGAAAATTTTGTGTGTCAATATCACTTTAATTCTCCCTGAACTGCCTTCTGGCCAACAAGAATGTAAAATGCCAGCGGGATGGCACTCTGATCACTTAGTTTTCTGAAGTTTCCCAAAATTGCCTCAAGGATTGCCGGCGGAAAGGCAGTTTGGGGAGATTGTCCTGTAAAGGTAGAGGGCCAGATTCGGGGAAATTAGTCGCCCTGCGACTAATCTCTTCTTCGTGGCAACAATCTCCCCGAACTTCCTTCCCTCTGGCAAGAATGTAGATCAAGATTTTCATTCTTGCCAGTGGGAAGGCAGTTCTGGGAGATTGTCACCCCGAAGAAGAGGTATTTTGTTGCCGGCAGTTTTCCCTGTATCCTGGTAGGCCAGTCTGCCACTGACTATACTACTAAAATCTAAAAACTGAATAGAATTTGAATTGCAAAAGTGCTCAGAAGCCAGATCACGTCTTTACGCCACTATGCTCTGTTGAAGCTTCCATTGGTTGTATTGTTGATGACAAATGTCTTGTGGTAGTTACAGGCCTTAAGCAGCCCAGTATATGTTATTTCAGATTCTATTCGGCCCAGTGTCTTAGAAGTGAACTCAAAGACTGAAAGATCAAAATCTTGTGATGAGGGACTTGATGACTACAAGGAGGATGGGAAACTGTAAGTTGTACTACGTTGTAAATGTGGGGGTTATTTCATAAAGTTATGTTACTTGTATACCTAACCAGATTCCCCTCGTTCAGCTTACACTAATTACAATTTGTTTTTTGCAGAGGTTTAAAGCAAGGTTCCAGCCTTAAAGGAATCAAGGTTTGTTATATACGCGTAAGCGTTACCCCTGCTTTTCCCAATAGGTTCTACCTTAACTTTTCTGGAAATAGATGCTCGAATGCAAAGGTGTTTACCTTTCAGACAAGTTTTTACATTTAAGCATAACTGAAACCTAAAAGAGTAGTGCTAGAAATTCTGGATTTTACATACTGAACTTAAGAGTAAGAGCCCAGGGGTAGTCCTATAACCATAATGTCCACAGCCGCTCGCCATCTTTTGAATGTCAGCGGTGCTGCCCATATTCAGTGAGCTCTGGGCTGCTGTTAAGGAATTTAAGGAAATCATCATACAGAAAGCGAAATTGCATCTATCAGAATATTTAGCTACAGGGCCGATTATCTCGTAATCACAAAGTACTTGCACTATTACTGTGATATCTTGCGGGGTGCACAGTCAATACCAATTATATTCAATCTGGAACAAGCAATTCCTGGACCAGCACTTCCCTTTAATTCCGTGTTTTATTGATACACACATATAGCCACTCCAACGTTTCAGGCAGCCTTGGGACCTTCATCAAGGCTATATGTGGCTTTATGTGTTTATAAATTAAAAGACGGAATTAAAAGGAAGTGCTGGTCCAGGGATTGTTTGTTCCAGAATCTGACAATATATCTCTGTCCTCCAGCGCTATTGTTTTAATCTCAACATGTTAAATATCCATGTCACTGTTTATTCTAACATCATTTGTTATTTTCTGAGCCATAAGTCTTCTGATCTTACATATAGATGTGTTTCTTGGGAACTATTGTTGTGCCTCCGTTTTCAACAGATTAGAATGTAAATGTGAAAGATCTACTTTATGCAATACCAGACCCACCCTTCCCAAGTAGTCACAGAATCCGTATTTATGAACTGGGGTGAAATAAAAATGTGTTTAATCCTATCCCATATTACAAACTCCTTTAGGCAAGAGAAAATGTGCAGTCATCTGAGGACTCTGAATCCAGGAAAGATTCCTCCTCTGACGTCTTCAGTGACTCAAATAAGGAAGGCTTCCTGTATTTCAGGCAGCTTACTACTGAGAAGGGAAAGGTAAGCAAATGAGGTGACTAAACCCCCTAAATACTTGTGCAGGCGAGTGGTAATGGCCCATAGCAAATTTAATATTTACCCACAAGAAAAGGAATGATTACATTGACTTCCTGCTAAATATTTATTTGCAATTGCTTAATCCAATAAAGCTTTAGAGGGGTCAATTGCATTTTGTTTTAAATAGGCCTTGTGACCTCGGAGTTCAACCTGAACTTCTGGTATAAGGAGGCAAGGCCAAAATGCAGAAACAACCATCTATTGATTGTATGTTACTATGTCCATCACTGCAATAAAAGGCGTTTGTAGTCTTACAGGTAATGGTTGCCTGTTAAACAAGTGCTTGCAGGTGATTTCTTTAGAAAGTAGGGTTCATTTGGGCAATTCAGGTCTAAGTGAATGTAGCATACATTTTAATTTTCCAGCATAAAGATTTGTTGTAATGCCAGGCCTTTTATTTCCAGAGAGTGAGTGGGAGCATTCGGCCCTGGAAACAGATGTATGTTGTCTTACGTGGCTCAGCACTGTATTTGCAAAAGGACAAGAAAGAGCAAAGCGGGCATTCTTCAGCACAGTCTGATGAGGAGCAGCTAATAGGGATCAATGGTTGCTTAATAGATATATCATACAGTGAAACCAAGAGAAAGAATGTCTTCCGTTTGACAACATCTGACCGAGAATTCCTCTTTCAAGCAGAAGATCGAGATGATATGTTGGCTTGGATTAAAGCTATACAGGAAAATGGCAATCTCAATGATGAGGTACATGAAGTGCTACTTGCTCTCTGCTATTCTTGGTCTTGTATGATGCAACCCATTTAAATTAAGTCTGTGACCCTAATAACGGAGTCTTTCTAAACAAGGCCTCTGTAATTATACAGACACTAAATAACAAACATTTGTGAAGTTGGTTTTATAATATGGTCAAGGGATTCATTGTGTTATCTCTATTTTAACCTTGGGTTTCTTGTTGCCTTTAGCAAACAGATCAAGCAAGCAGGGTTCTAATTAGCAAGAGAATCAAAGAATATAACACAATGATGAGGTAAGGCTGCAGAAGATTTTGGGGCAGTTGGGATTTGTGGTGATTTTATGGTTGGGTATTATGGCTAATAACCTGTGTTTTTCCAGCTCCTCCAGCAACAAAATGGAACCATCTCCTAAAGCGTCACGGCAGACTCTGAGTATCAGGCAGCCATTCCGTGGCGCCAAACCTGATGGCAAGCTTCAAAGTCCTCATTCTCCAAAACAAGAATCTGAAAGAAGATTGTTCAGCAAAGGTTTGTAGCATCGAAGTACTGGAGTAAAGGCTGTTTTGCAGCCTTTAGTCATATCCATTAGGGTTATATGAAACATATGAATATGCCACATGAAACAATATCTATTACATCAGGAATAACCTGTGTGGCTTGTACCTGATGCTGATAAAAAAGTAGATTAATAAAATGCCATACTGATGTTACTTCCATGGAGTATTACACCTGATCAACTAGGCAGCCTGAGTTGACTGGCTACTGCCAGCAGTAATAATGCTAGTTTGATCTTGAAGCCAATGTATAAGCCAATGTATATTATGTATATGTGTGGCAAGCATTGTGATGAAACCTATTCCAGTTCCATTTTTAAGAGCCGGTCCCAAAGTGGGGAGCAGCATATTATGTAAGACCCAAGACCCTTCAGTCTTTAAGCATTGCAGGTAATCGGTAATACTGTATATGTTATAAAAAGGCTCGGTTTTTGTGGCCATGTTTCTGTTTTCATTCAATGTATTTCATTAGCAACCATGTATTTATTCTTTGCCTAGATGATATCAGTCCCCCTAAAGATAAAGGCTCATGGAGAAAGATCATGAAGAACCCCTTTGAGAAGAAGGCAACCACTGGTGGAACCTTTGGTGTGAGGTTAGATGACTGCCCTCCTGCTCACAACAACAAAGTAAGGAAACTTTGCCTTAAAAATACATTTCACTAATCTTCATCTATTAAACCGATTTTATAGCACTCACCCAAATTTTTCCTTTTTGCTTTTCAGTATGTCCCCTTGATAGTTGATGTTTGTTGCAAATTAGTCGAAGACAGAGGGCTTGAATCCACTGGTATATATAGAGTCCCTGGTAACAATTCTGCTATATCTAGCATGCAAGAAGAGCTCAACAAAGCAAACACAGACATTGATATCCAAGATGATGTACGTAGAGCAGGCTTTTTTGTTTGTAAAATAATTTTTATGTTGTTTACAATACATAACCTGTATTATTGATTTGTAGAAATGGCGTGACTTGAATGTAATAAGCAGTCTACTGAAATCCTTTTTCCGGAAATTGCCAGACCCTCTCTTTACCAACGGTGAGCAAACTTGAGCTTATATACTGGAATTGTTAGAAGTGTTGAACTGCATGGTGCGCAAGTGTAAAGATTAATACTGTATATACTGTTATCGATGCATGCTTGCTTTTTTTTAAATAGAATTGTTAATTGTTTGCTAATTTGCCCACTGTGTCAATAAGCACCAATTTTCTTGTTTTCCAGAAAAGTACAATGATTTTATTGAAGCAAACAGAAAAGAAGATCCAGTTGAAAGACTGAAAACTCTAAAAAGACTGGTAAAGTTGCCATATACTGCTGATTATCTTGTGCAGACATAAACAGACAATTATTTTAAAGCTAGGCTGTGGTATAGCCATTATTTGTATTGGCAATCAAAACTGTAGGTGGCCATAGACCGTGAGATCCGCTTGTTGGCAATATCGCCAAACGAGCGGATCTCTCCCCGATATGCCTACATTGAAGTGGGCGATATCGGGCTGATCGGATCATGGGCCCTAGGGCCCAACGTTCAGATCATATTGTAGGCGATATGTGCGGTCGGATTGCGGGACCGCATACTCGCACAGATGCACCCGCGATCCGACTAGGTTTTTTTAACCTGCCCGATCGAGATCTGGCCGACTTTCAGCCAGATATCGATTGGGGAAGCCCGTCGGTCTGTCGGCAGCTTTTATCGGCCCGTGTATAGGGGCCTTTACCATTCAGTGCTGGGTCTTCTGGTGATCCCAAAGATTAAGTGATTAAAGCCTGCACAGGTGCTAATGGTGTGTATGGGGCAACCAGTATTATCATGCATTTTGACCACAATTGCAGCATCAACACTCTCGATATGGCATTTCCCTGTGGGTAGCTTGTTTATGCTGCAGCATCATAGAGCGTTCTGTGTGATTACATATTAACTAGTATATGGCAATAAGGGTTGGGGGTGCACAATAGATACTGCTCTTTGAATTAATGCAATATATATATTATATTTTAGTGATAGGTTTAACTTGTCTTCCATTTTAGAAGGCTTTTATAGTAAAGGTTATAGTGTAGGGTGTGTTTTGATCCTACTTGCTTCCCTGTTCTGTGTCACTTTCCATTAATATCCGCAGAAAACATTTCACTTGCCCTTTACTGGCATTTCTCCAGATTTATCGTAGCTCTAAGGTCCCCTGTGGTGTTCCCTGTTGATGTCAGTTTGTATTGACTTGTGGTTGGTAGTGGGCATTTTCATTTCTGCAGTAGCAGAGATCAAAACATTCCCAAACATTGAATTTAAGCCTGAAATGATGTACATAGATTAGTAAGTGAGGTGATTGTCTGTGGTTTTGTTTGCAGATATTGGATTTGCCAGACCATCACTATGAAACTCTTAAATACTTGTCTACACATCTGAAGACTGTTGCCGAGAACTCTGAAAAGAACAAGGTACTACTGTGTTAGCCTACAAACTTGTTTCTACAGCAAGCGACTCTCTTAGGTTAATTTAAAGCTGCTTAGGTCATTGTCAAATGCCACCTTCTTTTTGTACTAGGTCAAACACAAATTGTATGATAATGTGTATTTGTCCCTCCTCATGTGAAGACCCACACTGTTCTTCAATTCATAGATCACTCACTATAATTGGGCCTACTTGTGGACTATTTAGGGTTATCAAGCCCTTGGGCAGCCTTACAGAATTGCTAGGAAGGTCACCAATTGAGCAGTTCAGTAGCATTAACTAAGATGCTAACTTTTCTAGATGGAACCCCGAAATTTGGCAATCGTCTTTGGGCCAACCCTTGTTCGGACATCAGAAGACAACATGACGCACATGGTCACACACATGCCCGACCAGTACAAAATAGTGGAAACCCTCATTCAGAAAGTAAGTCCATACTGAGCAGCAGGAAACTGCTTGGATTTCCTACCTGCTAGATCCTCACACTTCTTCCTTTTTGTTTTAGCATGATTGGTTTTTCAGTGAAGAAAATGCAGATGAGCCAATTGTAAGTATTGTTTCCAGTCTGGTAAAGTAGGGCAGTATAATTTTAAATTAGATTTACCAGTAGTAGAACAACTTACTGTAAATGATTATTATAAAATGCCATGATTGTCTAGCTATGTTTGTATTCGATATAATCCTCCTCCACATTTTTTATTTCCATTTATACTTGGGAAGGAATTGCAATGATGTTTTCCTTTACAGAAAGCAGTCACAAGGGCATCATATCCTTAAAGGCAATAGTAGTGCTGTTGCATTATCCTCTGTGGAAAATGCTATAGTGGGGGAAAGCATTATGGCAGCTGCCATTCCTGACTCTGAGAATTTCTTATTTTTATATTTGCATAGAAAGTGCTGCCATATTGTTCATCATGGTGTTTTTTATATCATGCATAACTATATAATGGAAACATAAATGGCAGATTATCCCTAATTATCTGCTAATAAATAGGGCATATTGATAAAATGTTTCCCCCACTAAGCGTATAGTGTGGCAAGCTGGTATGGCCAAACAGCCTTGCTGATTCAATAGAACAGTAATAAATGTAATTGTGTAATGATGTTGAGATCTTTGTTTATCAACTGTAGACAGCTGTACACGAGGAAAGCACAGTAGAGTCTCAGCCAGTGCCAAACATAGATCATTTACTCCCCAACATTGGAAGGACTGGACTTTCTCCAGGAGACGTATCAGGTAACTCTTGCCTGCATAGAAAGCACCGCTTGGCAGGCTAGACTAACAATCTGTATATTTATTTATATATTTACATTTTTCTTACACGTATTCCAGAAAAGGTGCTTACAATTTTGTAAAGCAGACAGAAAAACCAAAAGAGAGTCAAAGGATTTGGCTCCGCTATTGTAGATTAGAGACAGTAATCTCTAGTAGTTTTTCACGAGGGGCTCCAAGTTTCAGGTTAAATGTTCCCATATTTTTTTTTCAGTACAATTCACATATTGAAAGGAAATGTCCACCTTACCTTTGTATTTCAGCATGATGTAGGCCAGTACTGGGCCATAACTTGGCAATAAAATATATTCACAGTCTGGATTATATTAAAATAATGATATATAAAGAAGCCTTTTGGACTTTGCAGGCAGACAAAGGAGTACATAAGGAAAACCACACCGAGCTTGGGCCTCCAGCTAGACAAGCAGACCTTGACAATCCTAACTATTTTCACTTTTCTACATAGTCCCGTTTTTGTATAAAAACCACAATCAGGCTGTTTGGCTCACTTTCCCCTGGCAACCATGTATTTGTCCAAAGACCAATGGTGTAGTCCAGGGGTACCCAACCTTTCATAGTAGTGAGCCGCGAGCAAATGTAAAAAGAGTTGGGGAGCAACAAAAAAAGGGAATTGTTCAGCAATAGCATAAAGTACAAATTATATTAAGGAGACCGATCTAGGATTGAACATGTATAACAAGGCTTGCGGTCATACTGGAATACACCTTGATGTCTGTGTGTTCTATGAATGCAATTCTGCCTTAAAGCAGTGTATTAGGGATGCACCGAATCCAGTATTCATTTCGGGATTCAGCCAGGATTCGGACGAATCCTTGTGTCTGGCTGAACCAAATCTGAACTTGTATATGTAATTTAGGGTCAAGGAGGGAAATCACTTGACTTTGTCACAAAACCACCCCTTTCTGACCCCTAACTTGCATATGCAGATTAGGATTCAGTTCTGTATTCGGGCAAATCTTTCACTAAGGATTTCCCAAAAAGTGGATTTGGTGCATCCCTATAGTGTATATCTGTCGAGCAGGAACACATTTTCAATGTACTAAAATTCCTCTTCCTTCGTTTTCTCCTTTTGCTACCTTTTTCTATGGTCTGTTATCTCGGGATCGCTTAGCACTAACCAAGCATGTTGTGTCCCACAGCAATACCCCCCCCCCCCCCCCCCCCCCCTCCCCAATCCGTGTTGTTAGTTTTGTCATTGCTGAAACAAGACCTTTTTATACTGATGTCAACACAGGTGAAATGGGAGGCCTCTATCACACAGTGATGTCATTAGTGGATTCTATGATGTCAGTGATGGACAGCTGGAACTGTAGGAAGAAGGAGGATTGCTGCCCCCATTGTAGCTGCCTTGTCTGCAGAAATCCCCGTTTTTTGTAAATGGACAATTTATACAAAAGAAAAAAATGCACTGTATATGTTTCTGTTCAGCGTATTTTAAACAGATCGATGCTACTTTCTTAAAGTCTCTCTGCCATTTCTTGTTATTTCTGAAGCAGACCCTGAGGAGAGATAGCATGGTATGGTCTATTAGTTTTTCTAGTCATAAGCATTAGCCATGTGTCTATAAGGGGTGCGGCATGGGGCTGAGCGCTTTTCCATAAAAATAACCAATTGAAAAAAATATTTTCAGAAAAAAACAAAAAAAAAAAAAACAATTTGCAATATGAATTGATCTTATAGAGCTGTTAGCTGGCCCCGTTCTGCCCTCTTTATACTTGTCTAGCCTTGGTTTTTTTCCTTCCCTATAGTGGTCTTTTGATGTTCATTGCTCATTCCATACTGGCACTAGCATAGACTAACAACCTATTCTGCAACATCATAGAACTGACTTGAGCATCACTGCTGAAAACAAGGCTTCATAAGTCTCAGCAGTGATCTGCCAAACATAGGCTCTGAAATACGACGTGAAGTTGAAATCTCTGGTTTAGGGCTTTTGTGTCTTATGACTTGGGTTTTCAAGTGCACAACCATTTCAGATTAGCAAATATTTATTGTCTCTGGTTAGGATCTATATTTATACATCTGAGCACCCACTTCCCACCCCCCAATAGGTCCTTGTTCCTTAAACAGATCGTTAAATGTCAGTGTCTCTGTTTTTATTTTGAAGAACAAGGTTCCTTACCACTCCTATCATTGAGCTGGTTCTGCCTACAATTCACAGCATCCTTTCATGGCGGTGGCTTTCTGTGGTGCAGCTTGCATCTTTGTGAGCTATAACTATCTCCTTTGTTTTTTTTTTTTGTTTTTTTGCTTTGACACATTGTGTTCTGTGCTTGTCCTTTCCATGATGCCCAGAATTAGTTGTTACTGTCATGCCTTCTGCCATTGTGTGACACTTACCCTTTATTCCTTTGATTCTTCACAGATTCAGCTACTAGTGACTCTGCAAAATCTAAGGTAAGAAAAGTATCGACAGCTTGTATCTATCATTTATTTAGCAATCCTTTAATGGACCACTAATGAACAGATTAAATCAGTAGTAGATGGTTAAAAGCAACCAATAGCAGGGTCTACTTTAGTTATCTTTTTCTTATCACTTCAAACAGTTTGCTATGGCAAAGAACAGTGTTCTCTCCCCGTTGCTTCTCTTGTTCCATCTCAAGAGTCCAAGGGCCACCTTTCACAGTGAGGCATCCCAGAGAAAGGTTGTTGGATGGAGGAGATTCTTTAGGGGGTCTTTAGTTTTCTCTACTTGTATCATGACAAGCTTCACCCTACTGCCAGCTGTTAAGTATGCCAGTTATCACTCCAGACATGCAACGCAGCTGGATGTGCTTGGAGACCAATGAAATAATACATATTCATGTTTAGAGGTGATGGTGAAATGATATCTGGTGTGAGAAAGCCATGCTAATGGTTAGTAAAGGGTTAGCAGCACTAGCTTTTCAATAGATCTTTGCATCTGCAGGGGAATAGGCAAATAAAAATGTCATACTCAAATTATTTTTGTAAGTACTTATATGCATTATTTTGCTATTGCTATAACTCCGCTTATGTCTGGAATGAATATTAACTTCTTCTTTCTTGTCTTTATTGTAGGGTTCTTGGGGCTCTGGGAAAGATCAGTATAGCAGAGAACTGCTAGTGTCTTCTCTGTTCGCTGCAGCCAGTCGCAAGAGAAAGAAACAGAAAGATAAACCCCAGCCAAGCAGTTCAGAGGATGAACTTGATAACGTGTTTTATCAAAAGGAGTTATCACAAGTGGAGTTTCAGAAACCAGACACACAGAATGTTGATAAGAATGTGGACCTGAAAGCAAAAGCTGATGCACTTTCAATAAAAGATGCTGACAATGTTAAGGGCACAAATATATTTAAGGAAGATGAGCTAGAAAAAGATATAATGCATTCTGAACCCACTTCTCCTCGCCCCTCAAAGCTTTTAGAACCCCCAATAGCGAATCATAGACTTCAAGCACCACCCGATGACAAAAACATCCCACAAATAAGCTTCCAAATGGAAGAGAGCATATCTGACTCAGGAACTATGCTTAGCACTTCATCACAAGCCTCTGCGCAAAGGTCAAAACCAAAAGTGGTTAGTCCTGAATTCAAAGGCAGTGATTTCTTAACAGCGGATGTAAGCTCTA
This sequence comes from Xenopus borealis, assembly GCA_024363595.1. Taxonomy (NCBI): domain Eukaryota; kingdom Metazoa; phylum Chordata; class Amphibia; order Anura; family Pipidae; genus Xenopus; species Xenopus borealis. The sequence continues at coordinate 21,910,680 of CM044441.1, forward strand.
TCACCTCAGATTACTCTACAACATCATCAACTATATACATAACTGGGTTAGACTCAATTCTGATCAGCCCAGAGGTCCAGTCTGTGGCAGAAAGCAAAGGAGAGGAAGCAGATGATGAGAGAAGTGAACTTGTTAGCGAGGGCCGGCCGATGGAAACAGACAGTGAAAATGATTTCCCCATATTTGCTTCAAGTATTGCCTTCGATAGGCAACATCGGAGCAAGGTGGAAGAGCCATCGAGGAATGCTCAAGTGAACTCTGAAGGAAGTCCCAGCTGCACAGAAGGGAGTGTAACCCCAAGGATGGACAGACGAAGGTTTAGCTCTCATAAACTGATTGAATGTGACACATTATCAAGGAAAAAGTCTGTGCGACAGACAGACAGTGAATGTTCTGCTGAAAGCAAGAATGAGGAAATGCTGTCTGATGTGCAGGAGGCGGTGAAGAAAGGTAGGTCCCTGAGCATTGTGGACACCATAGGAAATAATGAACCAGAAGAGCCTGCCTGGAGAATTAAAATAACAGAGAGGCTGAAACTGCGCCTTAAAGCATCTGCAGATGATATGTTTGGAATTGGAAGTCAAAAAGCACATGCTGCCGAGACCCGAAAGAAGAAAAACATTCGGAGAAGGCACACACTTGGGGGACAGAGAGACTTTGCTGAAATCAGCGTTTTAAATGCTTGGAAAATCAGCGAGCCAAGTTCCAAGGAAGCCGAACTTTCTGCCGTGGATCGTTTGAAGCCAAAGTGTCCTTCCCAGGACCTCTCGATTTCCGACTGGCTCGCCCGAGAGCGCTTACGCACTAGCACATCTGAGCTCAGCACGGTGGAGCCTGAAGAGAAACACATTAGTGAGAGCACTGGTCAGAAAGAGTCGGCCTCTCCCAGCCCACCACCATCATCTCCATCGCAAGTAAGCACAGCCGTCCTTACCGCTGGAAGTGACAGCCCATCCCACGGAACAGCACCCCAACCTGACGATCAAATGAATGGAGACAGCTTCCAGAGCAAAAACAAAAACAACTTCAGTCCTGCCGTCGATGCCCACCCTCATAAACTCTCTGGTACTCAAGTAGTCAGATCTCGATTTTACCAGTACCTTTAAACGCTACCCACCGTTGCAGTTTATAGCTTCTAGTTGATTTACATGTATATCTTGTGCCTGAACTTTATTTTTGTTTTGTTTTTGTATTTTGTTTTTCAGCCTTTTTAGGGCTAAATTCATTCATAGGCCCCGTGGAACGTCTTCACGGAGCTTAGCTGCAGCCAGATGAACATGATATTGACAGAATTAACTATTTTTTTCTTTTTAATGGAAGTACTCCCGAAATCTGAACAATTAATTTGGATATAAATTCTTCTTTGTGCACACTGCTAGTTGTGTTTGCTACTTCGTTATCTGCCACAATAACACACATTCTTCTGACTTCGCTCCAAAGTCAGGGATCTGCAACCTGAGTCTCTACCCAAAATTCTATGATAGCTGTCTTCCTATTAGGGGGATGATGGAAGTTTACCCATTGGAGAGCCAAGCGTTCCAGATCCCTGGCCCCAAGTAAAGTGCCTCATTATGAATTCATCCGGGTCGTTAGGGTGCCATATTGTTACATGCTAATTCGAGAAACGTGAACTGTGAACAAATCCGTAACGTTTTATCCATGTCCAGTTTCCATTCAATTTTACAGATTTTAACAGGCGGATTCCGAGCTTCCATTCCTACGCATTCCAGTCAGATCTCCCAGTTTTATACACCAACTTTTAATACCGTTTTGAGTTTTATGTGACTTGAATTTTTAATCTTTCTGTAAGATACAGTAACTTAAATGTATATACTAAATGTGTATCTTTTCTTCAGATACCAGATTTGATATAAATGTTGTAAAATAGGCATGTAGATAGTGAATTGGTTTCTTTTATTGCAAGAGAATACAATTCTGCATGAAGTCCCAATAAAATCTTGTACCATGCCTGTGAGCAGCACACCCACGTAAACACTGGAAATAAAAGTCTTTGGTGATCTTTTTTTTTTTTTTTTTAATAATATATTTATCTTGCACTTTATTTCCTTTTGGTTTTTAGCAATCTGCGCCCATATCTTACATGGCACATGGGTGAATTTTGGCAAGTAGCCCATTTAAAGCTGGCCATACACGGGCAGATAAAGCTGCAGATATCGGTCGTTTAGACCAATTTAGGCTTACGACGGGTCTTCTCGACCGATAGTCATGTGACTGGCTTTCTCAGTTCAGAATGACCTGTACAAAAATATTACTCCAATCACCATAATTTCATTTGCACTAGTCGTACACCTCCTTAAAGGAGAAGAACACTACAATAGATCAGCCACAATAATGCAAGCTAGAATGCTTGCGGTGACATCACTTCCTGCCTGCGTCCCTCCCTGCTCACTTATAGCTCCAAGCACAGATTAGGGGGAGAGGGAAGAGAAGTAAACTGAGCATGCTCAAGCCCTTGCCCTGGAGGTTGATGCACAATAGTAAGAATGAAAGAAATGCTGTGTTTCTTTTGACAGAGGACTCAGAGCAGCATTAATTTGAGTGTTTACTGGTGTATTCATATAGCTTTATCCTTTACTTCTCCTTAAAGGGGTTGTACACCTTTGACTTAACTTTTAGTATAACGTAGAGAGTGATATTCTGAGACAATTTGCAATTGGTTTTCATTTTTTATTGTTTGTGGTTTTATAGATATTTAGCTTTTTATTCAGTAGCTCTCTAGTTTGCAATGTCAGCAATTCGGTTTCTAGGGTACAAATTCCCCTAGCAACCCTGCATTGATTTGAATAAGAGACTGGAATATGAATAGGAGAGGGACTGAATAGAATGATAAGTAATAAAAATTAGCAATAACAATACATTTGTAGCCTTACAGAGCATTTGTTTTTAGATGGTGTCAGTGACCCCCATTTGAAAGCTGGAAAGAAACAGAAGAAAATTGCAAATCATTAAAAAACTATGAAAAATAAATAATGAAGACCAATTGAAAAGTTTCTTAGAATTGGCCCTTCTACAATATATCAAAAAAAGGGGAGAAAAAGAGGAGTTTGTAGCGTCGCACCATCCCTCAGGATATGGTAACCATGATTGTGTAACTTGAAGGTGAACCACCCCTTTAAAGTGCTTTCCCTCTCTTTACCGTTGAATGGGGGAAAATGTGGCTATTATAGGACACACAGAGCTAATAGTAGCAGCTACTTGCCGTGGCTAAAAAATGCCAAAAAATACCCTACCATAGACAGTACTGAGAATTGCTTCAGCTAAAACACACGTAGTGTCTTAACAAAGCCAATTATCTCTATTGTGTATTTTTGCAGCCATGACCGGTAGCTGCCACTAGTAGCTCTGTGTGTCTTCAGCCTAAGGGCTGGAACAGACAGGGAGATTCGGGGAGATTGTCACCTGGCGATTAATCGCAGGCGACAATCTCCCCGAACTCCCTTCTCCCTGTCCGCCGCCTGTTAAAATGAAAAAGCGGCAGCGCTGATACATATGGGGCAATTTCCGTTGCTTCGTGAGGAAACTTCGGGCGATTCCCGAAATCGCCGTGCCGCGTGTGCACAGCGCTGGCGCTTTTTCATTTAAACAAGCGACGGACAGGGAGAAGGAAGTTCGGGGAGATTGTCACCTGCTATTAAACGCCAGGCGACAGAATCTCCCCGAATCTCTCTGTCTTTCCCCAGCCCTAATAGATGCTGAGGCGGAAGCAGAATTTGCCCCAGATAACTTCCCCATAAGTTAAATTGCAGTTTTGTCACTCCATGTAGTGTTGAATTCTTAGACAAACTGTTATCACAACCTTGCACACTTGTCTTGTATTGGTTTAAGGAGAAATCACTTACCTCCATTCCATATAAATAGTTTTAATATTTACAGGTAAAACATACATGGAGAGCTAGGCAGAAGCTTGGGAGAATTCCAAAACAACAGGTTTCTCTCATGCAGTGTCTCTTGATGCTTCCCTGATCATTTTATTATATTGAACGTTTGGACTGACCAGAGAAGCATTGGGAGGTGCTTCCTGCATCAGAAACGTAGGTTTTTGCTGGCCCTCGTCTGCACAGAAATAGCGGCGTCAATATTGCTTATATGAAATCTTTTTTTTAAATGCTCTTCTAAGCACTTAATGAACATATTTACACTGCTATATAATGAAATGAAGCAACAGCACCACCAGCTGGTCGGTTTGCTCAGCTAGGTACAGTCAATTTCACAGTTTTTAACATTTTATAAGTTGGTGTTGAAAGTCAAGTCTTGTCATGTTGCTCTGCTCTGAAAAGAAACTTAGTAATTACTTATACTTAAATGTTCCTTAATAACTTTTAGTATATTGTAGAAGGGCCAATTCTAAGAAAGTTTTCAATTGGTCTTCATTATTTATGTTTCATAGTTTTTTAATGATTTGCAATTTTCTTCTGTTTCTTTGCAGCTTTCAAATGGGGGTCACTGACACCATCTAAAAACAAATGCTCTGTAAGGCAATAAATGTATTGTTATTGGCACTTTTTATTACTTATTCTATTCAGTCCATCTCCTATTCATATTCCAGTCTCTTATCCAAATCAATGCAGGGTTGCTAGGGTAATTTGTACCCTAGAAACCAAATTGCTGACACTGCAAACTAGAGAGCTGCTGAATAAAAAGCTAACTAACTAAAAAACCACAAACAATAAAAAATGAAAACCAATTGCAAATTGTCTCAGAATATCACTCTCTACATTATACTAAAGTTACCTCAAAGGTGAAAAACCCCTTTAATTGTTTCCCTGACCCCATCAGCAATGTGGGGGGGGAAACAATATTTTATTTTCCCCCAAAAAATGTGCCTCGCTAGTGATATTCCTTCCAGCAGGGGAGGGAGCACCCAATGATGGCAGTTTGTTAATAGTGATCTATATATTGATATATACATTCCACCTCTTCTCAGTGCAGCGCATGCGCAGTAGAGTGGATAGCCGAAATTGTACGAAAAAATTGGCTAATTTTGAAATCAACGCAGGAGGAAGTTGATCTCTGCGTGGTGCTCGCTAAAAAAACCCCGGAACATTGCGGTTTTCGGCTGATAGGAGCACCAGCCCGGGGTGCCTAACTTTGGCACCCACAAGTGTAAAATCACTTTCCTTCTCCTTTAAATGTGTGTGTTTTTAAAGAAATAGATCAGTTAGCTGTTCACTTTAAATTTTCTTTCGGTATTATCAATACTATGATAGAGGGGGAAGAATACCCTGAGACCAGTGTCCAACAAACAGCTCCCCATACAAAGGGGAGGTTTACGTTTAGTTTGTTATAGAATGGACAAGCTGCTGAATAAAAAGCTAATTAAGTCGAATAATATACTAAAAGTTAATTTAAAGGAGAAGTCTACCCTCCTTGCACTAAATTCCTCCTCCTTGTAGCAGCTTTGGCAACTGATCAGTTACAACAGCGTCAGGGACTTGTCACCACGGGCTTCATGTGATCCGACTGCTGGTGCCCCAGAGAAGATTGGACTCGCCATAAAGGAAGTGGTGTATGTGCTGCTTCTTCTTCATTCTTATCACATTTTCTTAATCCAGGGCCGCCGACAGGGGGGGGCGGACAAGTGTCCCGGGGCTGAAGGGGAGCCCGGCAGTGATGCGCTTTTTAAAGAGCTGGGCCCCTTGACTGCTCCAAAGCCTTACTTCACTTTTTTTTTAATCTCCTGGCCACCAATGTTTTATTTTAATACTGTATAGGCCCCTGCCACCAATTTGTTTCTAAAAAAATATTTTTTTTTTTACTTATAAGTTGCTCTGACCATCAATGTGTGTGTGTGTGTGTGTG
>CM044441.1:21919862-21949417 GCA_024363595.1 Xenopus borealis
GACATAACTATAGAGGAACTATAGAGGAACTATAGACATAACTATAGACATAACTATAGAGGAAGTCGACCCCACTGTCGAATCTGGTACCCAGGGCCTGCTCCCTCTAAGTTGAGCAAATCTCCCCTCTGCAGCAGCACCTAATTGAGAGCCGGCAGGGAGCATCAATAAACAGTGAAGGGGGGCAGGTACGTTTGCCACCTGGCCGGTTTTTTACCGGCCTGACCGGTATTCTTAAGGGCTGATCCCAATGTTATTAATATGAAAAAAAGTTAAGTATATAGGAAAGCCGGTATTTTTTTTAAGAAAAGGTGGCAACCCTAGGGGCAGGGGGGCGAGTATTGAGGACAGAGCAAGAGTAACTGTGTGTACGCCCCTCAACTTTTTTGGCGGGGGGCCCAGTGGCACATTGTTACGTCATACTTTAAAGGAGAACTAAATCCCCTGTACTAAAACAGCCCCCCCATGTAACTGCCTGGCATTGCCCCCCTCCCTGCACTGTGCATAATAAAAAACTTTTAAAATGCAGCGCAGCTCCCAGGCCTGAATTTGTGGAGAGGCCACCTAGCCTGAGGCCTTGGTTGACAGGATTTTAGGCGGAAGCATGCTGCCCAACCACACCCACATTGCTTCAGAAATTTTAATTTCCTGTGTTCCAATTCCCATTGGTCCTTCCCAATAATGAAAATCTTAACAAATAAAAGGGAGTGGACAGGGGCGACAAACAACAGCTCCAGGTAGGGTTGCCACCAGGTCTGTATTTTACAGGCAGTAAAACACTTGCCAAGGCCGGGGCTGGTATTAGAAATTTACAGGCAATGTAGCTGCCACTAAATTTGTAATACCCCTAAAAAACGCCCTTGGCCTGTCCCCAATCCAATGAAAACTTACCTTTCTCACTGTCTACGGGCCATCGCATGCTGTGGTCGACATCACACACATCCTTTTGTTCCCCCCCCACCCCCCACCACTGGCTGGTAAAAAGTTTGCCAAAAGGTGACAACCCTAGCTCCAGGGCACCATGTTCCGCCACTTTGTATTCGTTCAGACTCAACGTCGACGCAAAGCCTGCGGGAGAATGCGCAGTTGGGTCAGGAATCTGTTTCAACTACACATGCTGAAATCTGCGTTGAGTCCGAACGAATATGAAGTAGTGGAAGATGGTGCCCTGGAGCTCCACTTCTCTTCATTTTAGGGTCAGATTTTTTTATAAGGGTTTTATAAATATAATGCATAGTGCGGGGGGGGGTTTAGTTCTTTATACTAGAAAATCACGTAAACATTAAATAAACCCAATAGGCTGGTTTTGCTTCCAATAAGGATTAATTGTATCTTAGTTGGAATCAAGTACAAGCTACTGTTTTATTATTACACAGAAAAGGAGATAATTTTTTTTCTTTTTAAATTGGATTCTTTATAAAATTGAGTCTATGGTAGACTGTAATTTCAGAGCTTTCTGTATAACTGGTTTCCAGGTAAGGGTTTTTTTTACATCTTGATCAGACAAGCCATTTCTCCTTCCTTCTATAATCTATAATGTAGGCATATGTGGTGCTATTCTTTCCTCTTCTTGTGAATTGCTTCTACATGAATATGACATCTCAGCTGACATTGAGGCAGCAGTAGCTTTTTTTTTTTTTGGGCAAAACCAGCATTTCCTTGTGCAAAGAATGGTTTACCTCTCTCTCTATCTCTCTCTCTATCTATCTCTCTCTCTATCTCTCTCTCTCATACTAAATTAGGAAGATTCTTGTCCATGCTGGGGGTGCTGCTGTCATGGAGAGCGTTGAGAAACTTTCCTCGGGCAGATTACCACGGGTAGCAAAAAGCCATTCACAGAAACTTAAGCTGCAATTCTCACTTTTTAACTTGGAATTTTGGTTTTTCTAGTGCAGGGGGCTTCTGGCACTCTCTGTAATATAAATGTGCCCCATCCTGGCAGCTAATTCAAGCATAAATACACAATAAATCAAATAGGGGAGCAAATGTTCATCTGTAACGGGGCAGTGTGTGCAGTTTTGCAGTAGGTAGATACAGCTTAGTGGTCTCCTGACATTACACTGGCATAGCTACTATATTATTGGAATATAAATTTAAGGGGAACTCTGGCTTCCAACCCATAATTTGGTAGAGTTCCACATAAAACAGAAACCCCGAATATACCCATCATAGTTACCTGTTTCTTCAAAAAGTATGAATAAATGCCATTTTCTATACTGAAATCCAGCTGTTTAACAGTTCTTTTCTTTCTGCATCATTTGAAATCCTGGCAGGGAAGGAGGACTAAACACTGATGTTACGAATTGTAACAACTTCTCCACATCTTACAGACAACATGCAGGAACTACATAACCCACAATGCACTGCACTGGGATGTTCTTTTCCTTATTGAAATCACGTCTGCAGGGAATCGTAGGAGTTGGAGGATGCAGGCTGAGGGCAGATGGCTGCTGATACAAAGTAACAGTAGTCAGCCAGCTCAGCAAAGTAGTCAGCCAGATCAGCAGCTGGCTAGGCTTAGGGAACTGTCAGAATCCATTAAAAATCGTGAAATGTCTGCATATTTTTAACTGATGTATATTCCAAAGTTGCTTGAAATTATAAACTTTTCAAAAAGCTTAAAGGGTCATGTCATTTTCAAAATGCATCATCACTTAATTGTGCTGCTCCAGTAGACTTCTGAACTGGAATCCATTTCTCAAAAGAGCAAACAGATTTTTTTATATTCAATTTTGAAATATGACTTGGGGCTAGACATTTTGTCAATTTCCCAGCTGCCCCTGGTCATGTGACTTGTGCCAGCACTTTAGGAGGGAACTGCTTTCTGGCAGGCTGTTGTTTTTCCTTCTCAATGTAACTGAATAGTACTCAGTGGGACATGGGTTTAACTATTGAGTGCTGTTCTTAGATCTACCAGGCAGCTGTTATCTTGTGTTAGGGAGCTGTTATCTGGTTACCTTCCTATTGTTCTGTTGTTAGGCTGCTGGGTGGGGGGGGGGAGGAGGGGGTGATATCACTCCAACTTGCAGTACAGCAGTAAAGAGTGATTGTATTTTATCAGAGCACAAGTCACATGACCAGGGGCAGCTGGGAAATTGACAAAATGTCTAGCCCCATGTCAGATTTTAAAATTATTCTTTTGAGAAATGGATTTCAGTGCAGAATTCTGCTGGAGCAGCACTATTAACTGATGTGTTTTGAGGGAAAAAAAACACGTTTTCCCATTACGGTATCCCTTTAAAGGGCAAGGAAAGTCTAAAATATAATAAGGCTAGAAATGCTGTATTTTGTATACTAAACATAAACATGAACTTACTGCACCACAAGCCTAATCACACAAATGATTTATGCTTTCAAAGTTGGCCACAGGGGGCTGTCAGACTAGCAAGACTAGACTACATACACATGCTCAGTGTGGTCTGGGCTTCATAGGGATTATCATAAATGATAAAAAAACAAAGCTGCTGGAGTTCTGCATGGCTGGTAAGTAAAACAGGGGTTCCCCCTGCTGTTCATAAGTATGATTGTTTCCCTGACAGAAGTTAGGGACCGTCTGACAATTCATATCCACAGCAGTAAATGAAGGGAGAATTTCACTGCATACAGTCAGGTTTATTATAAAACCGGTATTACAGTATATTGGAGATAGATTTCTTTTTCATTAAAGAAAGTAAAAATGGGATTTTATTTCTTTGCCTTTCCTTGCTCTTTAAGTTATGTTTTTGTGGCATTCCGAAATGTAAGACGTGATTATAAGTCTGGTTTTGCTGTTTTCCACTAGATGTCACCACAGTCCCACCTACAGGGAAACCCTAGCAAATTCCAACACAGAAGTTGTACGATTGTAAGGCGTATGCTTTGAGCTTACTGTATCATAATAGAATGAGAGCGCTGCAATTCAGACACCGGGGCTTTAATCTACTCATGCAGGAAACAGGGTGTGCAAGGAAAACAGATTCCCTCATCACTAGCAGTTACATTACTTTACAAATATATGTTTATTTATAACTTGCTGCATGTTACTCATCATCTGACTCACCTTAGAGCTCACATCTATGTGCCCTAGTGCAGCACCTACAGCTATACTGACACTCTCCTTCTCCTAACTTTAAAAGGAGCTCTTCTCCTTTGAGTTAACTTTTAGTACAATGTAGACCGTTACATTCTGAGACAATTTGCAATTGGTTTTCATTTATTTATTATTTGTGGTTTTTGAGTTATTTAGCTTTATATTCAGCAGCCCTCCAGTTTGCAATTTCAGCAATCTGGTTGCTAGGGTCTAAATTACCCTAGCAACCAGGCATTGATTTGAATAAGAGACTGGAATATGAATAGGAGCAATGTATTGAATTTGTAACCTTGCAGTATTTGTTTTTAGATGGGGTCAGTGATAGCTGGGAAAAGTAAAAACAAATACAAATATGGGACCTGTTATCCAGAATGCTCAGGGCCTGGGGCTTGCTGAATGATGGATCTTTCCATAATTTGGATCTTCATACCTTAAGTCTACTAGAAAATCATGTAAACATTAAATAAACCCAATAGGCTGGTTTTGCTTCCAATAAGGATTAATTATATCTTAGTTGGGATCAAGTACAAACTACTGTTTTATTATTACAGGGGAAAAGGAAATCATTTAAAAAATTTTTTATTATAATGTAGACTATGGGAGACAGCTATTCCGTAATTTGGAGCTTTCTGGATAATGGGTTTCCTGATAAGGGATCCAATACCTGTAATTAAAAACCAATTATAAAAATTAACGAAGACCAATTGAAAAGTTGCTTAGAATTGGTAATTCTATAACATACTAAGAGTTTAAAGATGATCTTAAGACTCAACGTCCTTTACAGATTACAAATTCCTGAAGAGTGCTTTTCCTTTAAAGGGGAAGATATTAAGTGGCAGATTTATCAAGGGTTGAATTGAACATTACGAGTTTATTTCAGTGTAATTTGACTAGGAATAGTCCAAGTTCGATTTGAGTTTAAAAACTATTCGATATTTGAAAATGATCATGTACTGTCTCTTTAAGAATTCAAATTTGACTATTCACGACCTAAAACCTGCCGAATTGATGTTTTAGCCTATGGGGGGCCTCCTAAAACCAATTTGGAGTCATTTGGTTGACTTTTAAAAATCAATTTTTGTTTTGTTGTAAACTCAAATCAAATTTGATTCATGTTTGCGGGTCCATCCTGTTCACCCGAATTTAAAAAACTTGATTTTCCTAAAGTTTCGATTGGTCTTTTTTTTTTTAATGAATTTCCTTAGTGAAACAAACCCTGAAAAGAAAATGAACGTGAAATCGCTCAGAGCTCTCGTTTGAGAACTTTTTACACTTTTCATGCATTTTTCTAGTTTCCAAGATTTTTATTATTAACATGTATTTCTATATATATATTATTATTATTTCCATTTTTCACCGTTGCCCAACATTTGTAAACGAGTCCTCTTGTCTCTTGAAACGATTAAGACGATCAATGTCCTCTGCAGTTAGATAAGGTTATGTGTATATTGAAGTGCAGGCAGAAGAAATGGCCAACAAAAAGGAAAATACTGTACAGCACTTTTTTTATTTCAGAAAAGTGATCATAGATATTTGTTACATTAGTTATACAAATTCATCCATTTACAAAAAAAAATTATAATTATAATAATGTGCAAACAGTCTTTTCATCCCTTTCTCTCGACTTTATGGCCACTATAATCAGAACATGCACAAGATGGGTTCCAGAATGAATTACACACTGTATGGAGCAGGGATGTTCCAGCTGAGCTACTGGGAGTTTTAGCTACAGCTGAAATGAGCAAACTGCCTCCCAGCAGATTTTGGCCAACTGCAATTCCCAGTGTAACGTCAAAAGATAATGGGTGCTTGGAGCTGTGGTTCAGCAACGATCAATGGAAATCTATATACACACATCCTTAAACCCTCCCTCCATTTTTTTAAAAACATTTTTTATGGCCTGTCTAAAAAGGCATTTTAAAGTCCATGTAAACTGCCAGAACACATGAAATAATGTAAAATTGCTCTCTACTAAGAATCTGTTTCTCTTTTTTTTTTTTTCGTTTTCAAGATATTAGCCGTTTTTACGCTGCTTGAAGAATGAATTTTAGAAACCGTGTCACTTGCTGTTCATTTTCAGCTCACTAATTTTCTGAGCAGCGCAATGTCACATGATGCTGCTTTTCCCATTAAATACATTTTCGGTGGCCCTCTTTTCTTGTTTCAAATTATATTGGCAGTTTTAAAACTATGGATATTTTAAAAACTAGACAATAAATTGAAATTGTAAAAGAAGAGAAGAGCACTTTTACATTATTTTTTTTAAGGTTTACATTTCACACCCCTAAACTTATCCCAAACCCAAGAGAAGGACAGGTCAGGGAGTTAAAGAAATAGAACTTGATAAAGAGCCATAAATTGCCCTTTAGGATGCAAATAGAATTTGAAATAAATTCCAATGGGCCGGGGGTCGTGTCTATGTACAGAGAAGACGTCTTGGGTATGAGAAGCCGCTGGCGGAACTCTAATACCCATTAGAGGGAAAAGCTATTTATAGGCTTATTCTACCTTGTCAAGGAAGATCCAGTTGAAGGGAGGACATCTTACAAGAGCAGGTTAGGGACCATAAAGTCCAACTGGAGAAGTGCCCTCAGCTCCTAAGCCTCCAACCAGACCTAATCTAAGTCATTACAAGCGTCAGCCTTGCAACCTCATTATTACTGGCTAACCCAGTTTTTCTGCTTGACTCTTCAAACAAAATAAATCGTATCAATATGAAAATATAATGGTAAAATGATCATCTAAAGCAACGTGATGTACAGTTGACAAAAATAGAAATCTTTAATTTTAGCCAGCATTAAAGTAAAAGAAAATAGCTTTTTTTGCAGATAAAATTTCATGCTAGCATTTTAGTTGTTGAAGACTTCATAGTTAAAAAAGATTTAATATAAAATAATCTCTGTCCTCGCAATCTTGTTTCTTTCACCTGTTCCTCGTCATGCATGCACACATACAGTTTATGAATATTTACACACACACACAAACTTGCGCATTCAATGTCAAGCTCCGTGACTCTCATACAAGGAGGTTGAAGGAACAATTGCCTGGACTCTTGTTAGTCTGTGACTTGTGCTCATGAGCTGCAGAATGCGGAGTTGTTGACACCCCTGTGGTGGACCTAGTAACAGACATGGTGAGCTTAAGAGGTCTCCTTTGCATTCAGGCCTTTGCTTGCATTTCCATTCTGTGATTTGTAGCTGGTGAAGCCTGGTGTGTGGATTGTGCGGACGTTCTTCACACCTTGAGTCAGTGAAGTGGGAGAGACAGAAGAAGGGGGAGAAGAGCTAGAAGCAGTAGGAGAGGGAAGAGCTGGTCTGCCATTTGAGGCCTGCGGTGAGAATGAAAGATGGTGACCTTTATATGTAGGTGGGGGCTGAAGTTTTGAGGAGCCATTGTGAGCAGGACGTATGAGGGCTGAGGAGTTAACAGTGCGGCTAGCTTGAGTGTTAGAAACATTTGACTTCACAGGAGGGTTATGGGGGTTAGAGGTTTCACTTGACTGAGCAGGCACAGAGCCACTTTTCCCAGTGTTAGAGGAAAGGGCTGGGATCTTAGAAACAGATAAAGAAGGAGTAGAAGCCTTAACATCCCCACCAGCTTTCTTAGTACCTCCGTTAGCCTGCAAATAAAGATGGCAGGAGACAGGTTTGTCAAAATTCTTCAGGAAATACACCAATAAAGGCAATGGAGAAAAGTCCCATATATAGATACACCTTGTCCCCCTCCCTGGAACCAGGAGAATCTTCAAATGTAAAGAGAGAATTCAGCTAACAGAGTTAAGTAGGGTACCAGGAAGCAAAGGCTAGTCACGTCAACCAACGGGTGACTTCTTTCAGACACTGGTCATGCTTTTGGATTAATAGTAGAGAATGAAGGTGAGACAATAAGCCATGAATGCAGTGCACTGAACGTACCCCGGGTTAGTACTAAACAGCTGAACCCCACCGACACATCAGTTACCCCCTTTGAAGTGCTGCATTACCATACAAAGTTATGTCCTGTTCGCTCATCGTAGCCGAATGTCTTGAGGTTGAACAAAGCAAGAGATGTTTTACGGCAGGCATGCATAAGTATGGTAAAAAGGGAGAGAGGAGTTTTGTTTTCATGCCACCAGATCCAGGTGTTTAGCTAAAGAATTGAGAAAGCAAACAATCCTTGTTTTGGATATGTTTAGTCTGTTACGTGGCTTGAAATTTAGAAGCATTAAGTCCTTTCCCAAAGGGTGGCCTATGGTAAAACTACCTGTCTGTACTGGCGCTGCGGCTCCTGCAGTTTGGGCTGTTTGCTAGTTTTGTCCACGTTTGCTTGCCTACTTTTAGAAGACATTGGGATTGGCATTCTGCTGGTTTGTGGTCCTCCGTTTGAACCCTAGAGGAACAACCAAAGGAAAAGAAACAGAAATAATGACAATTATCAGAAATCAGGAGTTCTATCAAAGACTGTGCTCATGCCATGCCCTTCCATTATCAAACCCGTCTTTAGTCATGCAAAGAAAACATTTCAGGGTTATGGTCAGAAAGCAACCAGCAATCATGACATCAATTTATCAGAATCATTGCAAACACAAGTGCCATTGATCATTGAATTTGATTTGCCCATCACCAAGGTAACAAATATATTAAACCAACAGCATGTTAGGAACCTACAGGAAAGCCAGCCACCTGAAGAACAACAATCAAGTCATTAGCCACCACTTTAAACCATGATTTGATCAGTATTAGACACGGGATATCTTTTGTGGAGATACCTTACGTGCTGCAGTAGGTATGGAGGAAGGGATCTCCAGAACAGGTTTTGTTTCTTCCACTGGTTCCACTGTCCCAGTCTTGGCGTTACTGGAGACTTTGCTTTGCTCTCTAGATTCTGAAACATCTGCACCCATTATGGGTGCCATTTCACTTATGAGGTTTTCTTGCTGCTTTATAGTTTGCTCAAGGCTGTCTAGAATCTTGTACGTGGTTCTCTTTATCTCATCAGTCCGTGACGCCTGAATGTCCATCTCCAAGTTCTCTGGTTCTGCTTCACTGCTGTATTTGGCATTTTCCTCTTTGCTGTTGGATCTTGCAATTTCAAATCTCTTTGCTTCTTTGTGTTGTTTTATAGTCCCATCTTCTTCTTCCTCTTCGTAGACCACAACCTGTAATGTTTTCTTACCAGTTTTCGTACCTGTGCGGATTGCTTGAGTGAGAGCAGCAAGCTGTTTTTTGGGAAATTTAAACTTGAATTTTTTCTTAGCATCCTGCCGTTGACCAAACTGATCATCAGAAGCTTCAGACTTGTCATCATCTGTGAAATGCGTCTGGGTGGCATTGGCGTCCTCGAAGATGGTCTTTTTCATTTCGGCTAAAGATGGATAATTGAATCGGTATTTGCTTTCCAAGCCAAGTCTTTCCGGGGATACTTTAGTGGTATGTTCCACTGGTAATGTCTGCTTTGATTCTTGGGATGGAGATACTTCTGCTTCATCTTCATCTTCTTCATCTATTTTGGCCTCCGATATATGTTTTTCTAGATCATCATCACCTTCCTCAAATATTGTTGAAAGTCTCTTATATGCTGATTTAATATCCATTGGTTCATCAAATATGATGATGACTGGTTTCTTGTCCGTGCAAACCATGGGGTCTTCAGATCCTATGTCTTCTAAATTCCCAGAGAGTATTTTCTCATTATTCCCTCTATCAATGTTGACAGTTTGTACATCTTCACCTTTACGACTGACAATGTCCTGAACCTCTCCAGTTGAGAGCACCTGGACTTTAGTTTTAGTTATCATGAAAGCAATATTATCTGCTGGAGATTTTGCATCGGTCGGTGAAATTGTTGGAGAATCCATATCCTCAGACTTTTGTTGACTAAGACTTCTTCTCGATGACTTATTTCTCAATACAACAGTTTGACCCACATCCATATAAGGCATTTCCTGCTCATTCAATGACTTTAAAGCTGTCAGGCGACTTTCTGACACCTCTTCCTTCTTCTCTACATGCAAAATATGCCCAACTTTGCCATTTAACACTTCTGTTTTGGGTTGAGGAATTCCACTCTCTGGTTCTTTTAATGCATTAAATCTGATGGTTCTCTTCACAAGGATTCCTGAGCTGGCATCTTTTCCCCATTCTTTGTCAGGTGAGATCTCTTTATCAGTTTGGCTCTCACTACCTTTCTCCCTTCCTGTAAACAGACTGTAGGAGGATTTCTCATTCACAACAATTGTATCCCCCTGCCTAATCTTTGCAGAATCAGATCCTGGAATTAGTATATTTTGTATTTTCCACTTTTCTTCTGAGCTTTCAGCATTTAAACACTCTTTTGAAACCGTGCATGAAACCTAGGAGGGAATTATTAGATGGTAAATTAACTTTTCTACACTTGATTGTACCTATTGCTTTTATATTGCATATCTCTCAACCATGTAAAAACAACTTGAAAATAAATGACTGTTCTAAGATTCATACAGGCCTTGGCATCACAGATAAGAGGAGAGTGGAAATTTCACTTCTTCCAGGACTCAAAACACTTACTGACATCTCAGCATTTTATTTAGGGAGAGATGTTTTTATGGTCTCTAACCAAGAGACAATGTTCAGTTGCTTGATGGCCTTATTAACTTCAAAATGTCTAGTGGCCTTTCTAACTAGTTCTATTGTGACCAAATACAATGCTGCCAAAATAATTTTACCAATCTTTTATGTTACTAAAACTAACACCTTACACTTACACTTATACTAACAAAAAAGTTAGGAAATAACCAAAAACATAATTTGTTCTACATCAATAGAAAAAACTTCTATTTTCTTCAAAGTACAAGTTTGGAAAATCTTATTCCAAATGATTGGGAGCTAGGGTTTTCCTGATAAAGGAACTTTCCATTATTTGGATCACCATACGTTAAGGCTACTGAAAATAATATAAAGGGCACCTATGGGCTAAAAAAATTCCCCAGTGTGGGCTGATAGAGCCTGCATTCCGGTTTGAGGTTCTAGTAGTTAAAAAAAAAAAATCCCCCCTGCCTGCGCTGGCTTACTCGCGCCCTTTAAACATTAAATAAACCCAATAATATTTGGGTTGCTGTATTATTATTACAGAGAAAAATTACAATTTAAAAACAATTATTTGTTTTTAATGGAGTCTTTGGGAGATGAAATTCCAAGCTTTATGGATAATAGGATTGCAGCATTGGAAGATGCTTGCACAATTGCACTAAAATCTTTATTCTGTGGTGCCCGTACCATCTACAAGCAGTAGAACGTGGGGTTTAAACTTTTTCATCATAACTTTCCCTTAATGCACACACTTTGGTTTACTTTGAAAGGAAAACTAAATATTACAATCAATATAGTTGTTTGTTTTCAATGGCAAAAAACTTTCAGCATCCAATCTATTTTATATTTGTATTTGAAATTAATGGACCAATGCGATTGAGTTTCTTAAAAACTTGATTTAGAAAATATATATATCCGCTTTCTCATGACCGCCTACATTCCAGTTATATAATGCTCTTTTGCAGCACTTTGATGGTTTTTGCAGACTAGCCACTTTGAGTGGAATTTAGCACTTAATGGGACAAATGTTGCTTTAAAAAAATATAAGAAGCTATAAGAAGCAGTAGCCATTCTATAATGTGTATAAGATTTTCAAAGCAGGGCTGCTGCCTGGGAGCAGGATGAGAAACTCCAATGTAATTTAAATCACATGTGAAAGCATTACAGCGTCTAAAACCCCCTTCAGACCCCAAACTTTGCTTAAAATTCATCCAAAATCCCAGACTTTTCTCCACGTTTCAGATCTACCTGAACCAGATCTGAACTAATTTTCCATTGACTGGCACTCCCAAGACTGACATTGGAACACTGCATTAATACAAGCTGAAATAAAACACATTTTGATTACAAAGGATTGGGTCTCCGCATGCTGTTTTGCCAAATCAGCCGTCCAGCACTCAATGGATTGGCTTAATTTCTAATTTCTAATAAAGTTAGGAACAAACAAACAAACAGACGAAAACTGCTGAGCAAATATGTGAGTTGTTAAACATGTTAACACTTGTAGAAAACCAATGAAGAGAAGAGAATTTGATGGTGTAATTTAGCTCATATGTAGGTATATTTTTGTATTTCTATAGCACTACTTGCTCTGTCCAGTAGTGATGGGCGAATTTATTCGCCAGGGGTGAATTTGCGGCGAATTCCCGCGATTCGCCGCTAGTGAATAAATTCGCGAAATGCCAGCAAAAGTTCGGCAGTGAAAATTCGCGAAAAAAACGAGTCGCGCATCGTTATCGACGTGACACACTGAAAACGGCGCGACGCGCGTTGGAAGCGACGTGCCGTGCCGCAATTGACGCGCTGTGCGTCAAAAATTAGGTGCGACTCGTTTCGCGAATTTTTTCGCCAATTGCGAAATTGGGAAATTGGAAGCTGGAAATTCACTAATTTTTCGGCTAGCAAAACGGGTGAGATTCGTCCATCACTACTGTCTAGTAGTTCATACACTCTTGTTATAAGTATATAGCCAGGTTTTCAATCTGATTTGTTTTATGGACAGCTTGGTATCTGAAAGTCCATATATACATTGGGGTGACTGAGAACAAGTCAATGTCTGTTCAACAGAAACATTATTTGTCATAATTCGCTATCTCTGCAGAGCTTTCCTGTAAGTCAGAAAGTACAAAGGTATAAAGAGACATTCATTTCAATTCATGCACTCTGTTAACAGGGATCCATCATTATTATAAAAAAAATCCTCAAACGGTATTGGATGTTTCAGAAATATTTGTTTATCTTATGGATGTTTATATAATTCATCAATTATTTGTGAGTTGCTGATTTTTCTCTAGGTGCAGCCATGCTGATGTTATGAGTCGCTGACAGATTTTATCAGCTCTCATTGGCTGATTCCAGTAGGAGTTACAGTATAAGGTTCAGAATCATTGCAAACAGAATGCATGAGTTTTTTGAATTAGGACTAGAGTTGGTTTGAGGAAGCACACTAATAAACCAATATCACAACATAAAACAACAAAAAACAATGCAACCTATTTGGAGAAAACAACTGTATGTCCTAAAGTTACAGTGTTTATATCAGTGAAAGTTCCCTTTTAATGCTCATGTATATCCACTAAGAGTTAAATAACAAGACCTGGTAGTAGAGGGGGTGAGGTTACATAGACATGTAAAATCACTTGTAGTTAGGGATATGTGTTAGTAGGTCAGAAGAGAAGGTTAGGGACATGCTACAGGCCAAAATTACCTTCTTTTCTTTAGCTTGGGTTATAGCTGTAGCTCTTAAATCTTGGCTATCTGCTTTAGAAAGCTCATTTGGGCTTTTAGGATTTACATCCACAAAAGAATACTTCTGGAAGACCTAGCAAATGGAAACACCAGACATCACGTTGGCTGTGGATTACAACTCTCGTCAACACACAATATTATTTGGGCCACAGATAGCAGTGATATTGAGATACACAGAACATTCCTTCTCTTTATATTTGCAGTCTCCGTAGAACATCACTCACTATAAGGTCAACTGGGGGAAGGTAACGTTTCTATCCATGGAGAAAGACCAATTTAATCTTTGAGATCATGCAATGAAGGGATTCCAGTGCACCCATAATCATCATCTTCATACTTCAAAGTTTAAGTGAATACTTATGTACAAAAAATACTACTTATAAATAGTGATGGGTGAATTCGCTGTGAATTTGCGCGATTCGGCGCTGGCGAATAAATTCGCGAAACGCCAGCGAAATTTCGCCTGGCGAAGATTTGGCGAAAAAACGAGTTGCGCCGAAAACGACGCGATGTGCGCCTAAAGCGTCGCGATGACGATTTTTCGCCAATTCTCGAATTTCTGAATTTTTCGGCAAACCAAAACTGGGGAGATTCACCCATCATTACTTATAAATAAAGACGGTCTTTATCAGAAATCACCTTTTGTTTTACCTTGTTAAGTGGGAGCATGTGTTGTCCTGTTAACCTACAAACCCCATAGTATTTTTCAGCTAATTTATAAAGTTGCCTCATATGGTGATATCAAATGTTTTGGCATACATCATTTTTAGTAGCTTGGTTTATGTTCTCAAATAATCATAGTCAGCCCCATTGTCTGTTACGGCACTTGCCTAAACCATTTGATTTTATGTAATTTTATTTATCTATTCTTGTGTTCTATCTGGGAATGAACAAATCTCAAAAAATGTGTCCATAATAGTTTACCTGAAGTTCAGCCATAATCCTTGCCCCTTCCTCTTCTTCATCCTCATCCATTATGACGGAAGACTTTACTGTAGCGTCCTCTGAATGAAGATCCTCTGTTTCTATCTTTGACGGCACCTTGGGAAGGGCTTCCTCAGAATCCTACATTTGGTTTGAAAAACAAGTAAATCAAGGCATTTCCAGGCACTAGTTTAATAGATGTTAATGATATCATAATATGGAGTGTGGGTGCAGGTAGACTGAACTAAAGTCATTTTGAAATATATGCTTGTCATTCTCTTGAAAAGTGCTCAGCGTTCTTGGGTTTGGAGTGGTGTAGACACAAGCTTCTTCTGTTGTTAGGGGGTAGGCTAGTCTTGATGGCTTGTGAAATGTAAATATAGGGGTTTGTGGACAAACAACAGAGAGATAACCCTATATTAAGTTGGCACTCCAATGTCACAAGAGATTTATGGGTTATTATCGGTAATTTATGTGGGGGCTGAGGTCTGGAGTCCAAAATACCTTGCTGCTATCCCTCCTGACCAAGTATGTTGACTCTGCTGTCCATACGCTGTTCGTTCCATATCCCGGTGGGTACATACGACGAGGAGGTGGTGGAGGGGGAGACTTTGTTATCTTATCATTATCTTGTTCCGTTATGGTGTTTACCTCTACAAGGATGATGAGAGTGAGACTCAGAATAAAGGGAAAATGTAGGGTAATTTCAATAGTATCCACCAAGCAAGTCTGCACATTTAGAAACAATTGCAAGGTGATTTTTATTTGTTTTCATAATTTCCCTTGGTCTTTTATGCCATGTCTACCTCTCGTATTGTTACTTTCTGTATTAAGCCATGTGTAGGTGCTTTACAGAAAAGACAGTAGATTTAACTGGACTTCATTTAGAATTGCACTGCTGAGTCTAATTCAATTTCATTTGTGCCAGGAGTTGTTCTTAAGCCTTCTGATCCTAACCATATGATTGTCCTTCCCCTCAGGCTTCCATCCAACTGGAGACACATGAAACGTTTTTTTAAAGGCAGAGTATTTAAAAGAGTACCTTTAGGATATGTGAAATAATATTAGCTTTTCAGGAGCTGCTTCATTTATTTCCTTTTTCATACCTCAGTTGTTAAACAATTCACTCTTTGACTACTGTCTCCAATGTCTACCAACCCAGGCTGAGAATAATGGCCCGAAGAAGATTTAGCCTACCCCAAACTGCTATGTATTCTTAAATATTTATAAGTTCTCCAACTTCTATTGGTTACCTCCCAAAACACACATTTAACCCTCCTCCTCTGCTTACAAAGGAGAGTCACTTCTCCCTGATTCTGTGGAACATCCCATAGAATGTAATATACCTTGAATGTTGACAAAGTATTGAACGGTTTCCATATATATCAGGAGTTCAAGAAACTGACCACTAGCAATTTCCATCATAAACATATATAGAAACGGGATGCACAGGATCTATATTTGAGCACTTACCTGTGACTTCAAATTTGTCCACAACCTCTACTTTCTGGGGCTGGGCTGGCACCTCTAAGCTAGGAATGGACTTCATGATATTGGCTTGTGCTTCTTCCAACATCTTCTCAAATTCCTTCCCATTATAATGATCCAGATTCTGCCTCTTCTCCTCAAACTTTCTCTCTGCTTCCTGAAAAATATATACAACTTATGTTCTCAGCATAGGACCACTAACACATGTGCTTGTCTTCTGAGCTGCTCTATGACACTATGGTTTAGCCTTACATCCCAAAAACATTACCATATAACCCTGCAGTACAATGCATATCTTCATGTAGGTTCATACCTTAAGGCTTAAAGGGATACTGTCATGGTAAAAAAAATTTTTTTTTTTCAAAATGCATCAGTTAATAGTGCTGCTCCTGTAGACTTATGCACTGAAATCAATTTCTCAAAAGAGCAAACAGATTTTTTTATATTTCATTTTGAAATCTGACATGGGACTAGACATATTGTCAATTCCCCAGCTGCCCCAAGTCATGTCACTTGTGATAAACTTCAGTCACTCTTTACTGCTGTACTGCAAGTTGGAGTGATATCACCCCTGAAGTAAAGTAAATTGAGTACTCGCACACCCTGATGGATAAATGATGACCCTGGTGCCCAGTAACGATGGGGAAACGGCGTCCCAAAATTCCAATGGTAACAAAGATTTACTGGCACACAGGTATAAGCAAGCAGGTACAACCTTGCTGATATGATATCACCCCTCCCTTTCCCCCTCCCAGCAGCCTCACAACAGAACAATAGGAAGGTAACCAGATAGCAGCTCCCTAACACAAGATAACAGCTGCCTGGTAGATCTAAGAACAGCACTCAATAGTAAAACCCAAGTCCCACTGTCAATCATTCAGTTACATTGAGAAGGAAAAACATCAGCCTGCCAGAAAGCAGTTCCCTCCTAAGGTTCTGGCACAAGTCACATGACCAGCTGGGAAATTGACAAAATGTCTAGCCCCATGTCAGATTTCAAAACTGAATATAAAAAAATCTGTTTGCTCTATTGAGAAATGGATTTCAGCGCAGAAGTCTACTGGAGCAGCACTATTAACTCATATGTTTTGAATAAAACATATTTTACCATGACAGTATGCCTTTAAGGTGGCCATATTTGGGCATATTAAAGCTTCCGATATCCGTCCTTTAGACCAATTAGGCAGCTTATCTGCAAGTATATGGGGCATTCTAACTGGTCTTCACAATCAATATCACCCCAAAAATCTGCCAGAATGATCAGATTAACCCAATATCACCCTCCCTTTGGTGGGCATATTGGGTTAAGATCTCTTGGCGACCTTGCCATACGAGCGGATCTTATTGTGTATGGCCACCTTTACAAAGATCTTGATTCATTATGATCAGTTACGCCTTAACTCCTTTACTAGAACCGACCTTAATGAAACAATCAGTCCATACAATCACACAACAGAAGTGTATATAAATAGCAGCAGTAACAAAAAAGAAACGCAATGTAACAGATTTTCATTACATCACAGCAGAGTTGGCAGTTGCAGATTTAATGGACATATGCTAAGCAATAAGCTGAGAAAAACATTGATCTAGATTGAACTTTAAATTTGAAGTTGAAATTCCAATGTCTACCTCCAGTTCACCAGAGCTATAAGTGGGTAAGTATTCCATTCAAAAAAGTAACTGAATCCCTAGTAATTGCACCTGGGGGGTTATAGTGTAGAACATTTACTAAATTATGGATTGGGAGCAAAATGCTGTCTGGGTATAGAGATACTGAACCTCTTCCACTTTTGGGGGTGCGGTGCCAGAGACAAAAATGCCTGTGTGTGCATTACACTGCATAGAAAGCTAAAAGGACCCTTGGGTAATGGTTCCAAAGTAGCACTGTGTCTTGAGCCAACAATCAAAGGGGATAGCAGAAATAGAAATACTGAAGGTTAAAAGACATACTGTAAATATGCAAGAACTTAAACAGCAGTTTAACACACACAAAGTGGTCAACATTTTTGCGCTCTGCATCTACAAAAAAGTGAATGGGCCCCAGGATATAGTCTCTGATTTTATTAACATTTTCTATCCTCAAGAGCAGGGGTCCCCAACCTTTTTGACCCGTGAGCCACATTCAAATGTAAAAAGAGCTGGGGAGCACCACAAGCATGAAAAAGTCCCTGGGGTTGCCAAATAAGGGCTGTGATTGGCTATTTGGTAGCCCCTTTGGGACTGGCAGCCTACAGGAGGCTCTGCTTGGTACTTGCTTCCAAGCCTGGAATTCAAAAATAAGCACCTGCTATGAGGACAATGAGAGCAACATCCAAGGGGTTGGAGAGCAACATGTTACTCACAAGCTACTGGTTGGGGATCACTGCTCAAGAGGCTACATTCTCAGGGTAAAGTCCTTTATAAAGTAAAAGTAGACATATGTCGTACAGCTTAACAATGAAGAAAACTTTATCATTATTTGTTGCAGATTTCATGATATTATCATCAGTTTTTACACTGCTTATATCATAAAGGTGTAACCTTAGAGCGCCCTACTGTTCACCAAAAGCTTAAAAATCTGTTGATGGTTTCCTTAGATTCAGCTCAGGCTAAACCATATCCAGGTGCTCTGTAGACATCAGGGCAATTTGTGTAGTGGACAGTACACTAACATCAGATTCTGTACCTCAAGACTCAGTTCTAAATATCTCCTTACATGACTCACTACTACATTAAGAATAATTTATACCTCAATGGAGACCGCTCTGTTCCTATAAGTCACTTGATTGATTTCATCAATGAAAAGACTTTGCATGGAAGATCCTTCCTGTGCAGTTGTCTGGGTTGGTGGGTGTCTCCTTGCACTTTCTGCAGTGACACTGGGTGGAACACTGGCTGTTTGATGGCTCACTAATAATTCTGTGCTGTGACTGGTCAGGGTACTGGGGGTAGGAGTGTGGTTCACAAGTGCCGACGAGTGCTGGGACTGCTGCATGAGGACTGGGGAACTTTGAATTTGATGGACTTTGAGGCCTGCAGACAGAGGAACCACTTCTGATTTAACAGATGCCTTTGGCGATTCCACTGCTGGTCCTCCATCTGTTTGTGTTGGCTGAAGATACATTTGGGATTTCTCCTCGTGGACCTGGAGTGAATCAGTCTCAGTCACTCTTTCTGTTATGAGAAACTGGCTGGTCTGATTGATGTCAGTGGCTTTGGCGGGTCCATCGGTGGCGTGTCTGTTGGAACACAGTAGAACAGTAGAATTAGACCTGAGCATAAATAGAATTCCCAGCACCTGTGGTCGTGATTACTTGTATAACTAAAAAGAGAATTAGCCCAATATGTAATGTAATAAAAGACGTATAATGTTTGCCCAGGTGCAGTAACCCATATCATCCAATAAGGACAAAAACTGCAAATATCTTAAACATAAGACAAAAAATGGATGTAAATTGCAGAAGTGCTTATAAGATTTTTTTGAGCAATTTTACATTTGTTTAGAGGGTTTACATTTCATTTAACACAGCTGAAAATGTGCTCCAGTGCAGTAACCCACAGCAACCAGTTAGCCTTGATAACTGCGCAAAGGCATTTCTAGAAAAAGAGCAATAATGGAGCAAACTCACCTTCTTAAGGCAGAAAGTGCATCTGTCATGTTTCGGATCCTTTTTAATAAGCTGTCCAGTTTGTGGGGCTCCTCTTTCAGAAATCTGACGGCCTCCACCTCCACACGCAAGACTGCCCTCATCTTATTCTGGAGGTACGGGAACTCTCCTGTATGGGCAATTGCAGCATTATGACTTTGTCTCCAAACATACGCAGGACACATACAATGTATTTATTTAAGCAATAAATTATGCAATTTATTTGCACAGTATGTTAGTAATGCAATGTTTGTATGTGTTTTTTTCATTGGGAGGGAATGGGGTGATGAAGTTCTCTGGACAGAGTTTCATGGCTTTGCATGAGATCTTTACCTTTCAAGTTGGAAACAGCCTCCCCTATCTGGCGCAGCATGAAAGCCCGATCCTCAACATCCTTCATGGTGATCACCCTCTGTGATGTGATCTGCTCCTTTTTAAGGGATTCCACAAAGTCCTCAAGGTCACTGGAAAGAACATACACATGACATGAAGATATTAGTGTGGCTTATCTCTATTGCACCCGGGTGCCCTGATTTTTAAGGCCAAAATTAAACTATACATGTGGCACCTCCTATTGTCCACAAACAATCCACATCAATTCTATATTTTACATTATTGGTGTGTTACATTACTCTTAGTTTGTGGTTCCCAAAACATAGTGTTGGAAACCACAGGGGGTTGGGGCAGTTGTAGTGGCGACGCAGTCCAAATGACAATAATGGTAAGCTTTGGAGTTAACATTTCTACATACACCTCAAAGTCCAGCTTGAAGGTCAGTTGGGTTGAGATTTGCATTGCGTTGAAACTTTATTTGCTTCCCTAAATATTCATGACAAAAAACAAAAGGAGAAAGATCGCTCAAGCTCACCGCTCCTTCTTCACTCCAGCTGCTCAGTCAGTCAGTGTCCCCAATGTAAAATGTCAAAAACTCCACAAGAGACGTCACTTCTGGATGTAATTTATTGGGAAGACTGTTGCAACCACCTAACGTCTTTCATGAGTATATATCCCTTAATCATAGGCTATGATCAGCCTATGATTAAGGAATATACTCCCGAAATGCGTTAGGCGGTTGCAGCAGTTTTCCCAATAAATTACATCCAGAAGTGCTGTCTCTTGTGGAGTTTTTGACTAAATATTCATAACATTATTGACGAGTAGCTGATCCGCCAATATTTTGTTATGAACAAGGGGGCCCTCACCAAAGGTTAACTTTCCATGGAGAACTTGAACTGAAAAGGTTTGAAACATCATCTGAAGTGGTCAAATCACTTCTTTTCTCATTGGATTAATTTTCAGCCCCCAGAGGAGCAAAATGATTAGCAGTTTTCACTATGGTTTTTTGAAATTGGCAAAAAAAAAAATGGAAATTGCAAAAGTGCTTAGAAGAGCTCTGAGATATGTTACATTAATGTGTTTTAGGCTATGCTTTTCCTTTAAATAGGGTGCATGAATGCCATCAGCTTTGCACCTTCTACTGAAATAAATACAATACAGGTATGTTGTCTGAAAATGCAGGTGTATATAATACAGGTATGTTGTATATCCTTACTATATTTTTGTAAGCGTATTCAACCAAATGGCTGAGCAGTTGTTCATAATGTGTTTTTCCCATCTGGGTATATCTATATCTGTCTGGCTTCCCTGCAGTGCAAGGCGTCTTCAGTTCAAGTCTGACCAGGGCACCATTTGCAACAAGCTCTCCCTGTCACACTCTAAAGCAGTGATCCCCAACCAGTAGCATGTGAGCAAAATGTTGCTCCTCAACCCCTTGGATGTTGCTCTCATTGACCTCAGAGCAGGTGCTTATTTTTGAATTCCAGGCTTGGAGGCAAGTTTTGGTTGCATAGAAAAACAGGTGTACTGTCAAACAGAGGGTCCTGTAGGCTGCCAGTCCACATAGGGCTACCAATTGTCAATCACAACCCTTTTTTGGCACCAACCAAGAACGTTTTTCATGCTCTAGTGGTTCCCCAACTCTTTTTACATCTAAATGCTCACTGGTGAAAAACATTGGGGACTCCTGCTCTAAAGTATAAATAAGATAAGATATCTTTCCTACCTCTATGTTGTGCAGTAAAAAATACCACTGTCTCCAATCTTTGGAGCTATTGGACAGCCATGGAATATTATGATAAAAGAAGTTTGGGGCATATTTTATTCTATTAACTTGTATAGGATTTTTATATTCTCCTCTGGCAAACCCCTTGCTACACAGGTCCCAGTGTCTTTGCTGTGTTTCGTTATAGTGATGGATATGTAAAATTACCGTGGTGATACAATCCCCAAGACTTTATCCACAGCACTGTTTCTTAACTTTTCTCCTCAGTTGACCCAAACTCATTTCTGGAATTAGTGTTTGGTATCCCAGGAACTGGTTTAATACCCATGACGCACCTATTTCTGTTTCATGAACCCAATCCCCACACGAGGGACCCAATTTTGGCTCCAGACTCTGAGTTTAAATCCCCGTAACTATAGTTATATAAAGGGAACTCTGCAGAAAACAAATATAGCAGATACTCACAGTACAAGCTTGGAAACATTAGCTTGGGTTTGGCTGAATTCCATATGGAATTCTGGATTCTGTGCATCCCTCGTTAGAAAGATAATAATTCCTCCAGACAAAAAGGCAAGTAGAGTGTTATATCAGTACACTTATCTTGCATAGATACAACATGAAGCTTCTGCAAAATGTCCTGAGCATTGCTTCTTGGCTGCCCATACGCTGTCATTGAGGCAGTAAAATATAAAGCCCCTGGGTGGCAGCCTTGTATAACACATGTTCCTGCCTGGGTGCCGCTGAGCTGTGTAGAGTAACACCCAGTGTTTTGCTTGTCAACAGCATTAAGGCGAATCAATGTGAATAAATGCTTTATGAATCTTGTTTTAATATACTCTATGCAATTTAATCTCAAGGCAAACAGAGGCATGTCAAGTATTAAATGAAAGATTCCGGTAGACAAGTCTGTATCACAGCATTTATAGCAATGCTTTCTATAATGAGGGATCTATTACCCATTTATTTTGTTGCTGCTTTTGTTGCATTCGGCACATGGCTCTGATAACATACAGTATATGTGCTATTTTAATGTTCTTATAGGCTAACTATTGTAAAGCCAAGTATGAGTCATTATAGGGCAGGGGTGGATAACAGTAGGTGCTCACCTGCTGAAGAACTGCAGCTGCAAGAACTTATCCAAACAGCTCAACCAAATGAGAAACAATGAGGCACCTGTCCCAAACTGAAGTAGACTCATTCCAACCATTGCACTATACTGGATTATGTACAAGGCTCCCCAAGCTCTTGTTTAGAGCTAGATGGCTCCACCTTAACCAAGAGACCATTGTGAGAAAAGCAGCATCTGTAGAAGTGGTGGGGCCAGGGCAAAAAACATCCCAACCTAAGGTCTTTCACCAGTTAAATTATCAATAGCCACAGGTTGGGGATTTAGTGACTCATTCACAAGACATAAATTATGTACACAACTGATCAATCAAGTGCCTGTTGCACCTTACTGACCATAAGATCCAAAGTATAGCATTCTCAGGTGTTCACCACTATATGTAGGGTCAAGGGCATTAGCTCCTATTTGGTCCTCCTGGCATAGACACTAAATTGTCTTGGTGACACTGCTGACCAAAAACACTACCATGGCCATGGCTTCACTCTGTCATAAACAATCTGTGCTTGTGTTCATGAAAGTCTGAATTTAGCCATAAAAAATGGATTATCCAAGGTAGAAAGCCCTAAAAATATTCTGCTGTGGGGCCTAATAAGATCTAGTTTTTTGGGTTTTTTTTCATTTGTGAACCCAACCCCAGTTATGTCTTACCAGAACATCAATGAGCACTAAAATGAAACACCTCAATGCAACCTCTTCCCTGCCCAAACCATTGCAAGCTGTTTACACACGCTGTTCTGATTTGAGGGCTTTTACCAAGGTAAATATTACGGGCTGTGTCCTTAAGCAAATGAGTTCCTAAATCCTCTTGTGCTAATGGAAGCAGAGGCTTCAGATGAAGCAGTGTTTGGAAACAGGATTTCAGATAAAGGGAAACAGCTTTCCCTGGTGTGTAATATTTGGCAGAGCCCATGAATATAATTACTGTGTCTCTTGTGGGCTCTGCCGCTTCTTTTACCATTTAATATGATACCGGCGCAGGAACGGATAGAGAGTGGAACTATCAGCACAACCCAGGCATGGGGGGGGGGGTTAAATACTCAGAAATAAGGAGGATATATGTGCTGCTCCTCTCCTAATATTCCAACTCTGTAGTGACCCTTACAACATGGTAGAGGCCTTCTTGCTTTTGGTGTAAAAAGGATCACTCTCACACATGTACGTATTATGTATATATGTGATCAAACTGGTCTTTGTGGATAACTGATTAACGTGCCAGTCAGTGTGGCTCATTTATGAAGACTAAGCAATATGGTACCAGTGCAGTAACCCACAACAACCAACCAGATGTTTGCTTTCACCTGCTGCCTACCAGTATGGTGCATAAAGCTATTTGATGATTGGCTGCTGTGGGTTATCGCCGATGTGCCTCAGTGGTTTTACCAGTTTCTGCTATTGGGCCCTTGTATTTTTCTGGTTACTCCCCAGTTTACCATCAAACTCCATGGCGGATTAGCAACAGTCCTTGTCCCTACAACAGTACCACCTGCTGCAAAAACAGCACTGCAAAAACAGCTAATAGCTTGTCAACCAGAACAAAAGGGATGTAAATTGCAGAAGAGCTGATACCGTTTTTTTACATGAATTTGAGGGTTTACAGTTACTGAATTCTGAAATAGCAAACATTAGCCCATTTTTCAAGACCACAAAGACTTGGGTGACTGTTGGATATCTAAGGAGCAACACAACAAGAGGTTGTTCTATAAAGAAAATGCACAGCAAGGTCTGAGTGGCGCTGTACCTACAGCATGACCATACCGAATAGTGTATGACCCTACAGTGAGATTGTTTCTTCTTATGAACTGCTTGCCTTTATTTTAGGCTAAAGCTTGCTGTTGATGCTGAACATTAAGCATTGGTGAGGGTGCTTATGAGTAGACCAGGATAGCGTTCCTCCATAGTTGAACGTTCTCCATTCTTTTGCACATCAAGCATAGGTAACATCAGTCTTGTATTCTGTATATTCAAGAAATTACTGCTAAACTATACATTTCCAGTCATAGAAGGATAGCTCTGTCCATGTTTTGAACATAGGAGATACCCTGAAGGATTATAGCAATAAGGGATGACAGAAGAGGTGCAGCCCACGCTACAGTTGAGTGTTGCCTCCATTAATTTATTCCTGATAACAGACATGCCCCCATATAGGCAACTGATGATTGATGTGCATTGGAACTCTACCAGCTGTTCTGCTCAGGAACATTCAATTAGCCGGAGATGCCTTAACAACTGGTGAGGTTTCAAAGAAGAAATTTTATTAGACTGAACTGAAAACACTGCATTTCCACAAAAAAAAAAGACTTTCTGGTGTGGCCATGAGAACAAACCAAGGGTATTATAACCCATCAACAGGTGTATCACCAGCATTATTAACATAGAGAAAACACAAGTGGCCGGGCAGAGGTCCCTTCAAACATTCGTTGGGTAACATACTGTATTCTGTTGTTTTGAGTTACTTTGTGTTTGATGTATTCTGTAAGCAAATCTCAACCTAAAACATATTTGGTTTGAAAACCCAAATTGTTCTGTATTTTGCAACTTATAATAATAATGGCTTCATATTTGTGTGCCTATAAAAAATGAATACCAAAAGGTATTATAATTAAGTATGTAGACTAAAGCCTAACAAGCAACTCTTGGGTATAAACTATTACCAAATTAACCCCTATAAAACATGGTGGATCAGCAAAGTTGGGCTTGGTCCACCAGAGATCACCCTAGGTCCACTCTCACAGCAATTAACTCTATTTATAGTCCTAAATAATATAGGTTTTTATACAGGACACTGGTGGATGTGAATGATGGAGATTCTCTTAGACTGGAGTCCACTAGGGCTTGGAAGATACTCTGGAATTCTGATACTGCACG
This sequence comes from Xenopus borealis, assembly GCA_024363595.1. Classification (NCBI taxonomy): domain Eukaryota; kingdom Metazoa; phylum Chordata; class Amphibia; order Anura; family Pipidae; genus Xenopus; species Xenopus borealis. The sequence goes on from CM044441.1 coordinate 21,945,316, forward strand.
TAAGTGAGCAGAGATGTATGAGTGAGCAGAGATGCATGGGTGAGCAGAGATGTATGAGTGAACAGAGATGTATGATTGAGCAGAGATGTATGAGTGAACAGAGATGTATGAGTGAGCAGAGATGTATGATTGAGCAGAGATGTATGAGTGAGCAGAGATTTATGAGTGAGCATGAAGGCCTTCTGACCGTGTGATTATCATGTTCCATTGAAGCCTATTACTAATAAAAGCCTAGTAAAGCAATATGCAGTAGCACCTTTGGGGCTTGTCCCACATCACATCTTCCCCAAGCTGCAGTGATTGATATGGTGATACGCACCAAGATTTATCCAAGTAATAGAATCCATACATGCGAGCTGTGTCCTGAGAGCCTCATATAAGCATATTTTCAAGACAGATAAAGAAGCAAAACCAGGCAAGTGCTGTGTGAGAATATATTCATGAATTCTGTTCTTACTCTACCAGGGAAATTCACTCGCAATGCACGGATACTATGAACAGGCAAGCGCTGCTGAATGCTGAACTCATTGGTGAAAATGTAAATTATTTTACAAGGTATGCAAAAATCGAAGCCAACTATTTTCTCTACATAGTCAGTATTTTAGTTATAAATAAGTCCATGGCCTGATGTTGTAGAAAGAAAGGCATTACCAGAGAAGCATTAATTCTCAGTATGATGTATTCAGCAGCCTGGGGCACATAGGGGTGTTGTAATGGGCACATCGGATCCAGCATCTTTTGTGGGATCCAGGAGTAGAGAGGGTTCACAATGTCAATATGTTTGGGCAAAACATCAGTAAGGTTTAAGGGGCGCCCTAAAGATATTTGCATGGTGGGATCCAGTAAAATCCATTTAGACTGCAAATGAATTAGCACCCCAAATGGGCAATAGATTGCACTTTATGCATTACACAATGCAAAGGAACTATTGATTGGCAACCTTGACTTTGGCAATACTTTGTCCCAGGGGTTGCATAAAGCCCTCCTTGGTAAATCTAAACACCACATTAGTGCATCACAAAAATCTCAACTTTATACCCAACCAAAGCACTATCTGTACTGTCATGGGCAATGCCTTCCCTCTTGACCCACCCTGAACACTCAACGTGAGCATGAGGTGGCATCCGGTCTACTACCTGACCCTAAAACAGCCCCGGGCTGATTTGCTAAAGTAGGCGCTAACACTGCACCAGTGCAGCTGACGATTGCAACCAATAGTTGGTTTCATTTTCTAAATGGCAACACATGGGTCAAAATGAACCACTGATTGGTCATTATGGTCAACTGAACTTGTACCATTTTAGTGCATGTGTTCAAATTGAGCCCTAAATTCCTTGGCAATTGGAATATTGTCATTTATATACACTGTTTGAAGAAGGATTAACATTGGGATGATATCTGGCTTAAAGATGGTTTACTGGACTCATAGATTGTTTAGATTTACATTTATACACCTGTACTGCCAAATTGCACTTATCCAGCCAAATGAACCACTGACATGACTGATTTGCCGTACAATCGTATCTGATTCAAGGTTGCAAACAACTAATGAGACGTTATTGAAACTGTTGGGACCCAACATACGTACCCTCAACCCTACAATTCTCTTGTATGAACAAATGGCAACTAGTGTAGTTACTGCTGGATATTTTTGCCTTATAAAAATGACACATTTTGCAACATTAATAACAAGCAATTTTGGTTTGCGCTCTTACCACAACTTTGCAACAATGTGTTCCTCATCGTTGAGGTACTTCTGGCGCTCTTGTTCCACCAAGACGCGCTGTCTCTGCACCGGGTCCTCCAAGCTCTTGACCATCTCATTCACTTTGCTGCTAATTTCCATCTCCGCTTTCTTCATCATCAGTCTCACAGTCTCCTGGTTCTGCAGCTGTTACACAAAAGAAATCAGTGCCCATTTCTTCTCTCACTCTCTAGAATCTAAAACAAATCATCAATTTGCTGACTCGAAGAAGTAACTCAAAAGAAATCTCTGACTGAATAAAGTATCTGAAGTTCCTCTCATTACCACAAGATGCATTCTTGGATTTCAGGAATATTCCTGCTTCTCTGGCCTCAACGATATGTTTTAGCAACATCACAAGATATTTCTTTTCTCAGGAAATTCATTTTCAGCTAACTGTAGCTGAAATGACCAGCAGGAGGCACTGTTGTATAAATTCGTAATAGTTTAAAAACTCCATGTCAATAGCAAAAGTGTTTAGAAGTGTGTTGAACAATTTTGCGACACAAGCATGAGGAACGTTCCTGGGGAGGAAAATAAGTTGTGATTGGCCATTTGGTAGCCCCTATGTGGACTGGCAGCCTACAAGAAGCCCTGTTTGGCAGTGCACCTGGTTTTAATGCAACTAAAACTTTCCTCTAAGCCAGAAATACAGAAATAAGCACCTGCTTTGAGGCCACTGAGAGCAACATCCAAGGTGTTGGAGAGCAACATGTTGATCATTAGCCACTGGCTGGGGATCACTGCTCTAGAGCAGGGGTCCCCAACTTTTTTGCTCGTGAGCCACATTTAAATTTAAAAAAGAGTTGTAGAGCAACACAAGTATGAAAAAGTCCATGTGGATGTCAATAATAGCTCTGATAAAATAAGTTCCTGCTTTGAGGCCACTGGGAGCAACATCCAAGGGATTGGAGAGCAACATGTTGCTCACGAGCTACTGGTTGGGGATCACTGATTTAGAGTGAGGACTCTAATTTTCCTCTTGATACACCTACATATTATCTATGATCACATTCAAGTTTTACTGTGATGCCGATTGGTCCCATGTGAATCTTTAGCTCGTTTACTTCATCCCGCTGATCTACAGAAAGGCTTTGAAGCATTAATTCTGCTCAACATGAAGGACACAAACTTGGACTCTACTGATAATAACTTGCAAACATCAAATAGCCACAGTGGTTTAAACTATTTGTATGATATTTTGCTCATTTACATTTGCTTGGCCTGAAACTGCCATGTACAGCTGCCACTTTAGCCTTGACAACACCCCCGCCCCCATTTCTGTATCAAACAGAGCATTACATCCTGAGTGAATGAACCCAGATTGACATGTGATCCCTTTGTCTGGCCTTTCTCTTCCCCACGTTCCCCGTCCTTCCCATTGTAGATCCTGCTGCACTTTTATCGTGCAACTCGTATTTTCTCAGTTGCTCCTTCAGTTCCTGTTATCTTGTTCTTTCCATCAAAGCTGCCAGCAGCTATCAGCATTTCCTTCCATAGAACTCTTCTCTGAAATTACTACTACACTGCTCTCCATCGATATAAATTTGATCAGAATGGGAAGTTGTATATCCTGTCTTTTTCACATGTTCTATTTCCAGGCTGGCAGTCGCACAAGGGGTTATTGACAAGTGGCATTTTAGATGAAGCCTTTATAGGAACACAACCTGAAATACTGGGGCTGCATTGCGCAGCTCTATGTTGCCACATAAATGTGTCTCTGTTTATGGTTGTGTCTAGTTTATAACTCAAGACCCTTGGTCCTAACCTTCTGCTCTAATCAGTAAATGAAGAATGACTTAGAACAGGGTGCTCCAACTGGAAGCCCAAGGCTGGTTATGACCCTCTGAGATATTTTTATGGAACCCAGCATCTCTAAAGATCTTTGCATGACATCAATGCAAATATCATGAGCGTGTAACCTGAGCTCCCCATGCTTTTCAGCCCAAGCAAGGGCAAGGCAGAGCAGCCTTAAAGGGCACCTGGTGCCAAAAGAATATTATCTAATAGAGCCTGCACTCCAGTTGGGGATAAAAGTATGTTTTTTAAAAACAAAAATTGCCCCCCCGCCAGTGATAGGACACATGTCGATCATATTGAATGCAAGATGCAGCATTTGCTCATTATGTGCATTCATGTACCTCAACATGGCCTCTAGCACCATCAGCTCCCTCTTGGTGCGGGTGGCCTAGCTCTAAAAAAAAAAAAAAACTGTTGCCCCAACCAGTGTACAGGCTCTATTCCCCCAAACCTTTGGTTGGGGATACTACTTTTTGGTAACATTTGCCCGTTAAAAACGTTAAAGGGGTTGTTCCCCTTTGAGATAACTTTTAGTATAATGTAGAGAGTGATATTCTG
>CM044441.1:21953134-21983102 GCA_024363595.1 Xenopus borealis
TTTGAGAAATGGATTTCAGTGCAGAAGTCTACTGGAGCAGTACTATTAACTGATGTGTTGTGAAAAAAACATGTTTTCCCATGACAGTATCCCAGTGTCAGTAATGGTGCGAAATATGCATTCAATGGGCAGACAAAAATATCCTTGGTACTGGAAAATATCATTGCCTGTCAAGAGTCAAATAAAAACAGGATAGTACCCTACCTTATGCATTTTGTACCTACTGGTAGTTTTTCATTGGTCTATAAATAAGTATCTATAGGTACAAGTCTGTACGTATGTATTTGAAGATGAAACCTTGAATACATTTTTTTTTCTATTTCAATACAAAATATTTGAGTTACAGGATATTTTTGACGGATTGCGTTTTGGAATTGCACTAAGACTTCTTCCACACATTGATGCTGAAAGCACTGCAAGAACATCCATCACGGAAAGCGTTAAGGGGAATGTGTCAGTGCAATGTGCTCTGCAGGACAAACAAAAACTGCCATCTGATTCTGCTGCCAGGAAATGTATTTTGGAAGAGACACAAAATATCTGTGGCTGTTTTGTCTGGGCCTCAGCACAAACAATGAGCGACTGTTATCAGTTCCGTGGATCAGTGAGACCTTCCATTACTACAGTAGTACCGACATTCCCTAAACACTGATTACAACGTTCCCTTAGCAGAACCCGGAATTCTGACCCGTAAGAGTTACGGTACCTGGTCGATCTGTGCTTGAAGAGCTGCCACTGGCTGACTTTAAGACTTTGTCGCTGGAATGAAACCAGACACAATGTGATTATTGTACTTTCTGGAAGCTGAAATGAAACTCAACGCATAATTAAAGCGAGGGGACCTGGAAAATCAGGCAGAATCCCCATTGATATGGACACTGAGCATTGATAAAATATAAATGAATGTAAATAAAACAGGCTTTTCCCTTGATTTTCACGCATATTCATAACAAGTATTTTTAGTTTTAGTGAATTATTTAGTGGAACATTTGGACATTAAACTAGGGATGCACCGAATCCAGGATTCGGTTTGGGATTCGGCCAGGATTCTGCCTTTTTTTAGCAGGATTCGGATTCGGTCGAATCCTTCTGCCTGGCCGAACCGAATCCTAATTTGCATATGCAAATTTGGGCCAGAGAGGGAATTCAGGTGACTTTTTGGCACAAAACATGGAAGTTAAAAGTGTTTCCCCTCCCCACCGACAATTTGAATATGCAAATTAGGGTTCGGATTCAGTTCGGTATTCGGCCGAATCTTTCAGGGAGGATTCGGGGGTTCGGCCAAATCCAAAATAGTGGATTCGGTGCATCCCTACATTAAACCTTAAGGGCTCATAGTCTATGGCAGTGGCTCCTGAACTGGGCGGCTGTGGAGCAGGAACAGCGGAGGCTCAGCCTGGAAGGCTACTTTCAGTAAGTCTGATGGTCACTTGGGCTGAGATTTGTGATGAATACCTATTTTCTGTTCTACTTCTTCTTATTCTTCTCTATTTCCAATACCTGTAACCTTATTATAAGGGAGGAGGGCCCTGACTAAAGGTTGAACAACTATGTAGGAGCTTCAACCAACAAGTCTGAGTACCACTGTCCTATATTAATCACACAGCTTAAGGCACATAAAAACAAGTTTTGGGATAGGGTATAAAAATGTTATCATTCTTCTGTCATTTTATCAAATCTCTGCATTGATCCACTCCTCCTATTTCCCCTTTCAGTATCTTTTGGGCTCTATACATAGTTTGTGGCAACATATTATCAACACAGTTCACTATAAGGGCTGACCCTGATTGCTCCATTCTTCTGCCCATCAGGCAAGCTTCCACATTACCTCAAATCTCCTTATAATCACTTTCTAGACTAGAGGAAGCTTTTCATTAGTCTACTAAAACTCCCTCTTATGCATGTATTATACACTCCCCTCCCCTTTATATTCCAATCTGTCTCCTCTTATCGTAGACTGTTAGCTCTTAGGCCCACATCCCACAAATGCATAAGGTGACATAACACTGTTGGTGCATTTAAAATGTTTTACCAACATGGAGAGAATGTCTTCTCTTGTGCCATTAGCAGCTCCAGTAACCATCAGCATTAAGCATTATAAAGAAGGGAGCTCATGCCATATCTCTTCCACTCCGATCAGGCAGGTGCAGTCCATGCAAGGGTTAAAATGTGGTTAGTTAAGGTTAAGTGCATGGTAGGCCAGGGCTCTCTGGATAAAACAGACAGTTGCATTGCAAAGGCAATACTCCCATTATGTTCAGTAGGGTTCCCCATGCAATCACCTACTTGGCACATGCACAGCTTGGCCAATGAATACTTGGCTGGTCCTCATAAACCTCATACAGTTATTATTTGCACCAGCAGCAATCTCTAAAAGGAATATTCTACAGAGTCTATAGATGAAACAGAAGGCTCTTTGGAAAGCTAATATTGCTGAGCCCAAAGGATTGGGTTGCTATAATGTTCAGATTACTGGAAAACTACAATCTCTGCATTTATTTTTGATCCCCCGTCAGTAGAATGCTGTCAGCTATAGTTCATATCAATCAAACCCTGCAGCGTCCAATACTTCTTTATTTTATCTCATTCACCAAGAACCCTCCATGGTACATCACAATGTCCTTAAACAGCATCTGGTTTAGTGATCTCTTGGTATAAACAAATTCCGGTGAAGCCCCTCATGCACAGTCCTCTCTACCAGCTGAGCTGGCGCCAGATGCTGATACTCTATTTCAGCAGGATCACTGGACTGTGCCCGACCTTCGTTTAGCCCATATGGGAGGAGGAGGAAGTCTAAATAAAAGGGCTCAGGAAATGTATGACAAGAATCCTTTTCATATAATTACCTAGGTGCAGAGTTGTTTGGGCTGGGCCCTTTCAAAATTGCAGTCTGAACAAGACCAGTTAAACTGGCAATCTGTTTCTCCATGGCATGCATCCTCTCTCTGTAAAACAAGGGAATACCTATTACTAGAAGCCTCTGTTTTAGCATTTCCCCAGGCTATGATGAATTAACATGCAAGCAGTCGAAACAAGCAGCCCCCATACTTTTTGTTTAGCCAAGATCAAAAGTACATTAGCATATAACAGGCTACAGGCAACAACACATTAGAAGTCTAATTTAATTAGCACAGGGGTCTCAGCCCTTGTCAAGAGATTGTGTTCATTTTATTCTAGTGACTTCCGCTTCCTTGGTGTCATCAGTCTCTGCAACAGCAAACTCTCACAGGACAGAACCTGATGTCTAAACATTCATGTCTCAACAATTGTCCCCTGTTATTTAGTCAAGGACAACAGGCCATATGTTTAAGCCAAGTATATGCATGATTTTGTCTTTGAGCAGAAAAGTTGCAGATATATACATATTTATATATATATATGTGTGTATATATATATATATATATATATATATATATAGTACTACTACTACTGTTGTGTGACTTGCTCCATAAGAAATAATGTGTCAATTCTACGGCTTTGTTTTTGGTTCAGAAGGGAAGACATTGGACACTGTTCTCTGTTAGGGTCACCTGGTGACAAATCTCCTCTTCCTGGGGCGACTAATCTCCCCGAACTGCCACCCCGCTGGCTAGAATGTAAATCCCAGACGGAATGGCACTCGGATCACTTCCGAAGTATCCTCACGTGGAAACTTTGGGTGACCTAGGAAAACGAAGCTAGCGGGGAGGCAGTTTGGGGAGATTAGTGGCCCCGAAGAGAGGGGCTAATCTTCCCAAATCGGCCTGTGTGCCTCTACCGTTCACTAATACCTCAATGTATTTTTAGCAATGGCAGTTAGTGGAGTAATACGTTACATGAATGGAATCCTAACAAAGTTAGTTGTTTTAGTTTTTAGACACTTGAGTTACAGTTAAAAAACACAATGCTATATATATATATATATATATATATATATATACAGTGAAATCAAATCAATACCTAATGGCAATACCCCTGCAAGGCTATTTTAATGTATATGTAATTAAAGAAATGTTCTAGAACTACACTCTAGGGAATGGGTCCCCAATCTCTTATATCTGTGAGCCACATTCATTCAGTATTAGGAAGCAATATAAACATGAAAAGTGTTCCTTTTGCTGCGATTGGCCAGGCTCTGTTTGGCAGTACACCTGATTTTTATGCAACTAAAACTTGCCTCCAAGGGCCGCTGGGAGCAACATCCAAGGGTTTATTAGTGAGCAACATGTTTGGGATCACTGCTGTAGGAAGAGGGTGAGAAGTAGATCTGTATCATGGAGCTGTTGTACCTCTAGTATGTACATACTGTATGTTAGGTAACCATTATAAGGTTGTACAGGCTAGCCTTCTGCATATTTATTAGCCCCCATTTGTGATACCTAAGTAAATGAAAACATAGAGAAACATTACCAACAGGCAGAAAGAATACTCGCTTTCAATCTTTTATACTTTCCCATATACAGCATTATCATGGTTACCTAACATACATAGGGTTGCCACCTGGCCAGTATTTAACCAGCTTGACTGGTAAAAATTATGGTCCATCCCAATGTTATTAATAGGGAAAAAAGATAAATATATAAGAAGTCCGGTAATTTTTTCCAGAAAAGGTGGCAACCCTAAACATTCAGTATACACCTGGATTTGCAACAGCTCCACGATACCAATATACGTCTCACCCCTTCCTTGTGCCAGTGGCCCAGACATGATGTAACTGCAAAATGAGGCCACGTTTTTTAGGAGATTTTGCTTCTATCGCTCCAAGCAATGCTACCTAGATTCCACCTTAACAGTCCTGGAAGGACTTAGAGAATGGAAACCATGGAACAGTAAGGCTTTATTTAGAAAAAGAAATCCCAGAACCCCTAAGGGAAGGGCTGCCAATTTCTAGTCTATTAGCAGTTTCCAACATCATCTAAAAATTGAATGTTACAGTTAATAAGCTCTGGAGCTCCTAATGTATGTCCCTGTCTTATGGGCAGTGCAAGAACTATGGGCTGCACTATGGGCATCACTGCAATTTTGGACTGACCGTTCTATTGACCTATTGTAAATACAACATATCACAGGTGACTTGTTCAGAACAAAAACCAGATCTTCCATGCCCTTGTTTTGGCATGTGGATGGGTCAAGGGTGATGTACATTTGTATTTAGCTCTATTGGGACCATCACCCCAAAGAGCAAACCAATGATATTTGGCTGTCCATGAGGACAGGTCAATGGTCATAGGAATATGCCCTTACACAAACTCATCAGGAAAGAGTAAGTCCGCCCCTATAATAAGGGTAAATCCACCCAACATCTAATGACAGCAGACAGAGGGAGAGGTTCCTTGGCAGAAGTAAATTATGTCTAGATATAGTTATACACATCCTGACCCCATCTGGTGCTCCCCTCAGTACTTCTGCTTACATCCAAACACTGACTTTAATCTAGCTTTGATTAAATACCCAGTGATGAAGAGATAATTTCATTTTTTTACATCAAAATGTCTTTACCTTTAATAAGATACAGATGCAAAGCAAATAAGTCTTGAAAACAGAGAAAAAACACTGTAAGCCATTCAATCTATTTCTGGTTTGGTAATCTGGAAACAATTTCAAATTTTTAAGTAAATTATGACTTTTCAGGGCCAAACTTGGCTTGCTCAGCAAACCACATTATATATCAGGCGCGGAGAAAACAGCTCTTATTTACAGGGCAAAGAATCTATCCATGTGCTTTCTTTATTCCCACATTCTATTGCTTTGTGGCCAGAGAGATTAAAGGAGCCTGATGTAAAAATCTAAATATGATCAAGAACCAAAAATCATCTGTTTACAAACTGCATGGTGAATTCATTAGAAAAAACATGGAATAGTGGAATAGAGTCAGTGTTGAAGACACTTCAGAAGAGAACTTCCACCTTCATCGTCCGCACCAAGGATGCAAAGTATGCCCAGTATTACCTAAACAAGCTGCGGCTGTCAAGGGGTTCTGGTATAATAGTTCAACGGCATCTGTAGAGTAAAAAGTTGATTCTCCCTAATGATAAAAGCATCTATTTCTCTCTCCTTATTGATCACTCTGAGGAAGGTTTCTTTGATGCCATAGTCTGTAGAAATGATGACCATCAGTGGCTCGTAAGCAACATGTTGCTTACCAACCCCTTGGATGTTGCTCCCAGTGGCCTCAAAGCAAGTGCTTATTTTTGGATTCTAAGCCCACTGTCTGTCCACATAGGTGACTACCAAATAGCCAATCACAGTCTGTATTTGTTATCCCTCCCAGGAACTTTATGCATGTTGCTCCCCAACTCTTGTTTGATTTGCATGCGGCTCAAGGGTAAAAAAAGGTTGAAGATCCCCAGGCGGTAGTTCAGACAAAGTAGATGGGAACTAGTAGTTTAGTTTAACCAGTTAGCAGCAGTTCCTATAGAGCAACAAGCAGAAAAAACAGAAAGATGGGCTTCACAAGAGCCCAGGGTCCCCTATCATAAGTACTACAGTACATTTGCGCACCATGAGCTAATGAGGTCCTCGGCCAATTGGATTTTCCCATATCTGAGCCCAAGCAGATGTTGATGGGAAAAGGCAATCTTTTATTCCCATACGGACCAATGGTTTGCCAGTTAGGTCAAGAATTTCAGAATCAGTTGCTGGATATCTACATGGGTCGATGTATGCACTCATTTATTTATGGCTTCTTTTCATTGACTTATGTCTTCAGGTCTGCCAATGCATTAAAATAGAATGTTTTTTCCCCCTTTCTTGCTGCTGTTACTCCAAAGCTCACATTAGTTGTACATGGCTGACTTAATTCCTATTTTTTGGTTGACAGACTGATTTCTTCTCCTTCCCTCATTAAGTGTGTTTATATGTCTTATTGGCTTATGCTATTGTAGGTTTCATCTTCTTGCATCCTATTCAATACGGGCTGTCTTCTACTAAAGGGCAATGACACACAATGGGATTTAAGCTCCTTTGTAGACTTGTGCAATATCCAGATTGGTAGAAGGGCAACAAAAGCTTGTTAATTCCCCATTTAGTTCAATGGAAATAACCAGGTGCACTTGTGGTTTGGACATTAGTCACATGGAATGCAGACTGCAGTGTGTGCCATCACCATAAAAAGTAAGGCAATATATTATAAATGCCAAAGCCAAGGTAATGTACTGTGCACCTTATACTCTTGTACCTTATAGTAATTTTACAGACATATTAAATGATTCCTATACTGGTTTAATGTGATACAAGCTTGATTGAACACAATGTGCCAGTCATGTGTCTGTGAACACTTAATCAAATTTTTTTCTGTAGCTGTTGCTTGGTGAACCCCAAGTAATAGCTTCTATTTTCAGAATCAAGTATTTCATTTAATTGTATGACAGCAGGGTTTCATGGCTGGCATACCATGCTCACTGGACAGATATATAATCCTACAAAACTGTTCCTATTGACTGCCTACACGTTTGTGTAAATCTTTGATAAAGGACTCAAATACCTACAGTAGGTATCCACAAAACACTATATTACAAGTAGATGGGGTCAACTATGATGCATCTAAAAGGCACTTGTACAGTGTAGTACTGTTAGGTAGAGGTACAGAAAGTGGGACCCAAATGGGCAGTGATCTGATTTCACTAAAATATGTGCTGTGCATGACTACGGCAACTCCCTCCCATATTCATGAATAGTCGATGTTAGAACTGCTGCAGAGCTAGAAATGTCTTAAGAACCATCTAATTATGATTATAATTTATAAAAGAAAGACTCAACACTGGTCAGGGACCAACTGTGAAAAGAAAAGGCACAAATACAGGCAGTGTTTCCTATACTATAAAACATTGTATATGGGCCACCTTCCTCCATCCCTATGGTCAAAAAATACACTTGTCCACCCTTCCCACCCTGAACCCATTACTTTGATTTTCTCCTCACTGGAGACTACAGACTGGGAAGATCGCCAACAATAAGTTCATACAATATAACACCACCGCTGTTCACCACACTTGTTTCTGAATTACAACGTACAACCCAAGGCTGCATTTGAAATCTGGAAAATAAACATGCCAACGAGCAAGTCTGTGTTTTCTTACCTTGTGTAAGGGTCTTTTGGTGGCAAAGCTGTTCCATACCCTCCAAACATGTGTTTATCAGTAGGAGATGGGACAACGTCCGCCATACCTATTATTCCACCTGTATTTCGGACTTTAGCTTCTACGAACATGCCTGACATTTGCTCCTTTTTAAATGACTGGCGGAGGGGAGAAGATCTGTCAGCCTGCATGCCATGAGGAGGAAGATGAGCATTATGGGCATGCATCTCCATCATCCTTATATCAGCCACTCTATGAGGAGATGCTGGAGGAGTTTTAGAACCAAGTGTCGGCAAATGACTTTCCACGTGCTTACGGCTTTTTTGTCTGTACATGGATTGCTCCATTAACTCCATTTGCATAGAAGAATTAGAATAAGTGCTTGCAGATCTCATGGACCCCCTGTGATAGGCAATAATATTATCAGGGACATCAAGCGGGTGTCCACCATGTGATGATGCCATACTCATCCGTCCTTCATGATATAAATAAGGATCTTGGTACATGCTGTCATTCCTTAGCAGCTGGACATTTTTATTGCCCATGTCCTCATCTGGTTTCACATCTCTCCTTTCCAGTATAGCGCTGGGGCTAGGAGATATGGATCTCGATGCCGGCAAGCTTGGTATCCTTTCCCTCTGCATGGTAGTGTTGCTCTGCACAACTGCAGGCCGTCCACCGCCATAAGCGATTCTTGATGGAGATGATGGCATGGAGTGGGGAACAGGTGTAGGAGGGGGTGACACTGGGCCAGCATGAGAGGGATACGTTGCAGACCCAGGCCTATGGATCGCCGTGCCTTCCCGAACTGAATAGGAAATATCTCGTTGCATCTGTATAAGAATAAAGAAGACAAAAACCTCAGCACTGTATTGCATACATACATACAGTATATAAGCCTTTCTGTAGATTATTCATTTCTCAAATTTTTTATATGTTCAATATTTCTGCACATTGTTATTTATATAATAGATTCTACATCTGTAACCTCAAAAGGGGAGGGAGACACACACTAAACAACACTTGCATGTATATAGGATGAAGTTGCACACATATCCCTGGTGTTACCATAAAAAGTGTATTGGGCCCTTTGTGGCAACCATTCATAGAATATGGGATTCTAGGAGAGTGAACCATTGCACAGTAATACATTGAAAGGTCTCATGCATGTGTGGACTTACAGATAGTAAATCATGAAGAAGCTCCAGTTTGACCCCAATACAGTCCCCCATTTAGCACACCATTCTAAGGAGTGACATTTGACCCATGGAGGAGCTCCCTGAGATCCCTGATACAACCTCACTATTCAAATGAAACCTTCCTTATGAATTATAATTACCAACATTTATTTTAAGTCATTTGCAATAAATATGTATAAATATTTTTGTATTTCCAGATGAAAAAAAAAAAAAACATTTTTATTAACTATAACAAACAAGAGTCATATCTATGTTTTCTCCTAAAGGTAGCTTATCAATAAAAGAAACTAAAAAAATGTAGATGATTTTAGGAATGCGAGGTATTCCTCAAAATATGGGAAAGTTTGACTCTGTGGCGTTTGTCCCCAGACGCACTGATCACATTATGAAAAGAAACAATGTTGAGCATGTCAGCCCTGGAATTCATTATTTAGAGATAAAACTACATAAAATAGCAAAGAGACAATGTCACTGAACAAGGCTCCTATTTGTTATTGTTATCGCACCTGTAATCTTAGTTTCATCCCTCACCTAAAAATAGGTTCAAATGAATATACAGTTTTTCTCTCAGATTTGCAAAGCTGAATGAGATGGAAAAAAAGTGCTCACAATCACTCAACAGCTACCTCTTATAAACAGAAATAATGTCAGGGGAGTAGCTACAAGGAATCTTGGGTTGTTAGATGGTCTCTGGACACCATAGTGGTACCCCTTGATTACTTTTTTTGACATACAATTCCATTGCATATCAGTAAGTGAGGGCTGAAAATCTTGTCTGCTGAAGCCTTCAAAGCTGATCATGTGAAGTCATGAGTCATCAGTCAATCCTGGAAGTGGAAAGTCCCACTTCTCCTTAGGGTAATGGCTCTATGTGCTGGACACAGGACTTGAGTGAAACAATCAGATTCTGTGTCTGTCAGTACTTCTGCAACACAGAATGCATTGGAGAAGATTGGTGGAGAAGAAAATGTTTTGTGTCCCATTAACCTTAGACCAAGATTTCACAAGGCTGGTCCCAAGGTGATTGTCCTACATGTTGCTTCCTGTACCCATCAAATCATTGATCTTCATGTAAATGGTCTTTTCTACAACTGAGTGCCCTCCAGACAATCAAGGACAAGAGTAAGTAGGTAAAGTAAATGTGCAAAGTCCAGTAAAGGCCCCCATACATGGGGAGATACAAGATGCCAACAGATTAAGCTGGCAGCTTATTATGGGGCTATTCAATGGTCTTCCCTGATCAATATCTGGCTGAAAGGTGGTCAGATGTTGATCGGCCAGGCTTAAAAATCCCATCAGATTGAGGACTGCATGTGGTCCTTGATCTGACCACCCGTTATGATCCAATTGTTGGGCCCTAGAGACCACAATCAGATCAGACTGATATTGCCCACCTCAAGGTAGGAGGGATCTGCTTGTTTGGTGACCTTGCCAAATGAGCGGATCTCCATATTTATAGACAGGAATACAGGAAACTGTTTGTGATTTGGCCAAGATTTGACCTTTTGAAGCAGGATTCAGATTTGACTGAATCCAAGTGCCGAACCGAAGCCGAATCCAAAAAAAATCACATTGCTTTTCTTCACACAAAGTCCAAAATTTCTAATTTCTCTTATTTACATATGCAGTCATAAGGGTTCGGTATTCTGCCAAATCTTTCACAAAGAATTTGGCCAAATCCTAAAATAGTGGATTTGGTGCATCCCTAGTTTTTAAGCAGGTTCTCCAGTTCATGAGCTGTTGAACACAAGGTAGCATTTACTGATCTGCCGTCTGAAAACCAATAGACTATGGGTTACAAGACCTGTTGTGACTCATTACATTACCTCCAAGTGTTTGCAAGGAGTTACTAAACATTGAACATAGTTTGCACCTAATACACATTTCCAATTGTTAAATAAAGTATTTTAATTGCGTCAAAAAAGTCAGACTGCTGCACTATGGGAATATTCACATTACTGGGCTTCCTTAATTATTATCAGCCTGATTAATTTAGTTCCCATTAGGATGTGAATCAATTCCATCAAATCGAATCTTAATTGTAGGAAAGTCATAAATTAAGCCTGTGTAAAAAGCCACACATTTGCATTTAATGGACAAAAAAATGATTTAAAGTCACAGCATCTCACTTTAAATGCAATAAACTTAATAACATACAGAGCATTTTAGTCCACAATATATGGCAGTCAGGCAGCAAGCACACCCTTCCCATTCATTCCACAACAGTTCAATCACTGGAGGTAGATTCTATTTCTGGCTTGAAATCCATTTCAGATGAAGAGGAATGAGATTTTTATAGTATGAATAATATATTACAATTTTCCATTTTCTAATAAACCCTTTAGATTTTAAGGGCTTATTAGGTAGGCACTTGCATTGAAACTCCCATATATGAATTCTTACTTTTTGTTCCATGATTCAATTTTAACAAATTTTACAAATACTCTCTCTCTCTCTATATATATATATATAATATCTAGATGGATGTTCTTTCTGTAAAAGGTATAAATAATGAGGATATTTATATTTATTTATATTTTTAGTGTCATCTAAGCTCCTAATGGACCAAAGCTGTTACCAGGATGGTCGTAAAGGAGCCTAGAGCACTAGAACTTGTGTGAGGCCCCACAACTTATAGAAGAAGGGCTGTCCAACCTGTGCTCCTTTATCTCAGAGGGGGAGGTGAGACACTTCATCATATTTGGTTGGCATGACATCACTTCCTGTTCTATCCCCTGGTCAGAATAGAAAGCTCAAAACAGTTCTCTAAAATGTTTAAACCAGCTTGGCCAAAATAAACCATAAGTAGTTTGCTAATAGCAAAGATGGATGTAGTTGTAAACTGAAGTGCCCTGGTATAAATCAGTTTTCCTCCATGTAAGCATCGTTGTAATTGGTTCTTTCACAAAAACTAAAGGGTCCTATTTATAGACGTACTCCCTAATTATTTTATAAATAAAACCCCAAATCTTGGGTCATGTTTGTCAAAGGCTGAATTGTTTCTTCAACCTTTGATAAGTTTTTTGTCAAAGGGTGAGCAGAGAATTCACTACAAAATGAACCAAATATGAATACAACTTGATTGAACTTTATTTTTTCTTGGTTCAAAATCATTTTGGCGAATTGTTTCTTCAGCCTTTGATAAGTTTTCCTGTTTGATCCCACACATCTGCTACAGGTTTTGCTTCCCTTCCCTTTTAAAAAAAAAAAAAAAAAAAAGACCTTTAAGGTCCATTTTAACAAAAATTCTGATAAAACTTCTTGTCTAACGCTGACCTGGTGGAATCCCATTATTTCCAATATGAGGATGAAGAGCTTCTCTTTGTTAAATGAGATGATAAGTATTCATTTCTGTCTGGGCTTTTGTCAAACTAGTTTATATGCTACTAAATTTTTACAGCATGGACTTTATTGACTTTATTCTACAGCTCAGATGTGCCACTATTTTCTACTAAAAGAATTTTTAGGGCAACATAAAAAATATATGCTTAAGGGCTACAAGAACTTGTAGATTCCATATTCCACACACAAAGAAACCTTTCCAAACACAGTGATTATATGATAGATCCCACAGAATGGTATAAATCCTATAAAGAATATGGCCATGATGTACGGTGAACATTTCATTCATACTCGACATTGGTCAGCCTGTTATTAATATCACTTCATTCCCTAAACTGTAACTGAGAAGGCACAGACATGGCACTAAATAAACAGGGAACGTAGCATCATAAAATGAAAATCGCTGTGCATGGCGCCAAAAGTGACTCGAACTTGAATATAATTTATGGCCAGTAGCAATAAGCTGGCATCATGTAGGAGTCATACAGTAAAATTAGCACATGCATTTTATCTACTGTATAAAATTGCATCAGTTTGTAATTCCTTTACTGGGAACGGCCATGGGGAGCATATGCCTGATATGATAAAGTAACTGGAATGGAAATAAAAAGGCAGCACAATCCTAGATGAGAAATACATTTAGCTAAAGGCAGGATCCATTCAACTGCATAAAGCAATAGTATGGCATTGGTTTATTAGTGTTGAATTCTAGTTATAAATATAGGTATATGTCAAGATATATGAATTTTTTCGATTTATGATATATGAATTTATTCGATCATTATTGGTTGAGTCACTGTGATGCTGCAAGGAGTTATTTCCATCCTCTTTACGAATAAATGTCTGACAAATCTTGCTCACTAATGTAAACCAATATCTGTCTATCTAGCTATCTATTATAGCTATAATCTATCTCTATATATCATCTATATATCTATCATCTATTTATCATCTATATTCATATTATCATCTATATATATTATCAATTTATCCATCTACAGACATACACATACAGACTCCACAAAATAAGAATTTTGTGTTTTGCTCTAAAATATGTTTTGGACCATTGGATTGGATTCTTATTTAGCCAAAATAAAAGCATAATTCAGAGAAATGTGTCATTCTGGTGTTTCTTTTGATGAGTTCCTTGGGCGCAGACTGTGTTCCGTTGTGCTGGGTCATTTGCTTCCAAATCAAAAGCGGCAGAGAGACTAGATGTACCTGCTATCTATAACAATACACCGTTCTTTAACAAGAAAGCATCTCGTTTAATGAAAAGCACTGCATTGTGCTCAAAAGCTGAAATTGTTCCCAGCCAAAACACAAATCAGCCTAAAAAGAGAATGAATATCTGCTGAATATAGTTATAAATTCCATTGTTGGTATCTGAAGTCTACTAGGGGCTTTATGTTTAGCCAGTAGGCGTAAACAATTGTTATGTCGACTCCAATTCTTATACATAAATGTAAAATAATATCCATGTGTAAGAGTAAGTAATAGCACCCCCCTCCCCACCAAGAAAATAAAGTTTCCAAAAATATAAATCAAATGTCACTGGCCACACCAGTTTATTCCCTCCCACCATATATTTTCCCAATTCTCTTTGGTACAACGTGTCCTGGAGTGGTTCTTACACAACTGTATATGTTAAATGTTCCAGTTCCAAGTCAGAACACACCAGTCCCTATCCCGTTACATCTCTGCATTGAATGGGGACACAGCCACTGCTAATGTTTGTTTTTCTCTGGACCTATTTTGGCACTGCTTGAATACCAGCCCAGCGGAAACGACAGCCAAGCGACCGAAAAGTCCAAAGTTCTAAGAGAGTAAACAGCATGGATCAGCTGCTCCATGTACGACAGATTAATTGCCACATATCTAAGGAAAGTGCAGCCTCTAGAAGGGCATATAATAAACATGACCAGTTGCTGTAGTAGTCATACAGTTGTATCAATGTATTATTATAATGCAGCACTTTATAGAAATTATACATCATTCTCATCAGTCCCTGCCCCAGTGGAGCTTAAGGCTTAAGTACTTTTTGTTACTCGTCTTTCTATTCAGGCCTCTCCTATTCATATTCCAGTCTCTTATTCAAATAAATGCATGGTTGCTATTGTAATTTGGATCATAGCAATCACATTGCTGAAATAACTCAAAAAACACAAATAATACAAAATTAAGGCAAATTGTGGTTTATTTGCCAGTATATCCTTCCAGCTGACACATGGACAACCATTCCCGATTAGAAGAAGGGATGTTCCAGCTAAATATATGGATAGGATTTGGATTTGGATTGAGCTAAGATGTGGAATTCTCTCCCTGAATCAGTGGTACAGGCTGATACATTAGATAGCTTTAAGAAGGGATTGGATGGCTTTTAAGCAAGTGAGGGAATACAGGGTTATGGGAGATAGTTCATAGTACAAGTTGATCCAGGGATTGGTCCGATTGCCATTTTGGAGTAAGGAAGGATTTTTTTCCCCCTCGGGGGCAAATTGGAGAGGCTTCAAATGGGGTTTTTCGCCTTCCTCTGGATCTACTAGCAGTTAGCAGGTTATATAAAGGCTTAAAAGGTTGAACTTGATTGACGTGTTTTTTTCAGCCTTTGTTACTGAGTGTATGTCTCAGAATATTACTCTCTGCATCATAACTCCTTTAACCTACCTGTATATGAGTGTGGGAGGAAACTTCTAGCATATAGTGATATTATATATATTGCCCTGACCCTATTGCACAATACAATACTGTGAAAAGTCAACTTTGAGTTCCAGGACCAAGTAAAGGTGCAGTTACAGGCTGAGTGCTTTTAATGATGTTGGAGATGACTTCTAACATCCTTTTGGCATATGTGATTTCTTATAATACAGCAGCTTCAATGCGAGCCAAACAACGTCACTATGCACAAACTGTTATTGTATATTATGTTAGGGACTATTATCACTTCAACTCCCGAAAGAGCAGGAACACTGATCAGATTATACCTTTCACTTTCATTCCAAAGGCATGAGAGAATAGGGAACAAAAGGGACATAAATAGCTGCTGCTGAGCAACATTCTAGTCCAAAGTGTATTCTGTTCACCAGTCGCTCCCCTGCAGTCTATAGTGAGTTACCTAGCCAGTTATTAATCGGCAGTCTTAAAGCTAGAAGGTATTAACCACAAAGTGAAAATATAAAAAAAAAACAGGAAAATGAGAAAATGTTTTAAAGGAGAACTAAAGCCTAACTAAAGAAATAGGTAGAAAATGATGTTTTATGCTTGTGTACCAGCCCTTTAGCAGTAAAGATCTGTGTCTCCCCAGTAGATGCCCCAGTAGCTCCCCATCTTCTTTTCTGATTCTGCTTCACTGATTCACATGCTCTGTGCTGCTGTCACTTACTGACTTACTGTCACCCCTGCATTTTTAGCCATATTAATTTTTAGGGTTTATTTCTCCTTTAAAGGAAAACAAAACTTATAATCACTGGGGTGCCAGTTTCTTAGACACTCCCCCAGCCCTTGCATACATCTACCCCAGGCTGGCGGCCCTCTTATATACATGCACTGCCCCCCAGCGTACTGTATGCTGAACACAGTGCCTTCTTCAGTCTTCCCACATATCCCCTGACCACCCCGGGTGAGTGCATATAAAGTACAGAAAACCTCAAAAGATGATAGTGAATATGAGGGCTGATGTCACATTATCTGCCTTCTTTATGTAGGCATGGTCACAATTAGAATGAGCTCCATTGTCTGTATTGTTCTGAACAATAAGCAGCAGCAAAAGATCTGAGCTAGATCCTATGACGAGGCTCTACTGAAACCTCACCCTCCAATCCAGGCCTTTTATATAATTTTCCTTCCCTTTCGATCCCTGTCCTTGTGTACTATACGAACTATTTTAATAAAGCATTGTATCTTGACTAGTTTTTATTTAGAACCATTTTTGGCAAGAGTAAGAAATATCTCAGATGTGGCAGTTGCACGAATCATAGCTCGGAAACAAGTAGTGGCAGTTGAAGCAAGTGCATGTGACAAAGTAATCAATACTACATTCCAACTAGCATTCAAATAGTCTTTGAATTAAGGTTCTGCCAAAAATTTTCTTATTTTAGGCCCCTGCGGGAGCTCCTCGACATGTATGGAAAACAGGCATTTTTCCCACTTTAAGATCCGAGGGTTTATATCCATTGTTTCTATATTAAAGTCTATCTCTGTGGATCGGGAAGAATTCAATAATGGTTGTGCTGTCACATTTTCCTCAGGTGCTGAAGTTCTGCCCATGCCTCACTTTCCACATTAAATTGCCTGACGGAACCCAGACTTCCTTCTTAATGACCAGACTTAGTTACAGTTGGCTCAGGTTTCAAGCAGGTATTTATAAAACATTATTTTTGGAGTGTTCAAATCTCCACAGTTTGGTTTAAACACAGTTTCAGCCTAAGCACCTTCAATATGGAGGCCGTCCAAAGAGTGATGCACAAGGTTAGAAATGTCCCGCCATGGCTATAAAGAGCTGACATCACCGACGGTGATGCTGGTGGGACAAAGTGGAGGAAACGTAGCTCATTAACAGCCCTTTTGTGAGACTGCATGTAAGCGTGAAATGCTGTTACGCATGGACAGGCCACTTTATCACTTAAGCTGGCAATAGACGCAAAGATAAAGTGGCATGAAAATTCATTTCATACGAGTTTTGGACCATGTGTGGCTTGTCCAGACATTTCTCTTAACCGTAGCGATTGGTCGTTTAGTCGGTTGGAAGATTTCTCTGCATGCATTGCCAATCTGATGAGATCAATGGGTCACTAGTATTTGCTGGACGTAACTTTGGTACAATTGTTGTCATGGCCAGAACATTGTTTGATTTGTTCTTTTACTACTTTATTTAATCTGAGTGGTTACTTGTAGATAGGAAGACTGCAATGTATGATCGTTCGTCGGATGAGGCTAAAATCAGCACGTAACGTTTGTGGCCAGCTTTACTTGGCATGGCTGGGAAATGCTATAGTAATCACATTCATTTATTCAGCCAAAAAGGGCATTCCCACTGACTCCTATAACTGTTGGCAAGTCTGCTTGATAAAAGTACACACAAAGATTACACACATGTAACCCTCTTATACCTGCTGCACAACCACAAACTTTCTCAGGGGTTAATTATCCCTGCTACCTGCATCCCACAGTCACACTCCCTTCCCAGAGACTATTATCCACTGTTACTATAGACACCATCTCTCCCTACTATACCTGCTATCCCACAGCCACACTCCCTTCCCAGAGACTATTATCCACTGTTACTATAGGCACCATCTCTCCCTACTATACCTGCTATCCCACAGTCACACTCCCTTCCCAGAGACTATTATCCACTGTTACTATAGGCACTATCTATAGGCAATGGTACTGAGGTGCTTCAGTTTGGCACCCCTTTCAGATCCCCTAAGTATGGGTTATAAAATAACATATACTAAACACAAAGCAGTTATAAAATATAGTCTGCATGTCGGCAACAAAGCTTTTATTGAAGAAATTCTCTGAAGCTCAGATTGTGAGCACGTCAGGAGCAGCTTCTGTATATGTCACTGAATCAGCATTACAGTCCCCCTTTGCTGTGCAAGGTTTTATTTGAAATAATTTAAAAACAGCAACGTCTCAGCACTCTGTGGGAGAAAAAAAAAAACCCCTTGAATGTACTTGTTCAAGCAAGTATTGATCAGTTGTTTGCCAGAGAAATAACTTGCAGTCTAGATTAGGTGCAGGGTGCAGAGATCATTGTAATGAACAAAAGGGACTCGGTCACACAAACCTTATATTAAATAAAGTGCCGCTGTCAGATTGAGAGGGTGTAAGAAGCAGCTCTCAAGAAGGCCTGATTGCTACATGTTTAAGTGCTGAAACACTTCATTTCTGACACGGGTACGATACGTTTATATTTAGCTTTAAGCATTAAACCAGCAGCCGCACGAGAAACCTCAGAGACTCTGTGGCTGGGCAATTCATTTGCTTCTATTCCAGTCTTGACCATGTGTGCTATACACTTGCCAGCCAGGATCCAGTTCTATCACATTAACTCTTTGAAGATGGGGTACTGTCAGAAAGGGATTTAAGAATTCTTACCATCTAATAATTCCCCCTGTAACATTGTATATCCAGTTGTGTATATATATATACCTTTTGTTATATCTAACTCCCACTCACTACCTATAAGATATTATGCTGGGGTTCTGAGTTTGGTTCTGACTTATCTGCATTATCTGCTTCTTTGGTCGTTACAGAAACCCCCATTCCCTGCCAGCTCTCAGGTAGGAAGCGGGTGGCAATTTATTGGCGAGTAGGAAGAATGAGTGCAGGTGGGGGGGGGGAAGGGGGCTGGTAGGGTTTGTTACTCTGCACCAGACCCCTTCGAAGATTTTTTTGTGGGGGGCAGAGTTGTTACGCTGCTGTTTTGGTGCAATGCTTCTTGCTACCCTTAAACCTTTAACCAACATCGAAATTTAAAAAAAAATCCTTGTATGATTTCCTTGTATCTACATAGACGTTTCCTACCACTCTCCAAAAACCATCAGGCAGGTTCTACTGAAGTTGTCCCTAGTGTGTAAACACTATGTAACCCCTTTTTGGCTGTATTAGACCAAACCAACTAGCAATGATAGAGCATGGGCTACATGCGACCCTCTTTCACCAGGGAAAATACACGTGTTGAGGTAGTTGAACTATAACTCAATACTGCCAGAAATGTGAAATAACAGTTGTTGGAAGCCAGGGGTTCTTTGTAAACAGGTAAAACAGGCTTTATTTACATACAAAGCGCCACAGGGTTAATCATACTCACAACTGAGGTAGAAATATCTTATGCCATGTACATTGATACATTCAGAGGTGTAGGAGATACAGCAAGGAAATACACCCAGGTAGAAATAGCAAGTAGGAGTTGATAGGATCACCTTCCAGGATATCAGTACCTCATGTGGACTGGATCCCTACAGCAGACGTTGATCAGGGGTAAGAACACTGCCTGAAGTCCCTTGTCAGTACTGTGGTCCCTTCACTACAGGCAAAGTAGAGCCTGGGGGAGAGCTACTCCCTTCTATCCTCCTTGGTGGAGCTTGAGCTGCTCTTATTAGCTTTCCTCTCTGACTCACTTCCACTAGAAAGTGCTATAAAGAGATATAACCTATGCACTGGCTTTACCTCGTTCACGGGGTCCCTGTATCCCCGACTTCTCTAAAGGTGGTTGTCCCTTTAGGGCCTAACACTTCTGGGGCCTTATTGACTCCAGGCTCAGTGAAACATCTGCCCAGGTCAACTGCTGCAGGCCAAAGAGGAAGTGCCCCTCCCTGCAAGCACTTTTGTTACAGCACTGCAGGGAGTAGTCACAACCTATAGCCAATAAATTGTTACAAGTATGTTACATGGGATTTAACCCAGCAACAAGGGAAAAGGAAGGTACTGGTAAGGGAATGAGGCCATAAGGGCCATGCTACTTATGGTTCCCTACAACTATATATGTCAGCACTATATAAAGGATAATAATAATATAACAAATAATAATAAAAGAAGCACTAACTCATAGAGCTGCTACACTAACTTGTAGGTACACGAACCCTCCTGACAATGAAGATCTAGGTCTTCAAAGTTTGCCAAAAGTGAGTGGTTCAGCAGTACAGGGACCCAGAAGACAATTAGGCTTTCAATGACACCAAGGAGAAGGCAAGACACAATGAGAAAGCTATAGAGGTGGGATAACTTGTCAAGGATTTTCATTATTAGAAAGTTGCTGCTATCACAAGTCTGGTCAAACAAACCTTAAGCACATGGAAGGACTTTTTTTACTAAATCTTTTGTCATGTTTTCATTGATTTATATCCATAATTTGACATTTAAAGGAAGGAAGCACAGCGGATAAAGCCATGTGGCCACCATAATGGCTGCTTACCTTGCATTGCATTACACAAAGAGAATAAAAACCCATAGAGTAAGGATTGCACTCTATAATTAATATAATACATAGATAATATACTGCACTCAAACTTTCCTCTATCTCATTCACTCCCTGCACATCTCTTAGCAGATTGTAAGAAATAATATTTTTTTTTGCAAAAAACTTAACATGTGCCTCATCTGCCCTCACAGATGTTCATTTGTCATGGAAGTGCGATGTAAATATTTGTGCAAATGGTTATTTTCACACCGAGTTCGGTTTTCCCCTGAAAGTTCAAAATTTTTCAGGGAATCTTCTTTGACACCAAAAGCGTGAGGACCGTTAAATGTAAAAGGATTCCAATGCAATCTATGATAATGGATCAACATAGCCATAAATAGCATCAATGTCTAAAGAAAGACCATTAGCAATCAAGACCAACATTTTGCTTTGGACTGATTTTGTCTGAGAAGTAAAGAAATGGCCTTGCGCTTTAACGGTAAATGTTATGGTTTAACACCCACTTTGTCTGATGGAAGTTTGTTCCATAAGACTAATAGTTTGGGTAAGAAGTGACATATTTTTGCTGATGTGCAATTTTAACTACAGAGCAGATAAACCTGGCCCAGCACTTTTCATCCTCCGACCTGTCAACTCTGACTAATCTTCTAGGATTTGAAGAAGGCTTCAATTATATTTTAATAAAATGTTTCTCTGTACATAGTCAGGTTTAATCAACCCTTCCAAGCTCTAAATATTTTTGAGGGGCCTTTCCAAACCTGTCACCCAAGATATGCCTTAGTAATAACGTATAGGCTTATTTTATAATGAGCAAATGTGGTTAAAATGCTGAATTTAAAGGATTTAGGGTTGGGGCAGACGGGCAGATTCAGGGAGATTTAGTTGACTGGCGACTAATTGCCTCGTCTGCGGGGTGACAATCTCCGCAAACTGCATTCTTGCTGCCTTCCGTCTGCTTGAATGAAGAATCGCCTGCACTAATGCAGTCACAGCGCTTCGATTTCCGCAAAGTTTCCTTGTGAGACAACTTTTGGGCGACTGTGGAGATTGAAGTGCTGCAATTGCATCAGTGCAGGAGATTCTTTATTCAATCAGATGGAAGGCAATTCGGGGAGATTGTCACCCGGCAGAAGAGGCGATTAGTTGCCAGGCGACTTAATCTCTCCGAATCTGCCCATCTGCCCCAACCCTTACAGATGTGGCTACTTATCACGTGATAACATTAATGACCCTATGACCAGAAAAGTTATAGGGACGTTTACATGATATACTGCGTGCCTATATATATAATGTTTAGATAGCACATTGCACCCCTTATAAAAACAAGGAGAACTGGCTCAATATAATTGTGTCCCTGGAATTTATTTTCATAGGCAGCAAATCTAAAGTTTGAAGCTTCAGAAGATGATTTTTATCAGTAAAGGCCACATGTGGCTCCTTACATTACTGGGCCCTCCAGAGGCCCTAAGATTGGTTTCCCAATTGTATTTTCTACTCAACTTAACTGATCTCTGGAATATTGCTAACGTCTCACTTGTTGCTAAGCCTGCAAGCCTCAGTCTTAAAGGGGTCATGTGTGGGCTGACCTGGCAGTTGTCCAATCGATCAGCCTGTAGGCCAAAAGAATGGATAGAGTACTGTTTGGCCACCAAGAGATGGCTACATTGTCGTGAATCTTAGTGAAACTAAGCAGGAGCTGAAGCTTCTTATCACTGCCACTTTACATCTGCCACTACATTAGCACATGCAAATTTGAAGAGTTTGCACACACTAGATTGTGGGATGGGTTTTCAAACAGCCCCCCCAAAGATGCCCTACAAGCCCATATGCTCAGGCAATATAGTCAAGATTGGCCAAACATACAGCAAAATTTGGATTTAATAGGTCAATCTCTAAGGAGACAACAACAGCTGGCCAGATCACAATGGTTATATCATACAATATATCATCACCATTCTTAACCAAGCCTGATTTGCTTTAAACAGTTTCTTCTTACAGTGATAAGGGATTATATCTGATATAATGTTTTATAAATGTCCATGCTAAAGTTGGCTCTGGTGATACAGGATCCGGAAAGATCAGAATTACGGAAAGGCTGACTCCAATACAGGGCTGGAACTAGGTGTAGGCAGAGGAGGCACGAGCCAAGGGTGCAATGATAGAGGCGCTGGGCATGTACCTCTTGCCTTCATACCCCTAGTCCTGGCCCTTGAGTCCCACGGTCCTGCCCTTTCTCCTCTGCTCCCCTCCCTCCCCACAACCACCCCTTTAATGACAGTGAGCTTACGCATGCGTGCTGGAGCGGGGAGATAGGGGTGGAGCACCGTTTCTGGCTGGGCTGCTCCCATAGACTCCATTATAAGGAAATAATTTTTAAAAACAATTTTCTCTGTAGTAATATATTGGTACCTTGTACTTGATCCCAACTAATAATTATAATAAAGCCTAATTACACGCTAAATAATCCTATTGTGCTTAATTAATTAATGTTTAATAGATTTTTAGTATGGAAAACCAAATTACAGAACGTTTCATCACTTTCAAAGTCACCTTTCTCTAAAGGCATACAAACTCCTGACTAGTGTGTGGGCTTCATCTGATAACAACCATCATATAAGCCCTATATAGATATGGCAACAAATAAAACACACTTGTTTACATAAATGCCACTAACTGAATAATTGTTTTGACTCTTTTAGCTCATAACATCATTCCTAGGTGCTAACAGGAAGCACAGTATTATCAACATATATTAATATAGCTGCAAATGTGTTATTATGCTGTGCTATGACTTTGCACTGGGAGTGGAATATTGATGGATCAAACTGCTAAGAAAATGCCTTTTTAAAGTTCCAATAACCTTTATAAAATATGTGTAAGATACGTTCTGGTTTGTTTTCCATTCTTCATTATCCTCTGAAGTTCTGTAGCCACAAGGAAATAAGTGGTTTCTTGTGATTACACAAGGAGTTGGAAAAACATAACCCTTGGGTCGAGGCATAATAAGCCAGTGAATAAAAGTGTGCTTTGTACTTCGGGATTATGGAATGCAGCATTGGGAACGACTTCTGCCCGAGAGGGGGGATTTTGTTCCTT
This sequence comes from Xenopus borealis, assembly GCA_024363595.1. NCBI lineage: Eukaryota > Metazoa > Chordata > Amphibia > Anura > Pipidae > Xenopus > Xenopus borealis. Next base: position 21,976,756 of record CM044441.1, read on the forward strand.
AGAAACCCCGCAGGAGCATGTGCTCTCCCAATGCAAAAAAATGTCTTCTAAAATGTCACACTACTGAAAACTGAATTTTGTTTTTCCTTTCCACATAACCCACTACCATCAATTATTTATGCACATTACAAATTATAAGGAGGAATGTAATTAAAGTTGCAAAGCTAAAAACAATTTGCACCAATAAGAATAAAAATGCACTTCTCGCAATGTAATTGTTCCTTAAAGGGAATGTAAAGGCAAAAAAATAAAACCCCCTTTTTACTTTCTTTAATGAAAAAGAAATCTATCTCCAATATACTTTAATTAAAAAATGTGTACCGTTTTTATAAGAAACCTGACTGTATGCAGTGAAATTCTCCCTTCATTTACTGCTGTGGATAGGAATTGTCAGACAGTCCCTAACTACTGTGCAGGGAAACAATCATACTTATGAACAGCAGGGGGTGCCCCGCCTTACTTCCCAGCCTTTCAGAACTCCAGCAGCTTTGTTTGTTTCCCTGTTTTGATAATTTATGTAGATCCCTAAGCTTAGCCCAGATCACACTGAGCATGTGCACAGTCTTGGTCTTGCAAAGATGTATAACAAAGTTACAAGATGACAGCCCCCTGTGGCCAACTTTGAAAGCATAAATCATTTGTTTGATTAGGCTTGTGGTGCAGTAAGTTCATGTTTATGTTTAGTATACAAAATACAGCATTTCTAGCCTTATTCTATTTTACACTTTCCTTGTCCTTTAAACTGTTATTGTACTGCAAATTTTAATTGTGCACTCTTCAACCCGTATCTGTAAAAAAAATCCTCCCCCCCTCCACTGTATAGGCCTCCCTCCTCCCCCGGCCTACCTCCCCACCCAGGCAAATGCCCCTAACTGGTTACTTACCCCTCCTTCCAGGTCCTGTCCAGCGGAGTTCACAGGCGCCATCTTCTCTTGATCACTCTTTTTCCTGGATTGACCAGAATTTTCTGGCGCATGAGTAATACGAGGGATTTGCCAGTACGAAGCTAATGCGCATGCGTCCAAAAGTCATGAAGTTTACGATTTCTTTTTTCAGAAACTTTATGACTTTCGGCGCATGCGCAGCAGTTCAGTACCGGCAGTTCAGCACTGCACATGCGCCAGAAAACGCCGTCAGCAAAGGATGAAGAGCAAACTCCACTGGACAGGAGGAGCTGGAAGGAGGGGTAAGTAACAAGTTTGGGGCATTAGGACCTACACAGAGGAAGGTTTTTTACAGATACAGGTTGAATTTTCCTTTAAGAAGTGCTTTAAGGTGTCGTAATATTTTGGAGCACACGTAACTTTTTCAGTAACAAGTTTGACATTTACTGCGCATTGACGCTAACTATAAAATTCGCAAACTTTCTTCCATCACCAGAAGTGGTCGCTAAACTGTTTCCGGGTTCTCAAAAGCTTTATTAAATTCACCCAAAGCTAAAATTGTTCGCACGGAGGCATACAATTTTTGCGTTGCAAATAGTTTTAATTGGGATCAAGAAAAAAGGTACTGTTTTATTATTACAGAGCAAAATGAAATCATTTTTAAAAATGTGAATTATTTGATTAACATCCGAGTCTATTGGAGATAGCCTTCACGTAATTCAGAGCTTTATGGATAGAGGGTTTCCAGATAACAGATCCCATACCTGTAGCTGTAATAGTTGGTCTCTTATTGAGCAGGTGAATTAGTATTATTTGCCTTTGGTGACATTTAGTTTTATTATATTACTTGAATATCTTTTTTGCCTAAGCTCTTTAGAGATCTAAGCTCTTCAAACAATACATATAAAAACCATTTTAAAAGCAGAAGATACCAATGCAGTGCAAGTGGGGACAGAATTCTGGAGGTAGAGAGCAACAAGAGAAGGCATCCAATGTAGCTGGCTTGGAGAGACATAAGAGACATGAGAAATGCAGAATGAAGGATCGGCCCGTGCAGTAGCATGGAGTGATTTGGGCTCCAAAGATGAAGCTTACAGGCTTGCCAAATGCTCCTAAAATAGTTGCCCCAGTTAATTGCGCCAAGTTGTGTCATCGTTAGTATGCTCTTGCACATTTGCCAATTACAATCATATGCCAATTACAATAATGCAAGGTCCTGGCTTTGGATAGTAACTTCTCAATTTAGGGAGTATAAAAAGAAAAAGCAAACATGTACCTGCTATGGGGAAAAGGACTGGACTGAGAATCAAAATAGGCCCTGGCATTTCAGGTACACAGAGGCCCAATCAGCCCACATAGAGGCCCAAACAGCCCCCACCAGCCCACTGAATACTGACTTTCTATGGCACCTTATAGCAGCCTATCTGGCATTTGCCCTAACCCACAAATTGCCAGTCCGGGCCTGATGGGGAACACTATTACTCCCTGGGGGTGTGAATGGTTACAGCACATCCAGGTTGGTCCTTACCAATGTATATTTTTCCTGTAGTGGAATTGTGGATACAGCAGGAGGAAAGGGAATATTCAGCAAGCAGACAGAGGCTACCCGCTGTGTAACTATTTGCTGATTTAGTATGTACAAGACATGATTGTGCGGCACAATAAGAAATAATTGCCCTCACTGAAGGGAAACAAGAAGTCAGACATATTCTTACCTTTCAGAATACAGAGATTCAAGCTCAGGAGTCCTGGAGCCCAGCTGACAGCACATTAGCTAAGGATAAAGTGAGCAGAGTGTTGTCTCAGCTCATTTGTGAGATCTAATGTAGTCGCACTGCAGCTCACACAGCCTACACAATCCTGCTGCTCATTCACTACTACAGCTTTGGTCAGAGCTCCGAGGCATTTAAACTTGGGCAGCCTTTGCTCAGCAGAGTAGGTGTTCCTCGCCCTGTGCGTGCTTCACAGTTACAGCCAGGAGCCCCAAGCTAGGACATGTGATGTTTATAAATACAACACATATCGTGTTATTATAACCTCTCAATGACAAGGAAAGCCAGCAAAGAGCAGCACCAACAATCACTTTTTCGTGGCTCAGAAATTTAGCAATCACCACATGCAACGATTCAGAATCTGCAGTACTTTTCTGGGTCCAAACAAAGCACAATATCTGAATTTAAAAGCCAGTACATAGAAGTTGTATTCTCAGAGGTTTAGCAGACAGTTGTGAACGGAGACAGCTTATCTACAAATAAAGTACCAGTCTTCCTATACAGGTCTGAATTACAAAAACACAATCTCCTAAAGATTCCACTTTATCCAAATAATGAACAGTTTTAAAAATAAAACAGTACCTTGTACTTGATCCCAAAGATAAAGTTAATCCTTATTGGAAGCAAAACCAGCCCATTTGGATTTATTCAATGTTTACATAGTAACATAGTATGTTAGGTCAGGGTCGGACTAGGGGGCCCGGGGCCCACCGGGACTACTGCCCAGGGCCCCCTCCAAACCCGCTGCCTAGGCATACGGCCCAGGCTCCTGCCTCTTCACTCCCCTCCGACCCCCCTGCCCGCGCTCCTGCCTGAAGAGAGTGACATAAGTGGTGCTGTGCGTGGCACCTACCGAAAAATTCTTTTTAAAATTTCATCGGGAGAGGGGTCTGACTCGGCGGGGGCCCATTAAGGGTCGGGGCCTACTGGGATTTTTCCTGGTTTCCGACACTGTGTTAGGTTGAAAAAAGACACAAGTCCATCAGGTTCAAACTTTCCCTGAATGTCCCTGAATGTTGGAATACTAGGAAGAGATTGCATAATTTAGTACCACTCACTATTCCAGTGCTTCCAGTGCTGGAGGCTGAAGGCCTGTATCTGTACAACTGCACATCAGTCATGGTCACATTGTCCTCTCTACAGGTGTAATCCCCCAGAAGTTCCAAGCAAGGTTGGAAAAGCTTTACACCTCCCGGAAAACTTATCCTAATGATAGAGGAATCGGCAACCTCACATCCAAGGAATGAAGAGAATTCGCTAGCACACAGGAATTATGGTAGCAGGGCAAGCCCTTTTTTTTTTATTAATGCCGTGGGGCAACTTTTCGGGGACACGCTCCTTTTTCAAGCATAGTGCAGACATCATTTAAAGAATGCTCCAGTATTAGCATATAATGAACAATCATTACAGTGCAATAAAATATAATAGTCCATAAAGACCAATAGAAATTAGCGTGATGCAGTTCATAGTCGCATGTCCCTGGTAGTGGATTTGTGTAGTGTGTAAAAATTAATAGTGAAACCGATTAGTGATCCCCCAGAAGTTGCAAACTCTGTTTCCCCAATGTTCACTCTCATAAAGAAATAAACCGGCAGGTACAGCATGAATAAATCCTAATAATAACCTATTCTTCATTTGCAGTTCACACCTCCCAACATTTTGCAAATCAAAAGAGGGACAAAAAAGTTGCAGAAATTCTTGACCACGCCCAATTTTGTGACCACGCCCCCTAATTACCATGCTCATTTTACAATATTTGTCAGGTTATAGACGTAACAATTACGATCTTTCTCAGAAAAGATGTTTCAACACATCCGTATAGAGATGAATCGTCAGATATAATGGTAGAAACAATAGAATTCTGTCTGTATCTGACAATTCAGCACTAACAATGGTCGATGTTAAGGGTGTCTTCAAAGGCATCAAAATTCTCCGTCCAGCCTGATCAACCAGCCGACCGATAGCTAAATCTTCTGATGATATCGGCTCATTTCCCAACATACACGCACCGAATATTGTACGAAAATTAGTTTTGTCCAATATTATCTGTGCGTCTACTGCCACCTTTATGAACGTTTTAACATATTTCTGTTTTTTTCAGTTTTGCTAATGAAGGTGAATTGCCCTTTAAGCTGCGAGTCCCAAGGGACCTGTTATCTTATATTGTTAGAATTACTTATTTGCTTATCTAGAAATTGTTACAAAAGTATCTTTTCTGCTGCTGTGGCTGTTCTGGGCTCTCTGAGAAAAAGCCAATTAATTTAGAAACTTTGTTTCTTTTTCTGGCTGTACTGTGCAGAGAAAAAGGGGACTTTCCAGTACAAATGAGGGACTGTCCCTCTAAAAACAGGACAGTTGGGAGGTATGGCCAGTGTAATACCACCAGCATAGGGGCTAAGTATCGGAAGCCCCCCTTCTATTTTTAGATTGTAAGCTCCTTTGCACAGGGCTCTCTTTAGCTTCTGTATCTCTTAGTATTGGTATTTAATTTGTATGTTTGGTGCATACACCCTTCTGTTGTACTGCTAGGTATACAGTATGTTGGTGCTTTGCAAATGTTTTAATAATATCAGTAATAATGACATTCAGAGTGTATTAATTCATCTTAGCAGTGCTTAGAACAGATCCCAATCTAACATCAATATTCTACTGGTAAAAACGAAATTGTCTGTTTATTCTCCTGTAACACATTTCTTGCTTTTGCTCAAAGTTTTAGTTCTCCCTCTCCTACACTCATCTAGAAGATCATGTTCAATTCCCCCCGCCTGCTAATTCAGGGAAGTGTTATTACAATCTGTAAGGAGTCCCACTGGAGACTGACCTTTACCTTTCCTATCTGTCAGCCAGCTAACAGCTAATCCTCCACATTAAGGGCCTCTGCTGGTTTCACAATTAATAGAGACATAAATGATCGGGCAGGAACATAGAGAATTCTGTATTTCCAGCAACCTTAATGTCTTCATCTGAAACGTTTTCACTCTCACGTTAAAAACAGTGACTAATGGGGGTTGAATAGCTGGGGATATTTTTCAGTGACGTTTATTTATTTTTTTTACACGCATGCCGGAGATGCAACGAAAATGTATAAAACAATATGAAATGCATCGCTGAGTAAGAATATATGTCGTTTTGCAATGACTATGAATGAAGGTGTAAACAAACAGGTGCGTGCTATGGATTACGGGTGTGTGCAAGATGAAAAAGATTTGTAAGAATGGGAATAATTGGACGGCTAAAGGGCAGCTAAAGTCAACCTTTAATTATAGTAAACCCTGCAAAGGGCTGATGCATGGTGCCACTTGTATACCAAGTGCACAACAAGGGAGGGCTCTACTCATAAGAGCTCACAATCTTAGGGAAGGTCTACACAAGGAGATTCGGGGAGATTAGTCCCCCAGTGACAAATCGCCTCGTCTTTTGGGCGACTAATCTCCCCGAACTGCTTCCTCCTGTCTAATCTCCGCGAATCACCTCGTGTAGACCTTCCCTTAGAGAGAAAGAAAGTGTGATGTAAGATGGGGTGAGAAGTGTGGAGTTCACCTATGAGCCTATGATTAAAGGAGAACTAAATCCTAAAAATTAATAGACCTAAATATGCCAAGTTACATGTACTGAACTTATTGCACCAGTGTAAAGTCTCAGCTTGTCAATAGCAGCAATGATCCAGGACTTCAAACTTGTCACAGGGGGT
>CM044441.1:21984376-22009311 GCA_024363595.1 Xenopus borealis
ATATATATATATATATATATATATATATATATATATATATATATATAAATATATGTGGGGTCATTATGGATTTATGGATTTTAATATGCTTGTAATAAAGTTTTTTCTTAGATTTTATGATGTGCAAGTGTTGTATTTTTGATGTGCTTAGCACCTATTTTTGGTCACTAGGATAACTCATTACATGTATTTTAAGTTTTACAAAGTGGGTCTCTATATGTGGCCAGTATATCAAGATTTCTTTGTAATGAAAGTCTTGTTGGTCAATATAGTAGTGGTACGTGCACACTGCCACCTACTAGAAGGTTCTCACCTTGTCTCATGGCAGTAACTCCCTGAGGTTGGCGTAGGATCCACTTAAACGGGGGACTGCACAGTGCAATGTCACAGTAGTCTTCATGGGATATGACAAGGGCATGTGTAAGAATTCCGGTCATCGTTTGTGAGGAAAAGTTGAATATGAGAAATGGTGTGATTTTGTAAGGATTTATATATAGGGAGCAAAAGAGAGGACAAAAGTGACTCCTATGCAACAGGCTTTGGAACTTGAGAAGAGGAAGGTGGAAGGGGGAAAGAAAAGCAGTTCCGTTTGTTCCTCAGATTTCCTGCCACATCACAAATAGGATCATGTAATAAAAGACACATAATATATTCTGGTTCAAGTGACAAAGAGAAACCAACCAATGGGATGTATTTCCTGCTGTTTGAAATCAAATGTTTGATTGGTTGCTGCTGGTTACTAGACCTACTATAGACATTATTAAGGGCAGTGTGTGGATAAACCTGGATGGCCAATAAATTATTGATTATAGGTGGAAAGCAGAGTGCTTGTTTTGGCCACCCGAGTGTCCCACCAGCCCCAGGCCCTAGGAGGGGGAACAACTTGCTTGTCAGTTCCAGTACTACAGAAATTCACCCAAAGACAGGAACATTACAGCCACCTTTACTGGCAAAGTAAATAAAAACAAGCAACAACATGAATGATTGATGTTCCGAGGTACAGGCAGAGACAGGATCATTGGTCTAGGAGGAAAATCAAGACAGACAAACAATTCTGCCCTTTAAAGCAAATGAAATACAGCCATAATAAATAGAACCTGAGAAGGATGGATTGCTCAGTGCTCACTAATAGGCTTATGATACAGGGCAATAGTCTATCACTAACAGCATGGGAATGATTAATCCATACACCTGTTCCTCAGAAGGCAACCATTCTGTAAAAGGTATATATACTAAATCCACCTTTTAGGCATGATATAGAAGATCCACTAACACTTTTTTCCCACTAACCCTTTTTTTTCCGGACAGCTTATTGTGATGAGTTTTTCAACCTAACATTATTTTCTGGCTACAACCAAGATGTGAGTCCCTGACATTTCGCTTAGGGCCCTTATACACGGGGTTTTTTACTTGCGCTCCCCTGCATTCCGTTGTTCTGCGTTCAGCTGCAGGGGAGTGCAGGTATAGATGCACTCAATTATTTTCAATGGGGCTGTACTCACACGAACGCATGTAGGCGCCAAACGCAGGAAAAATGCAGCATGTTGCATCTGAACCTGCGTTCGGCGCTTACACGTGTCTCGTGGGTACAACCTCATTGAAAAGAATGAGGTGCGTCTAGACCTGCGCTCCCCTGCGGCTGAATGCAGCCAAATGCAACGCAGGTCCAAAACGCCCGTGTGTACGGGCCCTTACTCAAACTGATTCCAGCACGAGTGAGAAATCTGTAGTTTACTACTGATATGCAACATGGTTTGGTTGTTTGCAGTAGGTTGAGGAAGCACATTAATAATCCATCATTATCTCAAGAAATGATGAGAAAACAATAAAACATCTGGGTGAAAAGGAATAAAGAAACATTGACTACAGTTTGGGTACTTGTTTATGTAGCAATAGTTTTCCTTCAAGTTGTCAAGAGTTGCCTCTATTCAAACAAGAAATAAATACAAATGCCCCCTTATCCCCCAGTTGGACAACTGGTATCAAAGCTTTTTTCCCTCCAGCATCTGAAACACAACAGAGAACCAAAAGAAAAAACGCAGAAACACTAATAAAATAACAGCAAATGAGTCTATCAATGGCTAGGCCACAGATGCAAAAATGGAAATGTTTCATCCATGGAAACTCTGCAGAGAATTTAGTTGTAAATGGGCACTCATTGCTGGGAATTTTCACTTCCCACCATGACGCGAAGTTGGATGATAACATTCTCCTTAAATGTAAATGTAATTGCTCTCCTCATGTTTGTGTGGGTTTCCTCCCACTATCCAACACCTCATGGTCAGATAAATGAGCTATGCAGCATGTCCTAAGGCTTCCACCTACAGCTTTGGATTTTATCTCATACACTTTGATCAAAGCCCCCTGTGATTATTTACAGCTCCTTAGCTACAGAGCGATGGCTCCTTATTGCATGCAGATTATTTATATGGAATGTGTAAACAGACTCATTGAATTCAGCAATACCACTCCCCCTGTTGAGCAGGACAACAGCTTATGGTCTAACCCACACTGACTGTTTGTTGGAGTAGAGGAGGCTCATTGGCCATACACTGACAGATAAAGCTGACGATATCGGTCGTTTAGACCAATTTGACAGCTTATCTACCCGTGTATGGGCACTTCTGACAGGTCTTCCCGATCGATATCTGCCCACAATATCTATTTTCTCACCAAAATGATTTTGTCGCCAAATGAGCAGAGCTTTGTGTCAATGGGCAGCTTTGGTTCAAAGAGAAAATTACTCCATCATGGACAGAATTTAAAGGAATAGTTCAGCATAAAAATAAAAACTGGGTAAATAGATAGGCTGCACAAAATGCAAAAAATGTTATATATAATATAGTTAGTTATCCAAAAATTTAATATATAAAGGCACTAACTATCCAGCCTATCATTTACCCAGTTTTTATTTTTATACTGAACTATTGCTCAAACGTCTTAAAAAGGCCCTTTAGAAAGAGAATACATATTGAACCTTAACTTGTACATTATGATTTGTGTGTATCAAAGAAAACAAGGGAAAGGTCTTGGATAACTATCAAGGATCTCTGGGCACATCCCATTATGGTGGTCTGTATGAAGTAACTAGGATTCTAGGACTATTCCAGGACTATTTCACCTTTCTGGTCCACCTTTATACTGCTTTGGTGTTCTGAAAGTTTGGCCATACAAGTACCAATAATATTGTTTGAAATAAGGTGTGATTAAGTGGTATGGGTATGGTGGTTCACAGATCCTGACTGATATCCATGTACGATGATGGAATTGGACAGATTTGAACATTTTATCTGTCAATGCCCTTCGCCGGCAGTTTATGCTGCTAATGAGGAAGTGAAGTTGAGCAGCAGTTCCTCTTTACTTTCTGCTGTTCCCTTCTTTCATGCTCTTTGAATGAACTATTGGATCAATAGGAAGGTGGCCATAATATGCGTCTCCTTCTACACTCTCTGACCAATGATGGTGATGGGGTGGACTCCCAATGTCTTCCCCAGATAAAACCAAGTATTCTTGTTGCTGTTTCTTGCAGGAGAACTGACAGTAAGATTACAAATCTGAGGGAGGATAATGTATCTCTTCATGTAACGATCCAAGCCCATCTGCAAATTTTTACATTGGTGTTCTGGGCAAAGCAAGTTCATGTTATATTTGTTTCCACAGAACAGTCTGTCACAATTGAGTCCTAATGAGCTGCAAGTGAAACAAACGTTCATTCTGAAAGTGATTATTGCTGAATTGTCTAGGCGCAGCTGTGGATTCAGAAGAAGTGGTATAATCACTCCTCGACCGCTATATACGACTCTGCCATTCTCTCTCCGGGTAAGGAACAAGATACAGGACAAATCTCAGCTAAATGTTGCCTGTGTAAATGGAGTACTCACTGCACCAGCAAGAACAATGCAGACTGAAAACTGATGCAACTTTGTAGTGACTCTGAAAGGTTACGGATGGACACAATCAACACGGTGGCTATAATGACTTAACCTATGGGATTTACCCTGATTAACACAATGAAAAGGAATTCCTGCTATCACTCTATATAAAATGTAACAAACCTGTCTATAAAGCTCATTATAATAATTACAGGGGTCAATTAGCTTTTGCCCCACATAATATAGTTCTGCACACTGGAGCTATAGGTGAATCATTTGATGATGTTATTGGAACAGGAGTTAAATAAGTGCATGGTACCTACGGACAACCAAACACAGATGGATGTCTAGATCATGGGTCCCAAACCTTTTTAACCCATGAGCCACATTCAGATGTAAAACGAGTTGGGGAGCTAAATGTAATGGGTGGTGCAAAACAAGTGCTGTGATTGGATATTTGGTAGCCACGATGTGGACTGGCAGCCTACAGGAGGCTCTGTTTGGCAGTTCATCTGGTTTTTAAGCAACCAAATTTTGCCTCCAAGCCTGGAATTCAAAAATAAGCACCTACTTTGAGGCCACTGAGTGCAACATCCAAGGGGTTGGTGAGTAACATGTTGCACTGGTTGGAGATTATTGGTCTAGATGAGTGAATGGAGAATGAAAGACTTGGTACATCATAGCACCCCAGCAGAGGCCACACTTCTGACCTGACCCACTCCATCCTCACTCCTGAAGATGGCTTCACTAAACTGTACCTGCAGAGAAAAGGTACATTGGTGGCCACCATGTCTGGGTTTTTTAAAACCTTAACCTCAACCAAACCAAACTGGCTTCCAACGATCATGTGCCTGTTTGGAAATCCATTCCAAAGCAAGGGGCAGGATTTTATTTGGGCAGAAATGGCAGCCCCCCCCCCTGCTGCTCTGTTTTTTTCTCATTGGCAATGAGGGTATTGGGATTGTGGAAAATTTGGGAAGGGGTCATTATCTGTGCCCTATGATGTACAAATGACTTTTTGTCCTTTAAATTCACATTGTACATTGCATGTGCATTTGTCCTTAGTGATGTAATTATACAAGATCATAAGGTACATAATTAGCACAATTAAAGCTACATGTCAAAAAGGTGATACATTTTTACTTTAGTCCATACTGCAGGGGCAGAACATGGGCATCTTCTGTCAACGTAAGAGTACTGACAGGCAAAAGGTGAAGAGACAACTGGGCAGAGACAATGATTACAAAGTAAACAGCTCCTTCGCGCCAACTGTCTCCTCCCACTGCGATTTGTTTGGGATTTTCAAACAGCGAAGTTGCAGAGAGCAATACCATAAATATGTAGTAGATGGGCTGCATGAGCACAATTCTGCACTCTCACCCTGTCCACAAGTATCACAATAATGAATGGAAGCACAGAAATGTCCCCAGAGGATTTTAGTTCTAGTTGATTACAGTGATAGCAACGCAGCATCTGATGTGCCTATAACATGATTAAGTATTAAGAAATATCAAGATATTCAGCATCACTTCACCATGGGAGATATACAATTATCATCAACGCGTTTAGCTGTCAGTCGTCAAACTGCTTTCTGCTTTTCCCGCTTGCCTCACCCATAATAATATCTGGCTGAGGATGATGGGATTGGCAGCAACACAAACATGACAAGGCTGCAGGTTGGCTTTTACAGTTACGTAAGAATATTAATAGAACTACTGTTATGTAGGGTTTCACTGACAAAATTCCTGGCCCAGTGGAGCTTACAATCTAATTTCTCAGCCAATTTAATTAGAAGCCTGATGGAATCCATGGAGGGACCCACACAATCACCAAATTACTGTCCACACCTAAATACAAAACTGAATTGCCCATTCCGACAGTTCAATATGAGCCATAAGTGATACAGGGGGTACTTACCCTTACGTCTCCATTGACTGTCCCACGAGTGTGGTTAAATGCCTGGGCAGGGTCCTTGTTGTACACTTTGAGGAAGGATCTGTCTTGTATGTTCCTGGAATTAAAAACACCGACATCTCTTTCAGTTGCGAGAAGGTTAACTCTATCCATTTCCCTTTCAGCCTGCCCTGAGGAATCTCATCATTTCCCAGTTAGACGGGAAGGCAGAAGTAAAATAAACCCATGGAAGCAGGCTGATTGCAAACGCCAGAGGAGAAGTGCAGTGTTACAGTTGTGCAGATCCCTGGGGAAGTTCTATTCTGTCCAAACAACTCCCCAATCAGGTGGTGCTTGACTCAACAGGCGTGGGGAGAAGGATCTATAGCGGGGAATGGAGTATTATACACACACACATACACACACACACACGTTCCAAGGTTTGGTTAATATTTAAAGGTCTCTCTATTTAAAGGAGAGACAGGAAGCACGTAACTGATTATCTGGTACATTAGCTCATAACACAGGGTTTCCTTTGTTCAGCATACAGTGAAATAGAACAAATGATACAATAACAGCACAGGGAGGGAAGGCAAATGAAGAATGGTGGTGGATCAATTTTATGCAACATCAAGGGGGTCCCTGCTACTGTACTGGTGTTGGAGTAGAAACCATAGAACCCCCCCCCCCCAACCCTGACAGCTTTAGGGTGCAGAGATTTATAGTTCAGCTAAAGCAGGTACAGCGCAGCTGAATTGCACTGAAGTGGTGACCCCCAACAATACAGAGAGAAAACAGCAACTTACATAGAGCCTTTTCCATGATCCCTAAGTTCTGTCTGCATTACGGCCCCTGTGGCATCCTCATACACAGTAGCAGCAAATACCTCCCAGAGTTAAAAAGAAAAATGGATTTAACAGGGCTGGAAGCTGCATTCCATTGTGGAACCCAGAGCAGCAGCAGTGAGAGCAGCCCTCTCCAAATGAGCACTGGATTCCTTTGCTCCAGGTGCAGGGGCAGAGAGTTTGGTGGGAAGGGCTTACACAGGCAGATTATGTTCAAAGGGGAAAAAAAAAAACAGAAAGAAAGAATGTTTTGGGCTGGCCCTTTTAAAGCAGGACTGTGGTGTGGAAAAGGAGCACCCAGAGCACAACCAGCATCGGATAACTCTTAACTCATTCTCAGCTCCTTCACTTGATTTATTAGCCCACAGCAAAACTGGAAATCACGGGAATATTCAGAATAATAGCAGAACTCATAACCCGGATTAATTAAAGGAACAGTAACATCAAAAATTTTTATGAAAAAATTCGTTAGGATACAACGAAATAAAAATACCAAGACAAATTAAAAAAAAAAAAAAAACCTTTATTAAGAAATAACTTACAGAAACTCCACTTCCTGTCCTAATTCTTATTAGGTCTAGTCCAGAGGAGAAGATTCGGGGAGATTCGTCACCTGGCGACTAATCACTACTATCTCCCCAAACCGCTTCTCCCTGCCTTCCAGCTGCTTCAATGAAGCACGCGGCACTGGGTTTTCCGAAGTCGCTCAAAGTTGCCTTGTTTCAGAAAACACAGTGCCCAATGTGAATAGGTGCAGGCGAGTCTTCATTGAAGCAGCTGGAAGGCAGGGAGAATCAGTTCAGGGGGATAGTCGCGAGTAGGGTTAAGGTTTTTTACCTGCCTGACTGGTATTTTTGATGGCTGATCCCAATGTTATTAATAGGAAGAAAAGCCAAATATAGTGGAAGGTCGGTATTTTTTTTAAGAAAAGGTGGTAACCCTAGTCAAGAGGCGTATAGTCGCCAGGCGACGAATCTCCCTGAATCTTCTCGTCTGGACTAGCCCTTAAAGGGAAATTAACTAGCCCTTAAAGGATCATTTATTGTACTGTATTAGCCAGTAAAAATGTTATAGGGCAAAATAACAAAGTGGTATAAAGGTGATAAAGGCTAACTAAAATAATCATAGCAAGCTTGAAGAACATTTTAGTTACCTTGTTGAAAAAGGAACTAAAATGTTCTGAAAAACTTGCTATGATTGTACAGGTATGGGACCGATTATGCAGAATGCTCGGGAGCTGGGGTTTGTCAGATAACAGATCTTTACGTAACTTGGATCTTCATACCTAAATCTGCTAGAAAATAAACCCAATAGGCTGGTTTTGCTTCCAATAAGGATTAATTATATCTTAGTTGGGATCAAGTACAAGCTACTGTTTTATTATTATAGAGAAAAAGGAAATCATTTTTAAAAATGTCATTATAATGGAGTCTATGGGAGACGGCCATTCCATAATCCGGGGCTTTCTGGATAACGGGTTTCTGGATAAGGAATCCAATACCTGTATTAGTTAGCCAATAAACGTATCGCCTTTATACCACTTTGTTATTTTTTATTACAAAAGGGCTGCATAACATAAATTAACATTGAAACATGCTGGCATTTTTTATTCTGCTGCATAATTCTGCCGTCTGTTGCTTATCTGCAGTGCCGGGCCAACCTGACCAGTAGTAGTGCCCAACCAGCACATGCAAAAAAAGACACCCGCGCATTCGCGAAATAGATGTGAGTGTATGTGCTAAAGACACACAGCAAGAGGAGGAAGGAGATCAGGGACCAGACAAGGGGGTAGGAACGGCAGAGAAGGTGCTTGCCTTGCCCCCTGCTTTTGCGCCCTAGGCACATGCCTATATATATATATATATATATATATATATATATATACAGGTATGGATGCTTGGGACTTGGGGTTTTTCTTTCCATAATTTGGATCTTTATCTAGAAAATCATGTAAACATTTCTGAAGTCGCCAGAAGCAACTTCGGCCGACTTCAGAAAACGAAGTGCTGCGGGTGAATTGCCGCAGGCGATTTTCATTTTAGGCAGGGAGAAGGAAGTTTGGGGAGATTGTCGCCCCGAAGAAGAGGCGATTTGTCGCTGGGGCAACTAATCTCGCTGAATCTGCTTGTGTGGACTGACCCTTAATGTACCAATAAAACTGATTTTTTTTTTTTATTCACTAAATGAGGAAGCCGGCCATACATCTTTGTTTGTTTTGTATTTCTTCATATAGCATAGAATCCAATTGCAGATATAAATGAGTGTTTAAAATAAATAAATAAATAAATAAAAGAATTGACATCAGCAGTATGTTCCAGCCTTCATCCTATGAGGCAATTATGTTTACAGTGGTTGCTTCCTCTGGCTAATTAACACATAGAAGCAGATTTCAAAGAGTCGGCACCTCCACGTTGTGAGAGAAAAATGCTTTGTTGCAGGGCCCTGTTCCTACAGTTTATAGCCCTCCCATACACACATTAGTCTATTGTGCTGACACTTTTCCTTGGAGTAACAAAACTCTTGGGGGAAAAAAAAAAAAAAAAAACTTGCCAAATAGTAGCACTTGAAATCAGCTCCATGTAACAGTAAAGATCTGCTCTTAGGGTGCTGTCATACTTCATAGGTAATAACATTTGCCAAAATAAAGTAGTCAGCATTTTACAGCTCATGGATAGGAACATGTCCATACCGATTCACATAAATGGCTGCATACCTTTATAATGATCTTGAAGTAACATAATAACAAGATTATTATCCTTAATTAATATATTGTGTGTTATGTAAGATTCTTTATCAATCACTTTCCCTATGCTGCTGCTGCAAGGGGAAAAACTTATACCCTTCCGAAGTGGAATGAGGTGGGCCCCAGAGAACTACACTGGCTAGGGCCCAATTTGCTATGAATCCATCTCTGTAACAGGAGATATGTAACCAAATAGGCCCCATTGCTATTGTTAATATTTGTTCATTATACATGCATGTACTCTGGAGTGCGTGGAAATATTTGCAAAGCCAATATTACTATTTACAAAGCAAGCAGAAAGAAGCATGACTTTGTATATCTTCCCAGTGCTGTAGGGAGCTCTCTTATTCTGGCAGAGAGACCTGCTGGGAAGAAATTAGAGAGGGGAGGGGAGGAGAGACGCACACAGGATCCTGATTGGAGGATCAGATATGCATTTTAAATGATGCCAGAAGTTGGAATTGGGTCTGGGGTAAAGCTGGTCATATATATGGAGCACCTCAAGGTGGTCATAATTGGGAGGGATCCACTAGATTGGTGACAATGCCAAATGAGCAGATCAGATCATAACAAGGAGAAAATGGGTGGTGGGATCAAGGACTGCACTGAGGACCCAGCTAAACCTGGCCATAAATAAGGAGATCCGCTCGTTTGGTGAGGTCGCCAAAAATCATGTAAATCTCTCACCAACATGTCCACTTCAAGGTGGGTGATATGGAGTCGATCAGATCGTGGGCACTAGGAGAAATGGATTGAGGACTGCATCAACATACCTATGCGGCCCTCAATCCAAAGGGATTTTTAAACCCAACTGAACGTCATCTGGCCTACTTTTGGTCAGATATCAATTGGGGAATCCCGTTGAAGGGGCCCATCCACTGGTAAATAAGATGCTGACTTACTGTAATCTGTCAAGAGCTTATATCTGCCCCTGTATGGGGCCTTTAGTCAGGGCACCCCTGGCTCCTAACAAAATTATAGTTATATGAGAAGATTGTGTAATAGTTCAAGTAACAAGTCAAACCCTAATATATCATTCTTCCCAAATCCCACCCCAGCCTAACGGTGGCCATACATGGGCTGATAAAGCTGTCGATATCGGTTGTTTAGACCAATTTGACAGCTTATCTGCCCATTTATGGCGGATTCCAATGGGTCTTCCCAATCAATATCTGGCCATGATATAGATCGGGAAGGTTTGATTTTTTTCCCCTGACCAACCCGTCAGAGCCCATTGTCCTCATCGTAATCTGATCGTTCAGCCCTAGGGCCAAATATTCGAATTACCGACGATATAGCCCTGTTGTTAGTGGATATGGAAGAAAGATCTGCTTGTCGCCAAATGAGCGGCTCTTATAGTCTATGAACAGCTTTTTGTTCCTACATTAATATTCTTCTACCCCCCTAACTACAACTCCCATCATCCTCTGATAACCAACATTGCAGTAGTTAACGTGAACTTGATAAAACATGTCCAACCCACAATTCAACACATTCAACAGTATTCCCTCTGCAACATCAATCATGTTTTACATATACCACCAAGAGAGGAATGAATACCCCCAGTTTTGTATTTTATAAGGGGAAGAAGTCTGAAACCTTCATTCTGGTCTATAGGTATGGAAGGAGTGTGGTGGAATGCACCAGAAAAGCCACCACACAGGAACACAAATCTAAACGCCCGTGCAATAACTGTAACTAATTGGTTCGTAAACTGCACCTTTTAATTAAAGAAAACGCCTTTTTTACTCCTTTACAGTTCTCTTATTTATTATTTAGCTGCAGTTAGTGATCAGAGCCAAACACCCATACCTTTGGTATTTTCAAAATATTTCCCCCCTCTCATCCCTGAGACGAGTGTGAGAAATGGGAGGAGGTTTACAGGTTCCGAGAGTCAATAAACAGACAGGAGACTTTCAGCAACGTGTGAAAACTTGCACAGAGGATCAGCCTAAGTGCTTGGAATATTACATGAGAGTGCAGGCTGCACGGGCAAAGAGAGCTTCCAGCTAAATATCCCTCCAGCTACAGGGGAGGGGAAACCTGAGACACATAGAATTAAAGGGGATGCATGCCCAAAAATAACATTTTGCCTAACAAAATTAAATGTCATTCTAAGCATCGTTCTAATATACATTTTTTCAAATTACTTGTAAATGTAGTTGCAGTTAAAATAAGTGTTTTCCTGTTCCTTTCTGCACTTCTAGTTCTGGCTCTTGAAACAATGTAGCATGCACCTTCTAACTTTATATTAGCGCTTGGAGATGGGTTCTAATAAAATGGTGCAGTAATATAGTAGTACAAATCTGAGAACCTCCAATTGTTAAAGTGTTTTCCAATGACAGCATTGCTGCTTCTTTGAGGACCTCTCAGCAGGTCCCATGGGGGGGGGGTGACCAGTTACAGTTGTACCCCCTGCCCCAGGGCCGCCATCTGGGGGGAGACATGGGGACAAGTGTCCCTTGACCGTTCCGCAGCCGTGCCTCTCCTTATGAAGTCCCAATGTGGAATTGACGAACATACGAAGTCCTGAAGTGGCGGAAAGGGGGACCCTGGGATAGAAGCCTCGGTGGGCCCCGGGCCCCCCAGTCCGACCCTGCTGAAGCGCCAAAAAGACCCAAAGTCACAAAAACAGCTATAATTGAAGTCCTGAAGCCACGAGTTCTACTGACTACTGACACCTATGTGGTTTTATTTTACTCCCCTGGTCACCAATTTTTTATTATAATACCCTATAGGCCCCTGCCATCAATTTAAAAAAAAAAAAATTTTATGGGGCCCCAATTCTTTTTAACTTGTAAGGGGGGCCTTGGCACCAAGGTTTTTTAAAAAAAATAATCTTGGGGCCCCAATTTTTTTTAACTTGTAACATTTAACATTCCAGGGAATGATCTCAAAATGTGGTGCCCCTAGGCCTGGGCTTGTTCCTCCCTCCCCCTCACCTAAAATCTTCCCTTCCATTGGGGAATAGGTGGGTGGGAGATTGAAACAGCTGTATAATCTTCTGCCTGCCCAGTATCCATTATGCTTTCTGACCTGAAGATTCCAGTTCGTTTGAAGCTGACTCCTGAGCTACTAAAAATTGCACCGTGTACCTTTGCCCTTAAAAAGCCATTTTCTTTACTAGCATCCTATTGATAGATTACAAATACTGAAGTAGAGAAATGTATTCTTCAGGCAATGATTAATGATTAGATCTCAGTGAATGGAATTAATACTTATTCTTTAACTGACTTTACTCTTTGCCCTTTTCCCATTCCCTTTGGCGCTTAACAGCCTGGGCACTTTTAGGGTAAGGTCACACTGGCAGATTCGGGGGGGATTTAGTCGCCTGGCGACTAAATCTCCCGAATCTGCCTGTGTGGCCCTTACTCTTAAAGCGGTTGTTCAGCTTCGAGTTCACTTTTAGTTTAATGTAGAGATATTCTGAGACAACTTGCGATTGGTTTTAATATGGGATATGAATAGTAGGGGGCTTAAATAGAAAGATGAGCAATAAAAAGTAATTAACAATAAATGTGTAGTTTTATAGAACATTTGTTTTAGATGGGGGGTCAGTGACCCCTATTGGACTTTGGACAAACTCAGAAGCAGAAGAAGGCAAATAATAAAAAAAAAAACTATAAAAAAATAAATAATAATAAAGGCCAACTGAAAATTTGCTTAGACTTGGCTATTCTATAACATATGAAAAGCTAACTTAACAGTGAACCACCCCATTAAAAACTGAAATACAGTATCTCCAGCCTATATGTTTCTTGCAGCGGCAGTACACAAGTCTGAAGCTGGCCATAAATGCAAAGATACTGCCATATGAAGCGAAGACTCCTGCAATTTTTATATTGTTTGTGGATTGTGCAGACATTTTTCATCCCATCACGATAGGTCCTTCAGTCGATTGGACGGGTTAAAAGATTTCCGGTGGCTAAAGATAATATCTATTGCCTATCCGACAATATCAATGGGAGACTGTCACTACTATTTGTCGGACATAACTTTCCTACGGTTGCCTGTCAATTTGTCTGATTTGTTCTTTTTCCTACTTGTTTTAATCTGAATTGGTTAATGGCAGAGTGTTAGAATGAGAATAAGATCTGCACGTCCCTGGCCAGCTTCAGTTCCAGTCAGGGTTCATCACCCACATGAAGCAAATGCTGAAGGAAGACAACGTAGAAGAATGATACCGACTCTTTAACAATATCAATGCAGACAGTTCATGGGTTGATTTTTATATCTAGGAATATTACAAAATACTCTTTCCCAAAGGAGCAACATGACCCTAAACACCATGAAGGAGATTTCCCAGAATGCAGTCTGTCGGACGTGGTCAGGTAGGTAACACGATAAATCATAAGTGGGACTGGGTTTGGGAAGGGAGTGGGGCCATTCCCATGACTTGACGCTCTAAGAAAACGAGAGCATTAGCCAGACATTCATTCTTGATGTGGTTAGTAAAGTTCAAACACTGACTGAGACATTATGGAAGCGGCGTGTGGGTTTTTCCTGCAAATGACATTATTTGCACATTGTGCGTGAGTTTAATCCAGCGCCGGAGCACGAGGCTGTAATTTTACCAGATAATGATAATGAGGCGCTCGGAATGAGTCCTGAGGGGGATATTAGGGAATATCAATCTCCCTGCTGCAGTGCTTACATCCCCTCATCTGACTTTGCATCAAGGGCTGGGAATGTTAGGAATATTAACCATCGCGCTTTATGATTTAGTGGCGGCAGAGTGGGCAGGGGAGGATATTGGGTGCAGATTATGTCTAGGCCTCCAGTGGTCTCATATAGGATATGAAAGTGATCTTAAGGCTCTTCCAGATGAGCGTCTGAAGCTGCGCTCCCCTGCATTCTGGTGTTATGTGTTCAGCCCCAGGGGAGCACAGCAGAAGACGTCTTCAATGGTTTTCAGTGGGGCTGACACAGACACAAGTAGGTGCTAAACGCAGGTTGAGACGCAACATGCTGCATTTTTCCTGCGTTCGGTGCCTACAAGTGCCTGTGTGAGTACAGCCCCATTGAAAAAATTGAAGGCGTCTACTGCTGCGCTCTCCTGCGGCTGAACGCATAAAATCAGAACACAGGGGAGCGCAGCGCTCGTGTGTAAGAGCCCTAAATGTTTTGACATTGACATCTGTGGCAGCAATAGTTCTGCAAGGTACCAGTCTCCCTACCTTAATCATAATCAGTGGCGTTTCTGGGGCTGCTGCCACCTGAGGCAGCAGCCCAGATGCCGCCCCCCTTTCCGCTCTGAACTTAAAAATCAGCTTCGGAGTGGGTCAATGGGGGGCGGTATCGCTAGTGCATTGAGAGCAATTGCTCTCTCTGCACTAGTGGAGCTAAATTTCCAGGTTAAAACCCGGAAATTTGGCTTTTTGCCGCCCCTTGTAACTGGCCGCTCTGTGCCACCTGAGGCCTGATCATAATTTTTATTCATAATACAAGTACGGGACCGGTTAT
Organism: Xenopus borealis; assembly: GCA_024363595.1. Classification (NCBI taxonomy): domain Eukaryota; kingdom Metazoa; phylum Chordata; class Amphibia; order Anura; family Pipidae; genus Xenopus; species Xenopus borealis. Next base: position 21,999,193 of record CM044441.1, read on the forward strand.
TTAGAATCCTCGAGACCTAGAGATAAGGGATCTTTCTGTAATTTGGATCTTCATACCTTTAGTCTATTAGAAAATCATGTAAACATTAAATAAACCCAACAGGCTGGATTTGCTTCGATAAGGATTAATTATATCTTAGTTGGGATCAAGTACAAGCTACTGTTTTATTATTATTATAGAAAAAAAACTTGGGATTATTTTATTATAATGGAGTCTATGGGAGACAGCCTTTCTGTAATTCGGAGCATGATGGATAATGGGTTTCTGGATAATGGATCCTGTACCGTTATAGTTATTTTTTATTGAGAGGGTCTCAAAATTGATTATATTCTTCCTTCGCTAATCCATTTTATTATAGCACCGCCCCCGAAGACCCCAAAGGCTGCTCAAATAAGAGACACCATATTAGCTGATATAGAGCATTGTGGACAGCTGCCATTTATATTGGTGTTCTCCAACTTTCCCTTCATTACTGAACTACATTTCCCAGCATCCTACTAACAGATGGTCAGAGGAAGGTGCTGAGAGATTAAGGTGTGTTTTCTAAAACATACGTGATTTCTCCGCCGGACACCTCCTTTCCACAATCCTGCAGTAGTGGTGCTGGTTCACCGTCGACCTGGCCGGGTCCCCTAGCAACCGTGTAATGTAAGAACGGTCCGCACACACGATTGTTTGCAGTTGTGGAATATGCCCCTTTTTGCAGGGGCATATTCCCCAACTGCAAACAATCGTGTGTACGGACCGTTCTTACATTACACGAGATTAAGGTGTGTCCCACCTCGAGGCATAAACATCTATCACTGGTTTCTTAACCTTAGGTCCCCAGATGTTGCTGGACAACAATTACCAACATTGTTTAATGTATAATCACAATAAAGCATGCTGGGAGTTGTATATAAAATAAATGGGAAAAGAAGGGTTAAGAAGCAGAAGTATAATGCAATCAGTTACAACTGTTTTAAAGGGGTTGTTCACCTTCCAGCACTTTTTTCAGTTCAGTTGGTTTCACATTGTTCCCCAGAGATAAAGACTTTGTATTTTCTAGAATCCCTGGGTTTCATTACAGGCAGCTGTTAGAAATGAGACAATAGTTGCAGTGGCGTAAATACTCCCAGGTGGGCCCTGGCACAGTATGGGCACCTGGGCCCCCCTGCTGGAGTGTTGATGGCATGTTTAATGTATAATCCCCCCCATATAACTGCCTGCAATAACCATTTTCATGGCTCAGATGGGCCCCAAGGGGATGGGGACCCTGGTGCAACTGCACCGCCTACACCCCTGGTAGTTACGCCACTGAATAGTTGCTAATACTCCAGAGATGCTGCTGAGAAATGGATCAACTAAATGTTGCAAAAACAGTTTAGAGTCTGCACTTGAAATACTGAACTATCAAGACTCAAACACCAGACAACTATAGATTTTGAAAAAATGGTAAAAAATAAAAAATGGAAAGTAATTGAAAAAAGTCTTTATTTCTGGGGAACAATCTGAAAACAAAGTGTTTGGAAGGTGAACGACCCCCTTTAATAGAAATGAGTCCTCCTCTATTTAGCCAGGCTAACACTATAAAGGAAGTAGACCCTGTGGTCATAGGGGGTTCAGGGGTGGGGACAGGATTGTTGCCAAATTTGAAGCACTGTTGTTTCAAATTCATTCTATTAGCAGTGTAAAAACTTCTAATATCTTGAAAACTATAAAAAAAAAATGTCAATTGCAAAAGTGCAATTAAGCACTTGATTCAAGTATATACACTGCATATCCAATATCCACTGGTGCATCTCAGCAAAGTAAGTAGCATGGCATCTTTCTTCAAAGGAAACACACAGACAAAGGCTCACTGTGCAGAGAAAAATGAGTTATGGAAAAATACAAATTGAACGTAAAACCCCTTTCGGTACCTGTTCAACTGAAAATGTTATATTTAGAATGAAGTCATGCATCCAGTAAATGCCGGTTTAACAGGCCCGAAATAGGAACATTTCCAAGGACTTTCACATGCAAAAAATCCCTTGTTGTTAAAGGGGATAAGGTACATTTGCCATTCAAATTGTATTTCCATGTTTGGCAGAGATATACCAGCCCTGTATAGCAGGATTACAACTGCCCGACTGCAGCTTTGTGTGGAAATGTGGCCGCTCTGTGCCATTATCTGTGCACACAAAGGAAAACCTGACTCAAGAGCAGAGGGTTCAGCACAATGCCCTTTTTATAACGTGGCTTTTGTTATCTCTCTATGGAACATGAATCTGGAAAACAGAATACAAACGACTGCTGACACAGCTCCATCATATCCTGAAATCCCCTATAAGCCAATGGCAGTAGCAGGGCTTATGTGACCTACCCTATAGGGAACAGTGAGACCAGTTTATATAGTCTGGTACCGCATCTGGTTCTAGTTAGAGTTACTCGTACTAATGGTACTAAAGGCTAATGCTGTTTCTACACAGGCCGAACATGATGATTGCTCCCACCTCTTTCTCTATGGATTGTCCCCTTATAGATGAACAGTTCTCTGCAGGCCAAAAAAAACATGAAATAGTGAGAATTTTCACGATTTCTTGTCTCAGACAGACATTTTTCCTGCTGACATTTATTATGAGGGTATGTATTATGTATGCTCTATTGCAAAGATCTGCTGTAAAGCTAAACTGCAAAAGAAATTACACTAGTAAATTGCATGGAAGCAGACGGGGGAGACACAAACACCCGCGATATATATTCTGCGTGTACATTCACTTTGGCGTGCAACTATTAAATGATAAATCAAATCATCCTATTTGTAGAAATGACTGTAAAATGCCATATCGCTCATTCATTTGAAAGGGTAAGGGGGGTATTGGGAGTTTTCTGCCACCCTCTTCTTCCGACCATTTGTGGTCCTGTACATGACATAATGAGTAATATGGGGGGGAGGGTTAATTCACATTTGTCTTAGTGGGGCCATGGTCTGAAAGGGTTTTTTAGGTCAGGGTATCAGGTAACCCCCTGCAACAGCCCCTTGCAACATCCCAGTGGTGATTCACCTTTATGTTAACTTTTAGTATATTATAGAACTTCTAATTGGTCTTCATATTTAAAGGGATTCTGTCATGGGAAAACATGTTTTTTTTTCAAAATGCATCAGTTAAAAGTGCTGCTCCAGTATACGTCTGCACTGAAATCCATTTCTCAAAAGAGCAGTTATGAAATCTGACATGGGGCTAGACATTTTGTCAATTTCCCAGTCAGGACTGGATTGAGAATTAAAATAGGCCCTGGCATTTCAGGTACACAAGAGGCCAATCAGCTCACATAGAGGCCCAAACAGCCCTCACCAGCCCACTAAACACTGACTTTCTATGGGACCTTATAGCAGCCCCTCTGGCATTTGCCCTAACCCACAAATGGCCAGTCCGGGCCTGTTCCCAGTTGCCCCTGTGCCAGCACTTTAGGAGGGAACTGCTTTCTGGCAGGCTGTTGTTTTTCCTTCTCAATGTAACTGAATAGTACGCAGTGGGACATGGGTTTTTACTATTGATTGCTGTTCTTAGTTCTACCAGGCAGCTGTTATCTTGTGTTAGGGAGCTGTTATCTGTTACCTTCCCATTGTTCTGTTGTTAGGCTGCTGGGTGGGGGAAAGGGAGGGGTTGATATAACTTCAACTTGCAGTACAGCAGTAAAGAGTGATTGAAGTTTATCAGAGCACAAGTCACATGACTTGGGGCAGCTGGGAAAAGGGTTGCCACCTTTCGAAAAATTCCTTACCGGCCGGCGGGGGCGGGACCAAAAGGGGGCGTGGCGTCATGTCAAAAGGGGAGTGACGTGATGTCAAAGGGGGCGGAGCCACGCGAGCGATCGGCTGAAGACACAGGAAAGGTAAGTTTTACATTGGATTTAAAGCAAGGCAAGGGCCATTTTTAAGGGGTATTACAAATTTACCGGCAGCTACATAGCCGGTAAATTTGTAATACCGGCCCCGGCCTTGGCTGGTGTTTTACCGGCTAGGCCGGTAAAATACCGGCTGGGTGGCAACCCTAGCTGGGAAACTGACAATATGTCTAGCCCCATGTCAGATTTAAAAATGAAGTATAAAACAATCTGTTTGCTCTTTTGAGAAATGGATTTCAGTGCAGAATTCTTCTGGAGCAGCACTATTAACTGATGTGTTTTGAAAAAAAGAATCCCATGACAGGATCCTTCTAATTTTTATCTTTTTTTTTTTATTATTTCTGACTCTTTCCAGCTTTCCAGTTTTCACAGACCCCATTTAAAACTCAAATGCTCTGTAAGCCTACCAATTTATTGTTATTGTTGCTTTTTACTATTAATCTTTCTGTTCAGGCCCCTCTCGTATTCATATTCAGGTCCTATCAATGCATGGCTGTTATGGCAATTTGGACTCTAGCAACCAGACTGGAGAGCTGCTGAATAAACAGCTAAATTACTAAAAAAACGCAAATAAAACAATAAAACCAATTGCAAATTGTCTCAAAATACCACTTAGCTATATCATACTGAGAGTTAATTCAAAGGTGAACGACCCCTTTAATGCAAATTTCCGTTCAGTAGTGTGTATATTCCTGTGAGGTTAAGCTCCATACCTGACGTCGCTGAGCTCATAATAGATATTTCGGCCCTCGTCCTTTATATAAATGGCTGTGCTGGGCGACTCCAGGACCTTCATTGTCAGTTGCTGGGGAAAGGCACTTACAAAGAGGGCGCGAATCGTGTCGGCGCCTGTAATTTCATTAGGCATCTGCATTTTCTTGGTATCATCACCATATTGTAGGAACAGCGTACCTGCAACACAGGGAAGATGCAATTAGAATTGTTTTAGCAGAAAGAAATTCCTTAGGGCTATGCTGCCAGTACAAATATATATTGCATTCATGTATATTTATGTATATTTTATTCTATATACACAATACACATTTTTACCAATACATGTATATGTATGGGACCCTTTTATCCAGAATGCTCAAGACCTGGGGTTTTCTGAATAAGGGATTTCGCTATAATTTGGATCTTCATACCTTAAGTCTACTAAAAAATCATTTAAACATTAATAAAATGATTATAACGGAGTCTGCCTTTCTGTAATTCAGAGTATTCAGTAAAAATGGTGGAACTATAGTGAAAATGTAAATGTAATATAATTTCGTCATACAATCAATTAAATATTCTGCATCCTTTCTGAAATAAGTTTATGTTCTCTATCCCTCTCTCAGCATGTGTTTCTCTTCATTCTGTCTTCATGCAGTAGTTGGGTGTCAGATATTCACTGACAGTTAGATCCAATATATCTTATTGGGGGCTTCCTTTCCTAGCAGATGTATTAGAGTTCACTCAAATAACTGATTCCAGTACAAGCAAAATCTAACAAAATAACTGACTTTTGCACAAATTCTGCATGTAGAGAGACATGATGTCTGGTGATTTTAATAGTGAGCTCTAATACATCTTCTAGGCAAAAGGAGCCCCTCTATAAGACATATTGGATCTAACTGTCAATGGATATCTGACACCCAACTGCCGCATGAAGAGAGAATGAAGAGAAACACATGCTGAAAGAGGGATAGTGAAGATGAATTTGATTATTTCAAGAACGGTACCACATTTTTAACTGATTTTATTTAGAAAGTTTTTCATTTCAGTATGATAAAGCACCCCCCCCTTTAAATAAAGGCAACTGTGCATCATGAAGATATTAGACTTGCACTGTGGATTCCCAGTTATAGATGTAGATATTATTGGCTGTCTGGAAGAGGAACCATAGTTGAGGCCAAAAGAGCGCAGACGCCAGCTGTGAGACCATCTGAGGTCACGTCAGTAGTAGTTCCTGTTCTGCAGAGCACATTAGTGGATGGAAGCACCCCCCGGACATTCTGCAATGAAAGGGTGCTACTGTGCTAGAACCTCGCGAGGTGCATATAATAATTGGTCTGCACCATCCTTGAGCTTTGTAGAAGAAGCTAATTGCCTGGTTAAAAAACATAACAGCCTGATTTTGTTTTATGGCAGATGTTCCCCTAAAGCAATGCTGCCCCAGCTAGGACAGTCAATGGACCTTTATAAGGACAACACAGACATTCAATTGTTTTCATTAGTTATGCAAGATGCCACATTCAGGAATTTAGCAAAGTTAGGAAGTAAACTTTAAAAAAGATTCCAGAGAACTATAATGCTGCTTAAAACTTCCCAGTTAGATTATAGGTATTCCCCCTGGTGAAGACAAGAACTACAAACTTCAAAGCGCAGGGTCACTACAATCGAGACTGTTCCGGAGTACCCAGGTGCTGCACTATGAAGCCTTTGGCAACAGCTGCACAGGTCAGCGTCTAGACCATGTTTGTATAAGGAATCGAGGTCTTGCAAGTTAATTAGAAACAGTCACCCCCCCCCTGGTGATATCATTCTGTATTATTCTAAATTGCTTTTGTATTGTTCACAGATAATAAATGCATTTATCCATTATGAATGATCCAACTCTTGGATTTGCTCAGGATTCATGTGACATTCTTTAGCAATATAACAAAAGACATTTTTCATTGTGCTCTGCATTTGGGATGGTGGGACCTCTCATTTGTCTCTGAGCAGGAAACCGAGGATCGGCATAAAGATGTTTCTCACATCCCTCTCGGCGTCTGCATATCCGTTATCCCACAGGTAACGCACGGGCCATGATCTCATCATTCTCATTATGAACTGGGATCAGTTTTAGGTATTTCCAGTTTTAGCATTTTGCTTGGGAATTTAAGGAAAACTTTTAACACAGATTGGTATACGGCCCAACCTTGAATCCATGGATTCAGTGAAGTTTTCAATGATTTAGAGCAGGGTTCCCAAGTCCAATCTTGTTTTAGCCATGAGTCACAGTCAAATGTAAAAAGTGCTGGAGAGTAAAGGTGGCCATACACGGGCCGATAAAAGAGTCGGCAGCTTATTGGCCCATGTATGGGGCTCTTTCCCGATTGATATCTTTTCGTTAATGCAGTCCAGGCCCGGACTGGCAATCTGTAGGTTAGGGCAAATGCCAGATGGGCTGCTATAAGTTGCCATAGAAAGTCACAATTTAGTGGGCTGGTGGAGGCTGTTTGGGCCTCTAAGTGGGATGATTGGGCCTCTGTGTACCTGAAATGCCAAGGCCTATTTTGATTCTCAGTCCAACACTGATGCAGTCCCACGATTTGACCGCCCATATCTCCTCCATTGTGATCCGAACATGGGGCCCTAGGGCCCACAATCGGATCAGCCAGATATTGCCCACTTCAAGGTGGGCGTATGAGGGAGAGATCCGCTCCTTTGGTAACATCGCAAACGAGCGGATCTCTCTATTTATGGCCACCTAAGCATGCAAAAAGTTCCTGGTGGGCTTTTCATATCCCCTATGTGGACTGGCAGCCTACTTGAGGCTCTGTTTGGCAGTACATCTGTGTTTCATGTAAAATAAACTTGCCTTCAAGCCCAGAATTTGAAAAAAATACCACAGCAGTGAGGGATCATTAGTGAGCAAGTGAAAAAAAAAGGCTAGTATTAAAAAAAATCATTTTGTAGGCGATTTTTATTTAGATCACATGTCCTATCTGTAATAAATATTCCCAAACAGCTGACGAGTCCCAATGTAGGTTTCAAATCAATGAAAGAACCTGTGCAGATACCTGCCAGATTAGACTAGATTCAGCTTTTTCATTCGCAAGTAGTGAGTCTACTGAGTTTTTTGCTCATGGTCCGAGGATCCATCAACTTCCCAACAGCACTTACTGATCAATTGGATGAGACTATAGGGCCTTCTCTGGGGCTGAGGATAAATTTCTCATTCTCTATATCCTAAAAAAGGGGCCCCCAACCTTATTTACCAGTGAAACACATTCAAAATGTAAAAAGAGTTAAGGAGTAACAAAACATGACAAAAGGTTCCTGAGAATGCCAAATAAGGGCTGTGGTTGACTATTTGGTAGCCCCTATGTGGACAGGCAGCCAGGGCCGGACCGGGAGGAAAAAGCAGCCCTGGCAAAAGTATGGAAGCAGCCCATGTATTCACACGCATGAAAAGCATGATATATATTTCCAACCCCAAGGTTAACTAGAACTAGTTTTTATTCAAAGATATGCTAAGAATCCATAACCAGTAATATTATACACCCTATGTGCTGTAACCAGTGTTGAATTGGCCCGGCAGGACACCAGGAAAAAACCCGGTGGGCCTGACCCTCATGGGCCCCGCCAGACCCCCCCTCTCCCCATGCTATATATCACAGTTTTCCATATACAGGCTGAAGTGACTGTTTTGAGCATGGATAACATACATATCATTGCATAAGGGATTGGTTGGCAAACATCTCTAATATTACTAACTGAAGTTGGTCAGAATTAGTGATCTCCCCGTTTTGCTTCGCCGAAAAATTCGCGAATTTCCAGCGAAATTCGCGAATTGGCTAAAAAATTAGCGAAACGAAATGTCGCGTTTTTGACGCGCGTCGCTTTCGGCGCGCGTCGCTTTCACCACGGCGTGTCGTTTTTGTCACGTCGTTTACGACTCGCGTCGTTTTCGACGCGCAACTCGTTTTTTTTTGGCGAATTTTCGCTGGCGTTTCGCGAATTTATTCGCCAGTGGCGAATCGCAGGAATTCGCCGTAAATTCGCCCATCACTAGTCAGAATTCTTGGTTCCTCCTAAATGCCAGTACAGGCATGAGCACTAGCAGATGTATGCATTGGCTTAGCTGTGGCTGGCTATTACAGAGTATCCATTTGACAGTACAGCAGGTTTTATACAACCAAACCTTGCCTCCATTCAAGCAAGGAAGTTAGAAATAAGCACCTACTTCTGGGCCACTGGGAGCAACATGCAAGGGGTTGTATAGCAACATGTTGCTCACAAACCACTGGTTGGGGATCACTGCCCTAAATCAACCCTGGTGTGAGCTCAGTGCATTGAAAATATTGTACTCTTGCCTTGAGAACCCTAAATCATTCTATATTCTCTACATGTGAGTTTCAAACTAATATTGTACAGAACGAGAACATATAATGGGGGTTTGCTAAATATGCATATATAGTTACATAGTCACATAGTTAAATTGGGTTGAAAAAAGACAGAGTCCATCAAGTTCAACCCCTCCAAATTAAAAACCCAGCATTCACACACACACACACATCTCCACTCTTTCACCAAAGCATATATGGTTTAGTGATCACTATGGAGCAGTCTACATGCAGCAATAGGAATACTGACGATGCATTTAAACGCTTTGTACATTTACACAAGTGCCGATCAATAGCCTGTATGTTTTTAACCCAGGCCAGGGGAAGGGGTTTGTTCTTCTAGTCCTAGCACAAAGAAGGTTATGGTTATAGCACAGGACCAATAGACGCTTGGGTCTAAAAGCAGAGGCTAGCCCGCAGTGCTGCAAAATATGTTGGCGCTATATAAATACATGTTAATAATAATAATTGCTACTTTCTGCAGAACTGCTGCTATAGTGGACCACAACTGAATTCATCAACCCATTCATTTCCAGTTGAATTATATCTGAACTACCACTGATCTACTTGAACATTACACTGATCTACTTGTTTAATCTGTGGCCTCAAATGTTGGATCTAAACGGAGAGAAAAGTTTTGCCCCTGTCAGTTGCCACATCAGTGTCAGCCAGAGCCCCCAAAGGTGCTTTTGATATGGTAGGCCTAGAATAACTATTTTTTTCCCCCAAAGACTAATCACAATGTAAATGTACAGGACAGTCTTTTGTGACTTGATGTCCCCATTCACATAAATTGACCAATCAGGTTGCTTTAAATATGACTTGGGGGTAGTGAATTGCTGCAAGGTGCAAGACTAGATTTAATTGGTCATGTACCTTTATGACACAATTCCACATAAATCAGCTGCTTCTTTCAGTTTGTTTTCTAAAAATATTTTGAAGTCCATTTGTAATAATATTCAGTTTTCAAAAATGATTTGAGAACTTATATGAGCCACATTAAAGGACCAGTAACATCAAAAAATGAAATTGTTTTAAAGTAATAAAAATATAATGCATTGTTGCCCTGCACTTATAAAACTGCAATGTTTGGTTCAGAAACACTACTATTGTTTATATAAATAAACTGCTGTGTAGCAATGGGGGCAGCCAT
>CM044441.1:22013736-22062004 GCA_024363595.1 Xenopus borealis
ATTTTGAAAAAGCAGCGGGATGGCATCCCGCCCCATCCCGCCCCAATTCAAGCACTGGTTTTAACAGCGCAGGGCAACACTATATGATAATTTCTTTACTTTAAAACATTTTTTGGTGTTACTGTTCCTTTAAAAGGATTGCTCACCTTTGAGTCAATTTTGTAGTATGACGTAGAGTGTGATATTCTGAGACAATCTGCAATTGTTTTTCATTTTTACATCATTTATGGTTTTTGAGTTATTTAGCTTTTAATTCAGCAGCTCTCTAGTTTGCAATTTCAGCAATCTGGTTGCTAAGGTAATTTGGAAAAAGAGACAGGAATATGAATAGGAGAGGGCCAGAATAGAAAGATGAGTAATAAAAAGTAGCAATAACAATAAATTTACAGCCTTACAATTTTACAATTTACTGCCTTTGTTTTTAGATGGGGGCAGTGACCCCCATCTGAAAGCTGGAAAGAGTCAGAGGAGGAAAGCAAATACATTCAAAAACTATAAAAACTAGATAATGAAAACTTTCTTAAATTGGCCATTCCATAACATACTAAAAGTTTACTTTAAGGCAAAAAACCCTTTAACAGAGATTAGAGCTGGGATTTTTTTTCCATCAGCTCTTGGGATCTGATAAAATCCCTTGTTTATTGATAGCAAGGATAGGCTTTTTCTTATCAGGCATAATAAATAAGATTTACATCTAGTTTCCAAGCCTCAAGGTCAGGTAAAGTGCAAGAGGCCCAGTCATGATGAGAATATCCAGAATGTAGGTGAATATAGAGGGTTTTATCCCTACTGTTCTTAAAGTAAACAGGAAAGAAAAGAGAGGGATGTAGGGCCATCATGGCCTCAAGCTGAAACATCTGACAGGTCTAAACTGTGTTGGTTAAGATACTTATAACAGAATTCTTGAGATACCGATATGTTTGCACATCTGTGTGTTAGTGTCTCATACCTGCAAATAAGTCACTGATCTCTTCAAACACTACAGGCGAATACAATGCATTATGGAGGCAGAATGTGGCACATAAGCGATATCTGATCCATAGAATTCCACCAGCTGAACTGCAAGTGTAGTATCCATTACAGCTTGGGAGCAATTTATTAGCTGCTTTCACACGTTGAATAATTTCAGAGAAGTGATGGCATCACTTCTGCTGCGCCAATTAGGGTTGCTACATGGCTGGTATTTTACCGGAACAAAAAACACACCGGCACACAGGAATTGAAGTGCAGGGAAGACCCTTGACATGCTTGACAAAGGGGGCGTGTCCTCCAAAACGTTGCACAAACCGCAGTAAAAAGTTGTTGCAAGGGTCTTCCCTGCACTTCAATTCCTGTGTGCCGGTGTGTTTTTTGTTCCAGTGGATTGCTACGGAGGGTGCCGCATCCTCTTGGCACTTGGCACCAGGTTATCTGTTTTATCTACAGCATTAAGGGTGTGCGAAAGTCTTTTTTTGTACGTGGTATTTTACCGGCCTGACCGTTAAAAATTATGCCTGACCCCCGATGTTATTAATAGGGAAATCTAAATATTCAGGAAGGACGTTACTGTTTTCCAAAAAAGGTGGCAACCCTAGTCGGTCTGGTTCAAAATGGTTCTCTAACAAACAACATTCAGTTGAACTGTTTATCATATCAGGCTAAATTTCGACATGATCCAGGGGTGAAAGTACAGAGCAGGCCCTGCAGCTGCAAGGGGGGAGCAGGAGATATAGGGGCCCCATGAGGCCCTAATAAATAACCAATTTCAACATATATTGATAAAACAGGACAACCTTTGAATACGTTGAGGTCCCTAAAATTTGAGGTGGACCACCGTAACATCTAGTTACTCCACTGACTTGATCTATCAAAACTCAATATTATTTTCCTACAGATACAGATCATTTTACCTAAATTAAAGCCACTACATGTGAATGAGCCCTTCATTGAGATCTGGAGGACAAAGGAATTTGCAATGCCACAGCTACAGGTCCTATCAGTTATACAGGCCATCGACATTCTGATCATCTCTGTGAATATGATTTCCTTACAGACAACTGGATATGCAGGAGCAGGTCAACCCAAGTTGCTTCTATCTTTGTTCATATTCCAAACTCACATGTCCCTTTTTCCCAAATGCACCTGAGTCACATCTGCTTCAAAAAGGCAATAAAACTATATTTTCTTTGCAAACCAACCAATCCCAGGTCTGTCAATCAGGTTCCCATGGAAAATGCATGCTACATGGAGTTTCTTTGAAGCAAGCAGTAAAGGTCTGTACTATGCATACGTCTCTAGGTATTTCTTTTCAATCACCCATTTATTATGTCAATTGAGCAGTTTTCTAGGCCTGTGTATCAAGTATACCTTCTTTCAATAGAACCTTGTAGATCACAATTTCATTGCTTTGTTCTGCTCATGATGACTGAGAATGTGTTCATTGGACCTATAGTGATAGTTCTAGCATGATATGTGGCTCTCCTGTTTTCCGTTAACTTTATTAAAGTTAACATATGGAGATTAGTCTTCAAATCCTTATATATATAGTTTTTAAACCAAGACGTCTAAACTCCTCAAACTGCTGAATCCTCTGATAGGGTGAATTTACAAGGAATTTTCCACTAATCTGGGTTTCAAAGGAGCAGAAAGCCCTATCACACAGAGGGTGAAAGACAGAAAAGATAAGGTCATGCTAATGTTTATTGACCAGATAGCATTGGATATGCTGGATTTTGCAAGTGGAGTAAAGCTGACTTAGATCAGTAAAGCAATAAAGGTATTGGCTGTAACAACTAGAAAAATAAATGGGAATTATCAGTATCTAGGTTCATGACACAAGGACATTTCTAGGGGCCTTCAAAATCATTTACATTGCTTTTCCATATGGCAAAGCTAATGCAGCTCATAGCCAGCATTCATACAAAACAGTATTGGAGGATACACAACAACCTTATAAAAGTGTACCTTAGTCCAGAAGTCAATAGCTACCAGTAAAATGCTTGCTCTCATAATTCAAAAGTACCTGCTTATTATTTTATATATATTAGCAGACTGCAGGTAATTTTGTCTCCAATTAAATACATCTGTAACAAGCTTTCAGGAATCCAGGGTCAGTCAAGATTTAGGTGTAGGACAACTGAGATGTCCTATTGCTATCACTTGTTCTACCAGCTCAATGTTCATTAACCCTGTATTCCATCACTTTCTAAAAAGCCATCCAACCCATTCTTAAAGCTATCTAATGTATCAGCCTGTACCACTGATTCAGGGACAGAATTCCACATCTTCACAGCTCTCACTGATAAAACCCCTTCTAAAGATTTAGCCTGAACCTCCTTTCTCCTAATTGGAATGGCTGCCTTTGTTTCAACTGGAAGGATCAACTGGTAAATAAAGAATTATAGAGCTTATGATATGATCCCCTTATATTTTTATACGTAGTTATCATATCACCCCTTAAGCGCCTCTTCTCCAGTGTAAACATCTCCAACTTGTCCAGTCTTTCCTCATAGCTGAGTAAAGTTGCATGGCTTAATTAAACTGGTCATAACTAAGTGTCTCAGATGACACTTCTTCACAGGGCTCACAGGCCATCTCATAACTGATGTGGTTGTTCACCTTTAAATTAACTTTTAGTATGTAGAGAGTGATAAACTGAGACAATATGCAGTTGGTTTCCATTTGTTTTATTTGTAGTGTTTGAGTTATTTAGCTTCTTATTCAACAACTCTCCACTATTCAAGTTCAGCAATCAGGCTGCTAGGGTCCAAATGACCCTTTCAAACATGTAGTGATTTAAATAAGAGACTGAATAGAAAGAGTCATAAAAAGTAACAATAACAATACATTTGTAGCCTTACAGAGCATCTGTTTTTAGATGGGGTCAGTGACCCCCGTTTGAAAGCTGGAAGGAGTCGAAAGAAGAAGGCAAATAATTAAAAATAAACTATTCAAAAGAAAAAATGAAAGCATATTTAAAAGTTGCTTAGCATTAACCATTCTATAAGATACTAAAAATTAACTGAAATGTAAACCACCCCTTTAAGGAGACTTTAAAGGGATACTGTCATGGGAAATTTTTTTTTCCAAAATGCGTCAGTTAATAGTGCTGTTCCAGAAGAATTCGGCATTGAAATCCATTTCTCAAAAGAGCAAACAGATTTCATTTTGAAATCTGACATGGGGCTAGACATATTGTCAATTTCCCAGCTGCCGCAAGTCATGTGACTTGTGCTCTGATAAACTTCAATCACTCTTTACTGCTGTACTGAAAGTTGGAGTGATATCACCCCCCTCCCTTTCTCCTCAGCAATCTAACAACAGAACAATGAGAAGGTAACCAGATAATAGCTCCCTAACACAATGTAACAGCTGCCTGGTAGATCTAAGAACAGCACTCAATAGTAAAACCCATGTCCCACTGAGTACTATTCAGTTACATTGAGAAGTAAAAACAACAGCCTGCCAGAAAGCAGTTCCCTCCTAAAGTGCTGGCACAAGTCACATGACCAGGAGCAACTGGGAAATTGACAAAATGGCCCTGTATCAGATTTCAAAACTGAATATAAAAAGATTTTCCCTGTTTGCTCTTTTGAGAAATGGATTTCAGTGCAGAAGTCTACTGGAGTTGCACTATTAACTGATGCGTTTTGAAAAAAACACATTTTCCCATGATAGTATCCCTTTAATATTTGTCCACTATGGTGGACTATGTCTGTACACCACAAAGGGTACAATCCCAGTAAAACCAGTTGAAAATGAGAGACGCCAATCAATGCCATGCCTCACCAGTTTACAACCACATGATTGAAATAAGCAAGCGAAGATTAATTCTTCAAACAAGAATGCAAGCCACCTGAGGCAATAAGCTTTGTACAGCATCTATAAATAACGGAGTCTTATTCTTGTGGTTTTAAGACAGATTACTAAATATTGATCAATTGTTGCTTTTGACAACAATATTAAAGCAGAAATGAACTTAATGATATTTCCCTAAAAGATAAGCAGTTGTCCAACTCTTTATTCTAAAAACGAATATTTGTATATGGTCTGAGATGAATGGGTTACTAAGAGAATGTTCTCTACAAGATTCTAAGTGTATTTTATTTTATGTGGGTGCATTACGCTGTCCTGGCTAACCATTAAGACAAAGTGTGTGCCTTCTTGATTTCTTATCTTATGATCTTTTTAGAGAGCTCCCTTAAGCTGGCCATACACGGGCAAATAAAACTGCCCATATCTATTGTTTAGATCAATTTGACAACTTATCTGCCCATGTATGGGGGCTTCTGATGGGTTTTCCCGATCGATATCTGGCCACAATATCGATCGAGAAGGTTTGATTTTCTTCTGACCGACCCGTCAGAGCCCCATGGCGTCATTGTAATCTGTTCCATTGACCATATGGCCGAACGTTCGGAATAACCCATGATATAGCCCTGCCGTTAGTGGCATATTGGGGAAAGATACGCTCGTTTGGCGATGTCGCTTTGAGTCTATGGCAAGCTTAAGGCTTGTGAGACATGGGCATATTCGCCTTTTCTTCTGGGCGATAATCTCCCTGACCTGCCTTCCCATGTCTTCCCGTCTATTACAATGAAAAGTCGCCTGCACTAAAGCACAGGCAGCACTTCATTTTCTGAAGGGCTCGAAGTTTCCTCGTGAGGCAACTTCAGAAAACGATGCGCCGCGTGTGCTTTAGCGCAGGTGACTTTTCATTGTAGCGGACGGGAAGGCAGTTCAGGGAGATTGTCGCCCAGAAGTAGTCGCCAGGTGACTAAATCTCCCTGAATCTGCCCATGTGCCACAATTGAAAATTGTCTCAGAATATCACTATCTACGCCATACTAAAAGTTAACGCAAAGGTGAACAACTCCTTTAAGTAGAATGTGGATGAAAAAGACGGGGTAAAAACAGTTTCCATTGGAAGAATGTGAAAAAAAGTCAAAAGTAAAATACCCAGTTGATCATTAGTTAATGGACAAGGAGCGAATGGACGGGAAAGCAGGTGACAGTAATTGAATGGGACATGTAAAGATACTACATGAGATGACACTTTTTTTTACCAATATCCTAAATGCATACAAGGCTGGACAAAGCTAGTGCAGTCATTAATGTCACCTTCAGAGGATGATACAATAGATCCAAGACATACACAGGCCCAGAAGGACAATAGTGGTTTCTAATAACGGGCTGAACACATATTTACCCAGAAGATCAGCTAGGTGCAAGTAGTTGTATAGGTCAGCTCAGAGTAAAGGTGATAATGGACACCCTGGTGGGGAAAATCCTCAGTCACCTATTGTGTATGATAAGGGGTTCAGTTAAAGGAGAACTAAAGCTTAATTAAAGAAGTAGCTAGAAATGTTGTACATGATGTTTTGTGCTTGTGTACCAGCCCAAGGCAACCACATCCCTTTAGCAGTAAAGATCTGTGTCTCCCCAGTAGATGCCCCAGTAGCTCCCCATCTTCTTTTCTGATTCACTGATTCACTGATTCACATGCTCTGTGCTGCTGTCACTTACTGAGCTTAGGGACCCACTCACAATATACACTACACATAGAATAGAAATATAGTCACAATATAAGGCTGATTAGTCATTAATACAGATAATTACTACATGGCAGCACAGAAACCAGTGCAACTAGCATCAGAATTTAATAATCAGCCCTGTAGCACCAGCGTCTATTAAAGGCCAGTCTAATTTTCTGCTGGATAATTAGTGACGACCCCTAAGCTTAGCTTCTCAACAGCTGCTCAGAGCCTGTGAGTGTCACAGACACTTTCCAAGATGGTGACCCCCTGTGACAAGTTTGAAGTCCTGGATCATTGCTGCTATTGACAAGCTGAAACTTTTGGCTGGTGCAATAAGTTAATTATATAAAATGTGGCATTTTTAGCCATATACATTTTTTGGGTTTAGTTCTCCTTTAAGAACACAAAAACAATTGGCAATAGTTTTGTAGATTCTACTATATGTTGGGAAAAAAACTGGTTGGTATTATAGCTGCACTTGTCAGGGTTAGCACCTTTGCTTGTAAATTTGCCCTAAAATACACATCAACTAAATATTTTAACACCAACAGTCATACACTGTTAAATTACTTCAGCTTTAAGGAATTTGGAAAGGCAGAGCTAAACACTTTCAGTGTTATAATAGATTCACATCCCCATTGGAGCTTGCCTGTGCCCCAAATCCTGGCCCTTATTCACCTGAATTCAGAGAAATCAAAACATCTCTGAGAAAGCAAAGCACTTTGGTTACCTTGCCAAGCAAAATAAATTAGGCTATTTCCCCTGGCTCTCAACATTTGTGTGGGTGCAGTTGGCTCAGGAATATATTTTCTTAGCAATTACATTGATTATTTGTAGGTTCCCCAGGAAACTGTATATAAATTGGAGAAAATGACTGAGAATGCTGGGAGTTGTAGTCTAAAGCAAGGGCGGCTGTTTTTTTTTTTTTTTTTTTTAAATTTCAGCTTCATTTGAAGACAATTCAGGTCCTCTGTTAATATCAGCCAGTAGAAGAGTTTGTTTCCTACATTCTATATTTACACATTTTATTATCTAACCCTGCCAGGGCTAAACCATTTAAAAAGGGGTTTATAACATTTAGGAAGCAGTTGTCATTTTGCCATGTTGTGAATCTACCATAGAGAAGATCTCCAGTAGCTACAGACCATGCAATACAAATAGTGTAAAAAACATTTTATTGGAAATAATTGTGATTTGAATGTTAAGCAAGAACATATTGGCTTATGAACCATATACCACATAGTTTAACAAAGCTGACTGGGCCATAAGCCACATAAAAATGGTAAGAGACTTCTGACATAAGACGCATGGGGCCCCTCTAATTAAAGGGTGCACAATGCCGAAAATCAACAGAATTCCCCATTATTTTCCCCTTACTACAGCTTCCACCATAGAAATCCAGCATAATGTATATTATCCCTAAATATATATTGATGCTATCCTCTAATCTGTTGTTTTTTTTTGTCATGAAGACTAATTAGCTTTCTTTTTTCAACCACTCTGCTAATTAATCCTGTTAATGGTTAAACTCCAGCAGTGATGATAACAATGGATTTCAAGTATGGCTTGAGAATACACTTTTTGACTCCCTTGATCTCTGTCCCTGAAAATGCCCAATGTTAAGCTGACCAAAAGTTTTTAATTGTAAGGGCTAGACCAGACGGGGAGATTCGGGGGCATTTTATCGCCTGGCGACTTCTCGCCGCGACTTGTAGCCCCCGAACCTCCCCGAACAGCCACTTACCTAAGCGCACCGACGTTGCTTGAAAACGCCGGCGCGTATCCACACGGAGCGGCGCGCTTTTTAAAATTGCTCCAAATTGCCTCGCCAGGCAATTTGGAGCAATTTTAAAAAGCGCGCCGCTCCGTGTGGATACGCGCCGGCGTTTTCAAGCAACGCCGGTGCACTTAGGTAAGTGGCTGTTCGGGGAGGTTCGGGGGCTACAAGTCGCGGCGAGAAGTCGCCAGGCGATAAAATGCCCCCGAATCTCCCCGTCTGGCCTTAGCCTAAGGGACCTGTCCTTTTTTTTTTTGGGGGGGGGGCAGGGTCTTTCTATCACGTATAATTTATCGTATAATAGAAGTATATGTTACAGCCACTACATTCCACTACACAAGCCCAGGAAACCTTTAATAAATAAAATAAAGTTGTCCTATTGCCCTACATGTGCCCCTTGTAGAGTTGTGTTGCCATATGTTGGGAAATGTAGGGGGGAAGGAGGGTAACCCCCCCAAAAAAATCGATCTTTTTTAGACTATCACCCTCCAAAGGTAAAGCACACCAGCGGTTTTTTGGGACTTTTTTTACATTTTTTTTTCAACCTCCTATCTATTGTATTGAACTACGCCTGGTCTGACCAGGCGAAGTAAAGTCTAACGTAAGTGCTAACGTTCAGGAACGATCCTTGGTCTGTGCGCAACTTCGCCTGGCACAAGGGTGCGAAGTTGCGGAAGTCTATCTAATTCGCTAGCGTAAATTCGCCAGAGTTGGTGTTAGTGAATTTGCGAAGATACGAAACAACATCACGCTGGCGAATTTGCGCTAGCATTAGATGCTTCACATTTTAATGAATTTGGGCCATTAGATACAGTACTTCATGATAGTGATGACATTGCCTCTGAGAACTCACTTTTGGTTTGTGAGTCTGGGTAACATTCTCATGGACGCCAATGATTTGAAGTTAAGCGCTGACTTGCCTATGGCGCTTCATAATCAGAGACCATGGTTGAACTTCAGCAATAAGTTGTTTTTGTTTTTCAGTTATTCTTCTGGAGACCCAGCTACCTTAGGGCTCTCAAAGGTGGCTCTCTTGACTGATGCAAAGTGAGAGCAAAGCCAGCTATGTGCAGTAGGAACTGAAAATTATTGAGGAAAGTCATTGAGGGTGAACCCCAAGCGGATTACCATTTTACAGAATATTTTTTATTATTGGACTCAGGGTTAGGCTGGCCTGCCAGAGGATTTTCTGGTGGACCCTTGCCCAAATGAACCCCACCCAAGGAAAATTCTTATCAGACTACTAGATTTAGCATTATGTATGTTGTATATGTAATTGTTGGGAGGGTCGGCCAGTTAAGGTTATCACACCACTTGAAAATTCAGGGACAAGTTACATGTTGCAGGGCTGTGCTAATTGCATTTAATTTCAATTGCAATTAAGGCAGTCCTTCTAACTGGCTTTTCTAGATGAATCCCACACCGTTGTAGCCTTTGGCAAACCTAAATCGGTAATCTGTGGGTTCTTGCGAATGCCAGAGGGGCTGTTGTAAATTGCTATAGACAGTCACTATTTAGCAGGCTGGTGGAGGCCTGTTTGGGCCTCTGTGTACTTGAAAGTCCAGGGCCTATTTTGAATCCCAGTCCAGACCTGGCCTCTGGTCAGGGCTGGATTTACATAGCGGGATCCCCTAGGCCCCTGTCTCCGCTCCTTTTATTTGCTCAAATTTTCATCATCAGGACGGAGCAGGAAATTAAAATTTCTGAACCAATGTGGGTGTGGTTGGGCACACTGCCTAGGCCCGGGCCCAGGTGGCTTCTCCACAAATCCAGGTTGCCACCCGGCCGGTATTTTACCGGCTTGGCCGGTAAAAATGTTGCTTGATGCCAATGTTATGTATAGGGGAAAACTATAAAAAATATAAGAAGGCCGGTATTTTTTTTCCGGAAAAGGTGGCAACCCTACCTCTGGTTTGCCCTAGGCAATGGACCTGTAAGAGTCCTCCTGCACGTGTGATGTTGGCTGATGAGACAGCATATAGGTGCTCTAGGGCCTGTGCAGCTTTAAGGGGGTGGCTCTCGGATGCACATATAGAAAAAAAAGATGGTAAATAAACATTATCAGCATTTTTTCTGAAAGTGATGTGCGTGCCCAAGTCTTTTGGCGCATCAGATCGGTACCTTTGAATCCTGAAGAAACCGCCAGCTCCAGGCATCTTAAATGAATGGGATTTTGCATACAACTGACCTTGCGGGGCCTGCAAATGCAGTGTGGTAAGTAAATTACCCCTACAGAGTGATAAATGTTGCTATGGGTAACTGTACTGTTGCATTATAGCATTCTTGTTACCATACTTCAGTCTGTATTCTATAACAGGCAGTTTACCTTTTGTCCAGCAGAATCCAATCATTAATTAAGGATGATCCAGTATCGTGTGGATAAAGTAACAGTCCACCCCTTGTACATTTATCATGTAATGTTGTGAAGGTTTCTGTGTACTACAATTTCTACTGCCACCAGCATAAAGGAGCATGACCCCGGCTCAGAGGGAGTGCCATCTCATACCAGAGACATTACTCAACTAGAAAAACAGGTTCTGGCCTCCCACGGCACAATGTGCTTTAGTGTAAATATCAATAAGAGTCACACGTTTCTGGGCATATATTTAGCAGCATGATACAACTGGTCGCTTTGCACTGCATCGGCTCAACAAACAATGGCCTAGAATAGTGCAAGGGATCATTTATCTTCAGAAAACACATTCATAGTATTTCTAACTTTGCACAGAGCCTTTCTGTGGGAAATAATGTCTCAATTTTAGGGTGGGAAAGAGAGCAACCAGCTGCAGTGGATCCAATAAAGATCCAACAAACACTCTCATGGTGGCCATAGACGGTACAATCAGGGTTGGACTGGGCTGGCAGGACACTGGGAAAAAACCCGGTGGGCCCAGGCTCTCGTGGGCCCAGTCCGCCCAGACACACTTCCTGTCCGCCCAGACCTACTTCCTGCCTGCCCAGACCCGCTTCCTGCCTTACCAGACCCGCTTCCTGCCTTACCAGACCCGCTTCCTGTCTTGCTGCCCCAATCTCGTCTTTGGCCCTGGTTGCTTCATAAACAGGTATGCGCATGTGCACGCACTCCAGGGAGGAAGAGTGGACTGCTTCAAAAACCCGTATGTGCATGCGTGTGCGCTCTGGGGAGGGCAGGCATTCTGAGGGTGGCTGGGGTCTGCACAGGCGGCAGGGTCGGGACTGGGGGGCTCTAAGATAGCAGCCCCGGTGGGCCCCCCAGTCTGACCCTGGGTACAATTACGGTCTTTCTTGGAAAAAATCTTTCCAAGAAAGATTGCTTATTTCAACACAAACATGTGTAGAGCTGAATCATCAGGTAAACAGGTAGAAACAATAGAATTCTACCTATCTGATGATCCAAAATTAACAATGGCTAATGTTCAGGTGCCGTCAAATGTACCCAATCAAAATTTTCCATCCAGCCTGATTGACCAACCAACTGATATCCAAGTCTTCTGCTGATATCGGTCAGCTCCTTTCCCACCATACAAATGTAGGGGACTACTAAATTAACCTCCTAGTTATTTAGCAGGCAGTCCCCAAGTGTTATGGACACCTAATTGGGTCCTAAAATACAGTTAGGAGGGGGAGCTGTTTCCTATTCCTGCTCTAATCCATGCCCCTTGTTGTTACACATAGTGACCAGTAGATGGCACTGTGTTATAGTATAAAAGCACTGTAAGCCATGCTTTCAGTGTCCATCTTGTGCTGGCTCTAGCCTGAGCAGGCAGGCAGAGTATTCGAGTGGAACCTAAGCAGGTCAGGCTTAGTAAGGATAGGCTACTCACCGTTATAGGTCGCTCTAGGAGTGACAGATAGACAGGATTATTTAGCTGAGCAGTCTGAGGCTCCTACGAGGATTGTGAGTGGGATTAAGATCCCGGGTACTAATTGCCCAGAGTAGGGACTAAGTGTACAGACCTAGGATTGAAAGTGTCTCCTCAGGTTCCACTTAGGGAAAAGGCTGAAAGCTGGGTGTACCTCCTCTATGCTGCATGTACATTGTCTCCCATGTGTGAAGGGGACAGTCTCTGACCAAAGGTGCTGTGAGTATTGCCTATCCACTGTTGATCCTGCATGTGCTAATGTGATTGCTGTACATATCTATGTGGATTGTATGTTCAATAAACGTGTTCTATAGTTAAGTTATAAGAACCACTGGCGCCCATTTATTTGCACCCTGAATATTATTACAGTTGCACTACACCCTGCCTCCACCTCGCTGCGAGGGCTTACTCCCTAAGATTTAAGGTCTCATCCGGAGCAACATATATTGGGAGTGGAGCCTATAGTAGAGATAGGTGCACTCAAGTTTACTATAGCGCTACACAAACATCTTATATTTGTTTCGTACAATATTATCTGTGCATCTATGGTCATCACCTTTAGTGGTGTAGCTATAGTAGAGTGACTGCTAAGGGGGTGCAGGGGGCACTGATCAATAAGTCATTTTAATATTTGTTCATGAAAATTGTCTTAATCCCAAAGTTTACAGGGGGCCTAAAATGATTTTCCTGTGGGCCCACTAATTCCTAGTTATGTCACTGCCCTATCTAATCTCTTTCTGATCTTGAATGCAGCCTGTTTAATCTGAGAGGGGGGTTCACAGGGGAATCAAGGAATGTCTGCACATGTAAACTCTTCTAATATCCCCTAAAGTCATCTGTCAGCTAGAGATTTACAGCTAAATCACCTGCCCCCTCCCTACGCTGGTCTGCAGAGATAATAAAAGACTAGCAGTTCTGCCCCTTTCATGTCAAAGGATACAGGTGCAAGAGAGGAGGTTATTTTATTGAGGCAGGAGACAAGTTTTTGATTTTTTTTCTTTTTTCGAACGAACTGCCATTTGTTTGTAATGAGATCACATGTGCTGAGCAGCTTGTGCTTGTTAAAGGGAAAATATACCCTATTTATATGGGGGAGTTTGATCTTTGATTTAGTGTATTTTGCCTTGAACTGAGCGGTGAATGGAGGGTGGGTCATTATTATAAAATCCATGAGTTTTGATCATGTGCATTGTAACCAACTCTCTGCACTGAAACCTATAACTACAATGCACCCTTTATTAATAAGAGGAGTGTCTACTGCTAATATATAAACTCTCTATAGTGCTGTGTAATGTGTTGGAGCTATACAATTATAATTACATTACAATTAACAATAATAATAGTCGTTTATTGCTGCAACATAATTAAAAATACATTTGGCAAATTGACACCTATACCATAATCCGCCAAAGCAGACAGCGCCGAAACTAAAACCAAAGGACCTGAGTTATCCTCCAGGTAGATTTAGCAGTCCCAAATATTTTTCTTCGAGCACTAGAAGACTGATTAGGGCTTAACTGGTTGAATTTACCTAAAACATATGTTTATATTTATATATATATATTTATATATTTGTATATATATATATATTTGCTCTCGTCTGTATGGTAGACTGATGAACATTACTGTAAATACCCATTGCTGTGCCTAAGGGCTAGGCCAGACAAGAAGATTCATGAGATTTGTTGCCTATCGACTAATCACCTGGCGACTAATCTCACGCAGCCTAAGGAGGCAACTTCGAGCGACTTTGGAAAATGTAGCGCTGCGTGTGAATGGGCGCAGGCGATTCTTCATTAATCAGCTGGAAGGCAGGGGGAAACGGTTCGGGGAGATTAGTTGTCCCAAAGAAAAGCGATTGGTCTTCCCGAATCTTCTCGTTTGACCCAACCCTAAAGCTCTCTGACTTATGATGATGATGATGGCCACATCAATGGCAGGTTCTGGTGGGTGTGGTTGGTAATTGTTTTTAGCTTTGCCCCTGGAACAAAACAAGCACTATCTTTTACTACAGTGCCATGTGATTTGGAGAATACAAGCAAGGAATTTAGCACTGGATTTCATGCAATGCTAATAATTGAACATGCAAACACCCATATCCTGTTTGAGGTCATGCTGTTTGCTTTCAGAATGGTGTAACAGTTCTATTTGTTTATTTCAGATCATTCACAACATACATTCCATTCCCCACATGACATGTGAAACAGACAAAATAATGGATGAAACATAATAACTGTCCTAAAATGAAAGGGAGCAAAAGCAGACGCAACCCGTAACCATTTAAAAATGAAAAAACACAGGTGTGGGACGTGTTATGCTCGGGACCTGGGGTTTTCCGGATAACTGATCTTTCTGTAATTTGAATCTTCATACCTTAAGTCTAGTAAATCATGCAAACGTTAAATAACCCCAATAGAATGGCTTTGCTTCCAATATTAACACTTGATAAAGGGCACTTAGGCCCGAAACATATTGTGTATGAGTCGGCTAATAAAATTAAAACCACAGCATTGATATGCTTGCCGAGTGCTCTCCTCATTGCCCAACATTTTGACATAATTCTATCTTAGTTTATATCAAGTCAGGCCCGGAATGGCAATCATCTGTGGGTTCTGGCAAATGCCAGAGGGGCTGCTATCAGGTCCCTTAGATAAGAACGTCAGTATCAGTGGACTGGTGGGGGCTGTTTGGGCTTCTATGTGGGCTGATTGGGCCTCTGTGTACCTGAAAAGCAAGGGCCTATTTTAATTCTCAGTCCAGGTCTGGATCAAGTACAAGCTACTGTTTTATTATTACAGAGAAAAAGGAAATATTTTTAGAATCTGGATTATTTGGATAAATAATCTCCTTTAAGAAATTATCGTTTAACAATTAAATAACTAAATAAGTAGTGATGAGTGAATCTGTCCCGTTTTGCCAAAATATTTGCGAAAACTGCAAATTTATTTTTTTTGAGAGTTTTTTCTTGTGCCAACTTTTCTTTCTGAAACTTTCTTGTCCAAATGCATGTTTTTATTAGGCGAATTTTTTTGTCCAAATACATTAAAGTCAATGGGTATCTTTTCTGTTGGCAGCTTTTTTGTCTCAGCGACTCTTTTGTTGTGGCAAATTTTTGCCACGACAGATTCAAAGATTCATAGATTCGCAGTTTCACAGATGCCGAAATGTGGAATTTTGTCTTGAATCGATGGCTGGTGAAAAAATTTGCTCATCACTATAGTTAGTGCATAGGTGTGTGTCCCCCAGTTACGGCCAAGAAGTTGACTGTGTTAGGATTATGATGTCACTTCCCCCTCTATTTAGGAATAAAGCAGCATAGCTGTAACCCCCTACTTGGTTCCAATTAGTGAACATCAGCTATCTAGGATACAATTCCACTGCAGAAGGGTTATACGTTTGCTCTAGTAATGTTAATCCTAGTGTAAGACTGGGCATCTAGGCAGTGCCCAGAAGAGACATAGTTTCTTTTAAAAGTGTCCTCAAAGGGGCTAAGATGCCAAGATTGTGCCTTTCTTAAAATAAATATTGTGTGAGTACATTTCATTGACACAGGCTTATTACTAGACTGCATGGTGTCACAGATTAATGGTATAATGCACCCCCTAGTGTAAATTATAAGGATATAACTTGCTGGCAGTCCACGAGTTTGTTTGAGAACGCTACTTGCAGTTGTGATTTCCTCTCTCCCCTAGTCTGTGGCACAACTTGCAAAGGGGCTTTAAAATAAAACTAGAGCACACAAATTGCCTTTGTCAAGCCTATAACAAATACAAGGGGTTTATTTCTAATTAATAACTAAATAATAACTAAATAATGCAACACTTCTAAATTATGATTGGTAATTACAAGATACCACCAAACTTCTAGGGCAGATGATGGCTAACAGCTCTAAAAAAAACCATTTTAAAGGAAGACTATACCCCCCAAAATGAATACTTGAGCAACAGATGTGACCTAACTTTATAGTTTGTTTGGTATGTTTGTGTGCACCGTTGTATCCTAGGATCCCAGGGGGCTGTCCTTAATTTTTAAAAATGGCAATTTTCTATTTATGATTAACCAATGGCACATGCTACTAAAAAGTACATTATTATGAAAATGGTTTATTTACATGAAGCAGGGTTTTAAATATGAGTTGTTTTATGCAATATCTTTTTATAGAGACCTACATTGTTCGGGGGTATAGTTTTCCTTTAAAGCAACTGTAAATCCTATGGTGGGAAAAGATTTAAAATTGCTAAGAATCTTCAAAATTCACTTTTTTTTGTATTCCGGTTGTTGAAACTGCTACTATAATTAATTTAAAAACACAGGGCCACCTGCTGTTCATCAGTAAATTTAGTTAGTGAGAAGACACTAAAATTAAGTTAGAGAGAAGAGGACAATCTTGTGATGTTGCCCAGCTTAGAAAATAAATTCAGTGAGCTGAAAAGAATCATCTCAGCAGAGCAATATCATAAGACCTTTCTCTTCTTACTAACCCAGTTTTCTGCTGTGACTGGTTGGCCAAAAGAACAGCAGGTGGAGCGGCACATTTCATAGAGAAGCTATCGTCATCTAACCTTCAAGCAATTGCCACTTGCTAAGTGCCATAACTCTCAATTTGGCTATAATAACACCCTGTGTCATTGACTCTTTTCCCTTAAAGCATACCTCCAACATTTTGGAAATGGAAAGAGGGACAAAAAAAGAATTACCGCGCAGAGAATTGGCCACAACCCCTAACTACCATGTCCATTTAACAAAATTTGGCAGGTTATGAAAGTTTGAACACATTTCTGTGTTTTTTTTCATGTTATTCCAGTTTTGGTAATGAAGGGGGATTGCCCTTTGAGCTGCAAGTTACAGTTTCTCCCAAGAGACCTGCTTATCTTAAAATATTACAATTGTTTCTTTGCTATTCTTAAATTGTTACAATTGTTTCTTTGCTTATCAAAAAATGTTACAAAAGAATAAGGGCACCTGGCACTTATTCCCGGGCCAGGGTTGGACTGGGGGGCCCCCCTCTGACCCCTGCCCCCCTACAGTGACACGCCGAGGGCGCCTGCATGGATGGTGCTACGTGCATGCACAGATGGTGCTGCATGGCGCCTTTTTTTTTTTTGCAGATTGCGATAGGGCAAGGGGTCTGGCCGGCGGGGGCCCATTAAGGGTCAGAACCACCTGGTTTTTTTTCCTGGTCTGACACTGTGTTGGGCTCTCTGCCAAAAGCTAATTAAGTTGGAAACATTGTATATTTTTATGGCTGTTCAGGAGATCAAAGAGAAAGTTGGGTTGAACTGTCAAAACTGGGACTGTCCCGAGAAAAATGGGGCAGTTGGGAGGTATGCCTTAAGACTGCAATCCCTAATGAGCAGGGCATTGGTTTTACCACTATTTGTATGCAATCTGTACATTTGATTTATACACACTTCCATTTGGTACTATAGCGTTGCAGAATGTGTTGGTGCTTTATAAAAATTTGCCAAGAATAATTTTTATGTAACACAAATTACTTTTGCAGTGTACCACGTATTGCTGCCTTCAAATAGCAACTGCCTACCCCTAGCTGGAACTAGGGGTAGGCAGCAGGGTTATGTGTGTTATATGTGTGTTATCTTCTGCTTTCTCTAACTCCAGCCCTGTACACCCAGATAATGAGAAAACAGGTAAGTTGGGTTGGTGAGGAAAGGTGGCAACTGGGGGGGGGGTGACACAAGTGGGCTTTCCTTGGGTGAACCTTAGTAAAAAGGTGTTACCACTAATTGCCATATCTTAGGTGGTGGTGACAAAGCCCCCTGGATACCAGATGTATACCTGCTGTGATATCACTATTAGCATACACAGTGAAGTAAGAGCCACACAGATGCATCTATACTTGTGTGTCTCCTACTGTTACTGCTTTATCATACAATGCATTAGGTTTATCAGAGAGTAATTAACAACTCCAGGATATTTGCAGGCCCCCTACTTTATTTGTTGCAGCAAAAGACCAGAAACAGATATAGGAAACCATCAATTTTTTTTTTCTTTTTTTACTTGCCTGCCCCCCACCAGAAATGCCTGATACTCTGAGCTAAGTGTTTTATTCACTGGAACTGAAGGACAGGATGGAAGCCGTTATCCTCTAAAACAAGGCAATATCCCTTTTTAGGCAATGTTAGTGCTATGGTTCATAGCTAGGTAATGAATCGCCAGGAAATGACTTGATCTGGTTCACTGAGTCAATCCCCGGTCCCCACACTTGATGGATTTCAACTGTTTCCAAATACAAAGGGAGCAGGGGGTGCTGGTAGTCTGCAGTTGCTGCCCTGGGGTTAATAACCAGCGAGCTTGGCCCTTGCGTGTTTAGGTGTGTTCCCTTATGCTCCATGCAACTCTCCCTGAAACCAGTTGGTGTGTCCCTCCTGACATGCAATTGCCATATATCACTCAGCTCTTCCTTTGATTTATGGTGTGTACTGGGTATTTATTTGACTTACTAATATTATGCTCAAACACACAGTATGGCCTGCAGTCACCCTAAGGTAATATGAATGTTTAACCTTTTTTTTTTCTTTGTTTTTCAACATTTTTAATTTATGGCTGCAAAATCCCCATTCTAGTCATGCTGACAATAAACATAAAAGATTCATGTGATGGTTAATCCACCCGCCTTCTCTTCTGCCGCTTTTTATTTATTTGACTGCTTCAAAAGGCAAAAAGGACACAGCAGCCCTATATAAATCAGAAATTGTTATAAAAGGGACTGGGTCTCCTCCAACGAAGGACCACTAGGCTGCTTCCTCTGTGAAGGTTGTAGTTGTGATGTCTGCAGGCCCAGGTGCTGGCCAATATTCTCCTTCATTTCTTTTTGTCCATGGGTGCAAAAAAAATCTTTCAGGACTGTCAAAAAACAATGACCATATCATAACTCCATGGCTCTCTTTACGTGCAACCTCCAGCAGCCCCTTAGTGACTTCAGAAACATCTCTTAGTAAGCACTGTCCTGTAGCCCCTCTGACTTATCTGAATGTTCAGTTGCTAATGCCCTTTACTAATCAACCTATGGCAGCACTTTAGAAAGTTAAATTAAAAAGGTGAATCCCTACTCTTTAGAAAAAAAAAATAACAAAATCCTTTATATGGGTTACAAGCTGAGGTCTGACACCAGTCAGAAGGTTGTGAGGATAAGAAGAAATATTGAGAAAAAAGAACCCCACTTGTAACCGATAATACCAATCAAGTATAGTTGAGCGAATCTTATTAAATAAATATTATAATTATACTCCTAAAGTGCAGTGCAATAAATAGTCAAATCAAGAAAATCATGAATTCATCAATTAGAGAATTCATGTATGATAACTCCAAATCAATCAAATTAATTGATAAATCAAGAGAATCCAATTGATTAAATGAGTGAAAAATTAATTGATGTACTAATTAGAAAATGGTTACACAATCAATTTATTATATAAAGATATAAATCAAATTAAAACATCTCAATATGATTCCCATTGATATTTTAAGACTAATATATCCAATCCATGAGCCAAATAAAGTGCGGTGCTACTAATATACTTGAAAAACCGTAATTAAAAAAGATAAATTAATAAAAAAGTTGACCAACATTAGAGGTGAGTTAAAAAACCTTGTTGCTAAAATCCATAAAAGGTTGAGAAAATGGAAAAAATGAAGGGGCAAATTTACTATTATTCCCCAAAAAATATTCGTTTTCCCTTGATATTCGATTAGCATTCGATTTTCGAATGCTAATCGAATAGTTTTAGGCTACACTTTAATTCGATTGTTGATCATTTGACGATCGAATAATAATAACTTAAAAAATAAAATCCTTCGCTGATGAATGATCGTATGATCGAATATTCGTATATTCGACTCTATTCGAATGTATTTGATCGTTCGACCATTCGCTATTCGATGATCGAATATGCCAAAATTTGCATATTCAACCAAACAAATAAATCCTACATTTGAAATTCGATCAAATTCGATCGAACTTCAATCTATTCACGTGAATTTAGTACATCGGAGTCCCAAAAGAGAACTGACTGCCTGTTTGTTTTTCTAAAACTTGGGACACCATAAAGAAAAGGCAGGACAGGGTAACCGGGACTGTGGCCTTGTAAATTACCTTGCTCTACTAACTTGAGAAGATCTACAGTAACCCTAAAAAGCCACAAATCCTCAGCCCCTTAGAAAGGAAGGAAGCGTTGGAGTAAAAGGATTGTGCAAAGGAAACAAACACCTCTCACTCGTAATCAGACCCAGACCTGGATTGGTAAATTAAGTAGCTGTGACTGGGTTAGGGCAGTACCCTAAGCATAATGCAAAGACATCTCGAAGCATAATGCAAGTCTTATTGAAAGGCGGTTAATTTTTAAGAAATACAGGAAAATTCAAGCACAAATGAACAGTTTTGCTGTTTTGTCTTTTTATAAGCAGGCCCTTATGGCTTTTAATGCTCTTAACTGTATTTGAAGGGAAATTGCAGTACAAAATATATAAAAGTGGAACATTTAGAGACAGGCTTTGGAAAGATAGGAATGTAAATAAAAAGGCACACTTCCAAAGGAATATGGAGTTTAATACACAAGTGTAGTGAGAAGACAAATACGACATGATGTATCAAAGGGGTGCAACTGTTGTGAGTAAATATCCTCCCAGCACATGAAGCAGATCAGAGGAGCGGACAAATAAGGGCCATGATTTGTGAAAGGTTCTCCTACTCTCGTTTATTGGAAAGCTCCTTTATAGAGAAATTCACTGGGGCAAAGCCAATACATTTATTTCCCAGGTCTGCTATCCAGATAAAAATGATTGAAACCAAGAGTGGAAGGAAAATAAAAAATAAAGCCAGTTTTGAAGTCTTGATTAACTCCTTGGCTTCCATCGGGCCTCTGATCTCATTAACATATCCATTTGTTTCTGGGAATCAAAGATTTCTAACACTGACAACTTCAACATTTTATTAGAGTCGGGTAGTGCCCTGTCAACAAACATTGTTCAGATTCCCACATGGTGTTCCTTTTTGTATCTGTATATGATGGCACATCTGAAAGCTGTAAAACTTTTGTTTTTTTAAATAAACCCATTAAATGTTGAGAAAACAGACCAGTGTAAGCAGTTACATTGTGACTGCAATAGAATAATGGCGTTCCCCAAACATTTGCTCTATCTATTTATCTATCCTCCAACTACAGACCTACAAACTCCTATAAATCTATGAATATCTAGAATGATACATAGATGAGAGATGAGAGACTCTACACCT
This sequence comes from Xenopus borealis, assembly GCA_024363595.1. Lineage (NCBI taxonomy): Eukaryota > Metazoa > Chordata > Amphibia > Anura > Pipidae > Xenopus > Xenopus borealis. The sequence goes on from CM044441.1 coordinate 22,035,124, forward strand.
TCGAATAGAGATCTAGAAAGCAGAATAAAAACAGCTATGTTTCTCTGGTTAGAATGGCCACAACCCTAAATATCTGCCTTGGGGTTTCCATAAGCAGCAGGAATGTGGTGGGATGCAAACTCAATGCAACTTAGGGTAGTCATGGAAAAATTGCAAATGACTACACTATCCATGAACACTATCATACTTGTGATGCATAGTTACTAATATTGTAGGTGCTTCCTTTAGTAAAAGTTGAATCAGCGCTAAAAAGCGTAAGTGGTACAGGCCGAGGCAGGATCGCTGCGCATGTGGGTGGAAACTGGACTGGCGGATTTTGGGTGCTTGAATTTATGCTCTGTTTGTGAGTGTATTTTAAAATGTTTATACCACTAATGAAAAAGGCTTTACACTATGGGGTAAATTCACTAAGATCCGAAAATTCGCTAGCGCTAGCTTCTCTAGTGTTCACTGCACTTCGCCAGGTGAATTTTCGCCAGTGCTACGCAAATTCACTAAAGAAGAAATTTACGGTCAGGTCGGCGAACGGTAGTGTAGTTGCGATAGTAGCTGTTACGCTAGCAAAGCCTAATTTGCATACTGTGGAAACTTTAACTTATAATAGAAGTATATGTTACAGTAACTACATTCCACTACACAAGCCCAGGAAACCTTTAATAAATTATATAAAGTTGTCCTATTGCCCTACATGTGCCCCCTGTATAGTTGTGTTGCCATATGTTAGGAAATGTAGGGACGAAGAAGGGTAACCCCCCCCAAAAACATATCGATCTTTTTCAGACTATCACCCTCCAATGCTAAAACACACCAGCGTTTTTTTGGGACAGAAAAATGTTGACATTTTTTTTTCAACCTCCTATTTATTGTATTGAACTTTGCCTGGTCTGACCAGGCGAAGTAACATCTAACTTAAGTGCTAACGTCCAGGAAAATGGTCATCTTAGTAAATTTGCAAATTTACGATCCTTCGTGCGCAACTTCGCCTGGCGTAAGGGAGCAAAGTTGCGCAAGTCTATCTACTTCACTAGTGTAAATTCGCCAGAGCCGGTGTTAGTGAATTTCCGAAGTTACGAATTGACGTCCCGCTGGCGAATTAGAGCTAGCGTTAGACGATTCGCGCAATAATGAATTTGCCCCAATATGTCTACTCCATTTTTAAGCTACACTGGAGGATTGGTCAAATTGATGGGCACAGTATTCAATTAAACGCTTCCCATAAGAATCACAGTTGGTGATTTGAAACTACCACGCATGAGAGTCACACGAATCTGCAATGTATGTTAACTCTGTATAAATAAGAGTCTGGAAAATAGGCTGTTTTACCTAATAAATGAAGTATAAGCTACTATACTATATTGCTATTTACTGTACTGCTTACTCCCCTTAAGCTTTTTAGCTTCAACTTTTACTGAAGGAAGGTCCAGTGTACTCGGAGGATAACAAGGGTTTTTGGATTCGGCAAAAAAAAAAAGGGGAACTCCGGTAATCTTTGGATAAACCAATTGACTTTTAATATTGTAGGAGGCCAAACCTGCAAGGCAGAATATTGGGGCCTATAAGACAACTGTATAAAGAAAAATATACTGTACATACATTTGTTTATTGGTATTGTCTGTGCAATCAACTGTAGCTACAGAACACAGATACTGTACCTATATATGGACCCTGCTAATGGAGTCTACTGCTCATGACAATGAAACAATAAAAAACAAAAACCTGTAACAGTCTGTCCAGAATGCTATGTTACGAAGTATCACTGCTTTGTAGATAAATCCCATAATTGAGTTCAGTGTGTGCTCAGACACAGGTGACCTCAGTTGAATGTACACTAAAGTGCCGTATCCTCTTTCCCATGCGCTCTTTTGTTTCCTTTACTTTGAAAAGCAGCTGAATCGTTCTTACAACACAAGCATGAAAAAAGTTTCTGTGGGTGCCAATTACTGTAAGAGCTATGATTGGCTATTTGGTAACCCCTGTGGACTAGTAGCCTACAGGAGCTCTACTTGGCAAGTACATCTAGATTTATGGAATTAAACCTTGCCTCCAAGCCTGGAATTGAAAGTACTGCAAGCACCTGCTTTGAAGCCCCTGGGAGCAACATCCAAGGGTTTGGTGGGCAACATGTTGCTCATGAGCTGCTGGTTGGGGATCTCTGACCTACAGAAACTTTGATTTTGAATAAGAGTATGGTGTCTCCCATTATCTCCTGTCACCGTTCAGATGGGTGTGAATTTTTCAGCTCTCACTACCCAACCACTCCACCAATCAATAATACATCTATGCCCATTCGTACGTGAAGCCTGTTTTTCAGCGTCTTCCATTTGGAAGCCAACTTTCTAATACCACTCTATTATAATCAGTTATTTTTATTGTACAATAGGACCATGAAACACATGCCACTTCTATAAATCCCAGCTTTCTAAAAGAACTGCTTTACTCTACAGAAGTATCTGTTTCATTGTCTCCTGTAAAGAAAATCTAACAAAAAAAAATCCCAATTTAAAACTGAATTATCACTTTCCAATACTTTTTTCTGTTCTTTCTAGGAATAATAACCATACCATTTCTTTCCTCTAAGAACACTGCAGTTCTCAAGAACTCTTTGTAGTATTAAATAAAAAAAAGTAAGTAGATGGATTCTAGGCATTTTGTTAGAGATTAAAATCATACTTGTCGAATAAATTACCTTTCAGAAAGCAGATATATGCCGGGAGTGATACAAACAATGTGCCTTCATGGGAATATGTCAGTTATGTTTTATCTTATCTTAAAAGAAAGGCTGTAAAATATGAAGGCAGTATCAGGTCATTGAAGGTTACAGTGTTAGATATATAGAGTCTATAACCAGAATTTTTAACTAGGATCCCCTTTAATAAGAGGTCTTCGAAGAGGACACAAAGGCTTTGGGACTTGTATAGGAGGAACAAGAACCATCAGCTTTTTTTCCCAGTGAGAGCAATGAGTTTAGCTGGGAAACTCTTGAGAACTTGTGTCTGTAGAAATAGTAGATAGCTATAATGATGGGCGAATCTATCCCGTTTCGCTTCACCGGAAAATTTGCGAATTTCCACTGAAAAATTTGCGAAACGACTCGTGTCACGTTTTTCACGCTCGACGCGTCTCATTTTCTTTTTTACGCCGGCGTATTATCGGCAGGCGAATCGCGGGAATTCGCCACAAATTTGTGCCTGACGAATAAATTCGCCCATCACTAGATAGCTACAAAATTATGCTGAATACCCTTTAAGCAAACCAGTATGTCCATATCCAATCACATATCCAATATGTGATAGTATGTATGTCCATATCCAATCACAACCCAAGAACATCCCCAGGTGACATTTTTAGGACAGCAGCAATACATGTATGGGACCTATTATCCAGAATGCCCGGGACCTGAGGTTTCCTGGATAAGCAATCTTTCCGTAATTTGGTATTCATACCTTAAAAGGGTTGATTACCTGTAAAGTAACTTTTAGTATAACGTTGCGAGTGATATTCTGAGAAAATTTTTAATTGGTTTTCGTTCTTTATTATTTGCGGTTTTTGTGTTATTTAGCTTTTTATTCAGCAGCTCTCCAGTTTGCAATTTCAGAAAACTGTTTACTAGGGTAACAGTATTATTCTAGCAACCATGCATTGATTTGAATAAGAAGATGACCTGAATAGAAAGACGAGTAATAAAAAGTACCAATAACAACACATTTGTAGCCTTACACTGTATTTGTTTTTAGATGGTGTCAGTGACCCCCATTTGAAAGGGGGAACAAGTCAGAAGAAGAAGACAAATAATAAAAAAAAAAACCCCATAAACAATGAAGGTCAATTGAAAAGTTTCTTAGAATTAGTAATTCTATAACATACTTAAAGGTGAACCATACTAAAAATCATTTAAACAGTAATTAAACCCAGTAGGATTGTTTTGCTTCCAACAAGGATTAATAATATCCTATTTTTGATAAAATGCAAGATACTCTTTTTTATGAAAGAGAAAAATGTGAATTGTTTGATTAAATGGAGTCTATGGGAGATGGCCTTATTATAATTTGGGGCTTTCTGGATAATGGATCCCATACATGCCCTCTCCAACGCATGATAATCACATACTAAGTCTACTTTAACACCAGCTGCCAGAGATCACACAAAGCAGTGCTAAGCTCCAAACCTTGATACCAGGACTGAACAGTAGTAGCATCTGATGTTTAGCACAAAGGTCCTATAATTATTATTCTGTGGAATGATTTAGTCAACAAGTAAGCACAACAGAGTGACATTCCACAACCTGTACTCGACAGACATTTTTACGGCCTGTCACTTTCACTAAGATTAATGACAGTGGCAGAACCTGGTTGGCCACCTTTTCTTGCCCCCATATTTCTCACGGGGAAGGTAAAAGGAATAGTGTAGTGCTTGCAAAGCTCATTTTACTAACTGTTAGTTTAGCTGTACTGAAGAAGTTTATCATGTTAGTTAAGGCTTCCTGGCACCAGAACCAGTTCTCCTTGGCCCCATACATATTTGGATAATGTTGTTAATTCATGTCAATATGGAAGTTTGCCAGCATCAAGTCATAAATGGAACAGTACAATCCCAAGCAGGCCCAGAGGGTATTGAATGATGCACACTTTCAGTATATTCATACAAAACATATCATCTTTCCCATAAAATATTATAAATTCATTTTCCTGTTGGCTCAGCTACTGGTTGCATCACTGCTTCAAGATCTGATTACTTTGTGGCCACCTAAGAAAGGTCCCTGTTACATCCTTCAGATTTTGCTTTGAAAAACATAAATAAATTGTAGCAATGCAGGGCCTCAATGAGTTTTGCAAAGAATAGACAATCCTTTTACTATTGTGTGGGATTTAAGATTCTTAATCTGCTCTGTCAAGGTGGAACCAACAAAATAACATGCAGGTAGAGCAGCAATTTCCTCATAGCACTGACTAAATTTGTTTTGCTACATGCCTGTCAAGGGTAGGTACCCTGTGGTATTTCATCAGATACGGAGTTCCTAGTCTCTTCTGCTTTCCCCTGACAGATTCATTCAACAGTAGCCAGAGAGTCTGCAGATGAACAGTCAGGTTTAATATCAATCATTCAGTTTTGGTTTTACTGTACAAAAAAACCAAAAAACATCAGTCTGTGATTCTGAGCCTCTTAAGACACACCAGCTCTTTAACTGGCTTGTTGTGAGTTAAACATTATCAGTCAATGACTTTTGCTGTCAGTAGTAATGTCTTCGGGCAGATGTTGTCTGACGTTTTTTGGTTCAAGCCTACTTTTGAGGACCAACCTTTCTTGGTCCTCAAAGCTCATTACAGACATTACATTAGCAATTTAGCCATTATTCCAAGAATATGTAGAGGTTATCACCTTAATTCTGCTTCTAGATGGACAGTTAGTGGTATCTAGGAGAGCAAGTATGCACCATTGCCAAAACCTTCAGTCCCACTGTCTCCTCTTCAGGCCCCCTTGGGGGGGGGCAGCCCTACAATATGGGAACCACTATACTAGGCTCTAATCTCAGTCTTTGTATAACTCACACTAAGTAGCAATGATTCCTATGAAAGAGCAACGAGAACTATTTGGTACAGTTGGAAGGCAAAATTTGTCAAAATTTATCAATATTTGGGCAATGTTAGAGGTTTTTTTCTACTTCAAATATACTCGAACAAAGTCGGATGTTTGCTTATTTATTAGAAAATCTGAATATATAAAATTCAATTGAATAAAATTGTTAAAAGAAATTAAAATATCTCATGGGTCAAAATTTTTCAAAAAGTTGCAATGAAAAAATGCTTTACATTTACATAGACAGTCCCCCTTGACTTCTCGGTAGCTTATACAGTAGATGCTGAAGTTTTACATTCAAGATTTATCATATTCCTTTGTGATTAATAAATATCGTACGTACAAGTTTTTTTTAATTTAAAAAAATCAGGAGTTTTAGAGCAAAAAAGTTTGAATTGCAGCAAAAATTCTTTTTAGAGTCACATACTGACTCGCTGAGAATATCAGACCCTCTCTGTTAATGGCTCTTCATGTTTTATCATAGAATGCTTGGAGTAATAAAGCCAGTAAGTTTTAATTAAATTCCTTATTTTGGCATCAAAACTGCCTAATGCTGCCAACTGCCGAAAGAATAAAAATGAAAAACAAAAGAAGGAATAGAACCTACACTGTATATAGTTCCTGTAGTGTACAAACTAATGGATATTTTGAGTTTAGTGAATGAAATTCTATGTCATAACTAGGAGTTTTTTCTGTAAGTATATGACTATGAGAAATTACATTGAAGTCTATGTAAAAAATCACACGCCCATCAAGTGGCCCATGAACAAAGAGCTTAATTATCAAAGCAAAGGCTGCAGTTTGTCCATGCACTAATGACACCATTCCTGTTAGATCACAAAGAAGTGCAAGGGCTGGAGAAGAGCTGGTGGCCCTAAATATGCATTTCTGCATGAAGAACGCAACAACAACAACATTCTGACTAATTTGTCAATCAGAGGACATCTGTCTCCTGCATGAAAACTGTAACCATGAAGAGTTGAATCCCTAATAATTGTCCTTTTGCTTGTTATCCCAAGTTTAATTTAAGGCGCCGTTGTCTCTCATGCTGGCTGGCTCCATCCTTACATATCACCTTCCACAGGTCGTATTACTAATGGGTTATAATCTCCAAACAAAAAGCCAGAAAGGTGTAAAGGTGGCCATACACGGGCAGCTAAAGCTGCCGATATAGGTCCTTTAGACCAATTCAGCAGTTTATCTGCCTATGTATGGGGCTTCCGACGGGTATTCCTGATCAATATCTGGCCACGATATTGATCAGGAAGGTTTAATTTTTTTTCAGCAACCCACCTGACAGAACCCATTGCTCTATTTGTAATCCGATCGTTCGGCCCTTAGTGAGCATATCGGGGAAAGATCCGCTCGTTTGGCGATGTCACCAAATGAGCAGATCTTTTAGAGTCTGGCCAGCTTAAGACCTAGCTTTCCAGGGTAGTGATTTGACATTATCAGGGGTACAAACTGATCAAGGACATAAAGAGAAATCTCCATAACAACTAAGTTACATGTTGCAGACGTCAAACTTCCACCAAAGACTATTCCTACAAAATCATCTACTGCTGACATTGTGAAACATCACCAAGTCAAATGCAAGGCTTATACTGACAGAAAACGTGGTGCAAGAGAAGTGCACTTTCAGCCTGGATCTTTAGTCAGAATTAAGAAACCAGGAATACTGAAACAAGGACAATCTAAATTTACTACACCACTTGAAGTGAGACGCCAGGGGGACCATACACATATGAACTGTCTGATGGACGCACATGGAATGCAAGTCATCATGCTCCTGCTAGATATGACTTTGGAGATGTTCCATTTGATGAAGGACATTTCCCTACTCCTGATGCCAACTGCAATAGTCTTGAAGAAAGTGAACCTATAAGGCATACTGAGAGAATCAGAAAACTATCTGCATGGACCAAGGACTATGTCATGTAAAGAATGTATATATTGCTTTAAGATACATATGGTTTAATTGTTACATATATTTGTCCAAATGCTTTCCTACTATAGGGGGAATATGTGGTGTTATACAAATGGCCTGCAGGTGGCACTGTGCATACACAGGACTTTCTGTACAACTTGAAAGTGAAAGTAAGACTTACTGCTGTTATGTAATGGCTGAATGACCTGTTAATAAAGCATTGTTATACTCTCCTTATCCTCGGCTACCAAACACAACAGACTACGGTCTAGTTTTTCTTATAACCTATAAACACAGACATAACTATAATAAGATATGTAAATACAGTTCTGCAAATATTAGGCTATATTAGCCCTTTAATATGCCAGCCCCCAGCTTTTTCCAGGTAAACAGCCACTTAACACATACAAGATATCTGTCTGGCTCCAACACGGATACAGGCCATAAGCATAACACAAAAGCGGGCCGTTACACTGAATAGAAGATGCATCATATTCACCATTTGAGTTGTATGTTTGGGGAAGGCTAATAACCTGCTGCATTCTCTGGGAGATTTTAATTACATATTCAGAGAGATGGCAGGTGATAAGTCTCCCTGAGCGCTCATTACATTTCTCCTATGATCCTCATTTAACAAGGACACGTTTCAATTTCCCACTACAAATCTCTTAAAGGAGTGTAAAATATTCAGCAGATGGCACGGCGCTTGCAGCAGACTGCAGACAGTGTGTGTGTTTTGTGGTAAGTGGGTGCTGTTAAGGTTTATTTTACTTAGGAATGCTTTTGGATGATTGCTGTATCAGTGGAAGCCCACACACCTTGCCCTATGCAGGGGCCAAGCCACTATGGAAGCTGAAATTTTTTGCAGTTATTTATGCATGTTCACCAAGTCTCGTCTGATTTTCAGATTCTACTACTTTTAAAGCTTCAGTCTGAGATGGAGAGTCTAATATGGCGAGCATATCTAGGCATTTTGTGGCCTATTTATAAATCTATTGAATACTGGAATCAGTGTGTGTGCACCATTAGCCTTAAAGTTATTTTAAAATGTAAGAGATTTGGCAAAAATACAAATGTTTAGGTTTGCATAACAACTGGCAATCTATATAGATGTAAGAAGTAAGGGGAATTACCAAGTGATCTCTCTTTTGTTTGATTGGTGGATCGGACAACGGGAAGGCTGGCTCTTGTGCGGCTGCCTCGGACAAATGGAACAGCCGAATCAGCTTCAAACATCATGTCTCCAGAATCAGCAGATGCCTCTGACAGATGTTCTCCTGGATCTCCCAGGCTGGGTTGCGGGCTTGAGGACAGCTTCGGACTTTTTGTCTGTAAACAAAAAGAAAAACAGGCAAATGTATTAAATACCCATAGGGGCAGATTCACTAAAGCGCAAAGCGTCTAACGCTAGCGCTAATTCGCCAGCGTGACGTCAATTTGTAACTTCGCAAATTCACTAATCTCTGAAGTAGATAGACTAGCACAACTTTGCACCATAACTCCAGGCGAAGTTGCGCAGTGACGAAGGATCGTAATTACGCAAGTTCACTAAGATGAACATTTTACTGAACGTTACCACTTACGATAGACGTTACTTCGCCAGGTCAGACCAGGCGAAGTTCAATACAATAGATAAGAGTTTAAAAAAAAAAAAATGGAAGTCCCAAAAAAACGCTGGTGTGTTTTACCTTTTGTAGGGTGATAGTTTGAAAAAGAGCAAATTTTTTTGGGGGGTTACCCTCCTTCCCCCCTACATTTCCTAACATATGGCAACTCAACTATACAGGGGGCACATGTTTAGGGCAATAGGACAACTTAATTTTTTTTCTTAAAGGTTTCCTGGACTTGTGTAGTTTAATGTAGTGGCTGTAACATATACTTCTATTATACTTTGAAATACGCACGGTATGCAAATTAGGCATCGCTAGCGTAAATGCGCTTTGCCTGGCGAAGTAACACTAGTGCAACTACTCTACCGTTCGCTGACCTGAGCGTAACTTTGCACTTTAGTTAATTTGCGCAGCGTTGGCGAAAATTCGCCTGGCGAACGTTAGCGAAGGCAACGCTAGCTCATTTTTGCCACTTAGTGAATTAGCCCCATAATGTTTACATTTACAGCGGCTGAACACAGAGCCTTTGTCTGCTGGAGGAATGCTGGACAGAGGGCCACAGACTGAGCATCTCTTGATAGAAATACAGGAAACATCTAATAAAATATGTCCTTTGTACTTTATCTATGCTTTAACCAAATTGCCCCCCCACAATACTTGGGGTTCAGGCTAAAGGCTTCTCTAGTTCTGGTTAATACACAGTAGGGCTATGTGTTAAATTGCGCTAGTGCAGTTACCAAAAGCAACCAAGAATTTTTGATCACTCTACTTCAGAGATCTCCAATGTTTCTTACCTGTGAACCATATTAAAATGCAAAAAGATTTGGGGGAGCAACACAAGCATGAAAAAAATGTCCCTGGGGGTGCCAAATAAGGACTGTGATTGGCATCCCTATATGTATTGGCAGTCTACAGGAGACTCTATTTGGCCATCTACCTGGTTTTTATGCAACCAAAACCAAGCCAGGAATTCAACAATAACATGTGGTTTGAGGCCACTGGGAGATATATGTTGCTTGTGAGCCACTGGTCTACTGCAAGATGGAAAGATGTTTTACAAGCCATATAATATTAACAAATGTTTTCCACCCTTTTATATGGCTATTGGTTGTGGAGTGAAAGAGGCGACGAGAAATGACCTCTCTGATCAATAAAACTCTTCTGTGCATTTGGTGTGTTTGAAAAGTCCTGAGACATTCCAAGAGACAAATATTTAGGGATGGATAGTCAACTCAAGTGTCTACTGGAAATAAGTTTTTCTGTCAGTTTTCTGAGTGTTTCTGGCAGTCTTTTTTCTCTTCAGAACATCGGTACAACTGCTAAAGCCCAACAAACTTTAAGCACACGCTGTCTCACCACTTCAGACTAACACAGGCTTTGAGAAGAAGGTCAGGCCGTGCACTCATGCAGGTTAATGAAAAGAACTCAAGTGCAAAAAGATAGAAATACCCAGTATTATCATTGCTACTGATAAAGCAATCAGCAATGACAATATAGTAACGCTGTGTCTGGGCTCTAAATATCACGTCTAACTCCCTTGCATTTCAAGAATGTTAAAGCATTCTTCGCATGAGATTTTCATTAGACGGATGCGTAGCCTTTTCACCACTGTCAGCTCTTGTCCCTGCTTCCCCATTGTAATTATATGATAACAAAAGCTGAGGAGGAACCATCTGCAGGTCACATCGCCCCCACTTGTTAATAGTAAAATATTAGGCGCAGTCTGGCATCCTGCCATCAGATCTGTTGAATTAATTCACTTTACGGTGAAGAAGAGTTAATAGCATTCATATTTGGATTTAAAAGATAAAGCTAACAACTTCATTTGACAATACACCAGCAAATTAAATTTTTTTTAAATTTTGGGGACAACTAAATGGCTGCGCATCCTCATAAGCAACACAGTAGGTGCTACCAGAGCACCGATATTGGGGTTTTAATCCAAGAACTTCCCTTGCTAAAAATTTAAAATATTTGCTGCTTGATCCTAAAATTGTCTGGACCTCCTACTGCAGCCCCAACTACTCCTGCCCAACAGTGGTGCACTAACTCTAATACTAAAGACCAGGGATCTGGTGAATTCTTTGCTGCTGAGAGGCAGATAGGTGGTGGGTTGCCAGACAAATCCTTCAGTAGGTATATTCTGGGCAAGTTTATTACATTTCAATCAAGCTGAAGTAAATTTTTCTTCTGGCAGTTGGAGTACAGACCATAGCTGACAGAATTTCCCCAGTGATTGTGGTATGTTCCTGGGAAGCTCAAGGCAGCTGTGATCGCAAACAATAGTTGTTTCTCAGATGTGTCTAAAGGGTACGGTACAATAAATCTCAATACAATTTTGATGGACTAACATTTCAAGGAAAGGTATTTTGCAGACAACCAATATTTTATGATGGGGAAGGATCCCATAATTAAGAGATGCACAGAAAGCTACAAGCTCATGTAAAGGTGTTCACAGTACAATCACCTTTATGTCATTTTGCCGTAAGGCAAAATAAATTCAGACGAGCCTCCCCATGCCATAATGTCCTGGGCCTGGGAGATAAAATTGCCCCTCAGGCTGACTCAGGGAAATCAATCTGCATGATATCAGGCAAGTGCCCACAGATTCTGTCAATCATGCAACAGAAGTTACAGAACTCATGGCCACAGGGAAACTGCAATTCTAGGTTGAGTATACCACAAAAGGAAAATAGGAGCAGGTAGCACCTGGGTTGAACATGGATTTGGAATCATAGGAATTGGGTAACATCACAATTAATTGATCTAGCAGTGCTGCAATAGCTTGCCCGTAATCTCTATTCCGGGGTACTTGCTGGTTTGACCATCTATGAACTCTGTCCTTGGTTTCATGTTCCATAGGACCAGACCAGTGACCATTTTAAAGTGACCTATACCTTTTTACATGTAAACACCCTCTCTCGGGAGGGAGGGGGCCGGAAGGAGCCCACCACTTCATATGCAAAGCCCCCTCCAGCCCCCCTGCTGAGCTGAAACCCCCCTCCAGTCCCACTGTTGAGCCAAGACCCTCCTCCAGGCCCCCTGCTGAGCCGAGACCCCCTTTGGCTTCCCATGCCTACCTTCCTCCACTTGCGGACGCACCGGGGCCAGTGAGGGTTTTTTTCTGGTGTCCCACTGGCCCATTCTGGTTACATGCTTTATGAACACAAGCTGCATCTGTGTGCCCATTTTGTTGCCAGCATTTTCTTGCAAATAACTTTTATGAGCATATACTATGATAAATGAAGGATGTTGTGCCAAGCCCTATCTCTATCTGCCACTACCTGGTAGGCACATATAATTATTAATATTATCTATAATTTAATGTGAAATAGCTACACATTTACACACTACTTTACAAATATTTACTTATTGTAACTTATTGTAACCGTTAGTGCCTGATTGTCACGTTTGGCAAACTCAAACCCCAAGGGAGTGACTGGATTCCTGTCTAGGGTTGCTCTTCTGCCTAAAACGTTTGGCTTTGGGCCTGTCCCTCAGCTACTCAGGTGCTGCCAGGAGTTACCGCACGTGAATCTAGAAACTCCCACAGGGGCAGACATGAGTGTCGAACGTATACTCTGGGAAGGAGCTGGCAAGGAAGGAAATAGACAGGGAGGCCTGAGTCAGAACCAGATAACTGTAGCAGATAGCTGGAGTTAAAGGAACAATAATTGTAGGGAACAGAGCACCTAGGACCAAGCACACCTGACCTATAATGAGTATTGAGTCAGTGCAGAGCATGGGATTATATAGCCCGACTAATGGCTAACTCACAACACCTGTGAGTAAATTAACAGGTCAAACAGGTCATGCATTTTTGGGAATATAGGGATACCAATAGCAGTGAACCAGGACCTCAGCTATCTGCTCATATAGAGCAGAGGTAATGCAAACAGCATTGATAACACCAGGTCACTTGCTCAGGCCCAGACAGAATGTTACACTTATCCACTTGAGCTTACAATCTAAAATAAAAACCATACCAACTCTTCTTTGGCTCTAAATTTGAATAAACTGCTGCAGCCACCAGCGTTCTATGTATTTTCCTTTATACATCTCTAGACTGCGGAATATCCGTATTCCTACTCTTCTATTTTATTCTTATTGATTAAAGTTCTATTGCTCCCTTCACATTGAGAGATAGAACTGAGCAGGTAAGCGCCAAGAGATGCTTTCTGCTGCAGTGGGCTGAACAGCATGGGGGTTATAAACTGCTAATATCACGAAAGCATAAAAAAGAAAAAAAATAATTGAATAATCATATAATTGTAAATAGTTCATGAAACACCTGATAATGCCATTTCACAACACTCACATGCCAACAATATGAATAAACACATGCATTGGCACCCAATCAGGCCTTTAAGACTCCTTGACAAACAATATACTGTATATCCAAGCATGCATACATCTGGAATGAGATCCTAAAACCTTGCCACAATATATTTAAGTACAATCCAATAAGACAAAGAAATACCATAATTGCACTGCTTTACTATAATATTATTGGCCTAGAATGGGGCCCCAACCTTTTGTAGCCATGAACCACATTCAAATGTAAAGAAAGTTTGGGAGCAACACAAGCATGCAAAATGTTCCTGTGGGTGCCAGGCTATTTGGTATTTCCTGTGTGGGCTCACAGTCTACAGGGGACTCTGTTTGGCAGTACACCTGGTTTTTATGCAACCAAAACTTGCCTTCAAGCCAAGAATTCAAAAACAGGCACTAGCTTTGAGGCCACACGGAGCAACATGTTTCTCCTGAGCCATTGGTTAGGGAACTCTCCCCTTCAAGGATGATCCTTTCTGCAGTGTGCAGACAACTTCTATTCCAGTATGCCTCCATTGCCAGGGCAAACCTAAAGATAAAATATCCATGTAGTGGATGTAGTAGTGATGTCTATCTAAGCCAGGGGTCCCCAACCTTTTTTACCCGTGAGCCACATTCAATTGTAGAAAGCGTTGGGGAGCAACACAAGCATGAAAAAAGTCCTTTAGGGTGCTAAATAGGGGTTGTGATTGGCTATTTGGTAGCCCATATGTGGACTGGCAGCCTACAAGAGGCTCCACCTGGCACTATACTCAGTTTTTATGCAATTAAAACTTGTTTTCAAGATTGGAATTCAAAAATAAGCACCTGCTTTGAGGACCATGAGAGCAACATCCAAGGGGGTGGAGAGCAACATGTTGCACACGAGCTACTGGTTGGGGATCACTGATCTAAGCCCTCAGAGACTAATAGTTCTGCAAGACCCAACAGAATTTAGAAACATCTAACAAGAAGGTGACATATTTGCGATACATCAAGAACGCACCAAATCATTCTCCTCCTTGCTGTCTCAGCATGCACAGCTTGTCTCAGTTTATCAAACACATTCCGGTGCGAGGTTGGGTACAAACACAAGCAGTTAGAGGGGAAGTCTCAGATCATTAAAAAAATGCAGAGTAAGAAAAGAAAGTACTAACTCTCCGAGAGGATTCAATTTTCATCAAGTACCTTTGAATGTCAAGTTCTGAATGAAGTGAGGCCAACATGCACTGCACGGCCTGCAGATGGAGAGAAAAGACAAGGGGGATTAAGGAACAGCAGCTGGACAGAGAGGAGGGGAAAGGAAAAAAGAAACCGGTCCTGGGATTTTAATCATAATGTCAATGGACATGAATACATCTATAAAATGCTTTTATGTTATATGGCAACATGTTAACAACATCAGTTGTACAGTGGTCCAGATATTCAACAATGGCGTCACGCTTATTCTCCCCTAAATTGAGGGTGATAAGCTAACAAACTATATACACAGCTTAAGGACCGTCCAGTAAAAATAAAGACTATGCTGAGTTAAATAGAGCCCGCATTCCAGTTTGGGGTTTTAGCACTTTAAAAAAAAATGCCCCCTGCAGGCGCTGGCTTACTCACACCAGGAGGGAGTGCCCGGTGCGAGCCGCCATGTCTTCGGAAGCACATGCGCAGTACTGAAAAGCAGCCACACTTCCAGGGCACCTCCCGGTGCGAGTAAGCCAGCGCCTGCAGAGCGCATTTTTTTAAAAGCACTAGAACCCCAAACCGGAATGTGGGCTCTATCAGCCTGCACCTTTGGTTTGGGGCAAATTTTTTGGGCCATAGGTGCCCTTTAACAACTCTGGCAACACTGGTGGTCTAGTGGTGCGGTGGGGACGCCCGCCACGCCGCTCCTCTTCTCCTGTGCCGGTAACTTAGGGCGCGCATCTTCTGCCTGTGTTTGATGATTCTGACTTCCGTGATCCTGACCCTGCCTGGTAACCGACCCTATACCTTTACCTGTATTCCCTCTGATTGATCTCCTGGTTTGACTCTTGCCTGCCTGACTCCATTATACTCTGCCTGCACGACCCAGCCTGATCTGACTACGCTTTTCTGTCTACACTTTGTACTGTGACCTCTGCCCAAAAGACTTTGTTTTATTTTGTGCCCCTTTGCTCGTCCAGAACCTTAAGATTTCCACCTCTCTTATTAAGACCTCCTCCCGAGATGAAAGGTGGATGTAGCAAGAGCCAAGAGCAGGGTACTTAGCATTGGTTCTGGATTTAGGGTGCCGACCATGACAGCTGAGATATGCTTTTTATTTTACAAATAATTCTCCAGTTTATGCATAACATTTAGGGACAGGATTATTACAGCAAGAGAATGCATCTGTCCACAATTTCCTACAAACAATACATCCTATTGAACTGTAGAGGTTCAAGGAGAACATTTTTGAGAATCTAATGCAGAACCATGTTTAATTTTTTTACTGTTTCATAACTATGCCCTATGGCATTGAGTAGACAAAGACTCTTTACATTTACAGTTAACTCTCCTCTATTCAATATACTTGTGAGTAATAGGTTGGCTTGATGACAGATTCCCTCATATGTCAATTTACATTACACACATTTCCCCCAAATAAATACATTCATGCATTCTGTATATTCAGATTTGCATTTAGCCATAAGCCTTACATATAATCTCTTTCTGTTAATAGGACCAATGTCCTCAGTTAACTTTTCATTAGATGAAACCACATCTTTATTCCGAATAGTTCAGCTTAAACACATTGCACCAGATTCATTCCAAGAAAGGGAAGGAAATCAGATATATCCAAGAAAACCTATGATGGTTTAAATCTGAATGTCACTATGGCAGAAAGTAACTCAGGGTCAGGCAAATGGAGAGGCTTTTTTGCTGCGGTGACTTTTTCATCATGGTGACTTTTTAGTAGCAAAATATATTACCGTCCGTGGGTAACTCAGTCCAAATGCATTAAAGTCAATGGGCATTTTTTTTCACTTCAAATTCATTGAAGAGAAAGGGTGTTTTTCATGGCAAAAACTTTATCAAGCTAATTTGAAAAAAAAAAAAATATATCAGCTGAAGAAATGCGTAATTTTACAGTGAACCAATGCATTGCGAAAAAAATTCACTCATCATTATAACCAGTCTGATACTGAGCAATACCCTGGTGAGACCTGGCCTTCCTGCTATGAGGTCATCTCCTTTTTGGTAGGTAATGGGTGTCCTTTTATTTTGCAGGACTAGACTGCTTTTTGATTGGATACATCTGTTATTCCATCCGGCATATTGACTTGACATGTGCCCAGTTTTAAAAGCTGGCAACACAAATCATGTAATAATAAACACCTGTAAATAGCAGAAGCTAGAGTTTTACATTAAACTCTTTAATGCTATTTTCAAAGCAATACAGTAAAGTAAAAATATATTATCTGCCTCCTAAATATACAGATAATAGTTTAACAGTAGATAAACATAAGACACAGCAACACAGTGTAGAATCTATGAACCAGTGTATAGCAAGAATAATCCAGCAAATATCCCCCTATAATATGCTCTAATTGTGTCCAACAACATCTATGTCCAGAGCAGGAATTTCACACAGTGTTCCCACTTGCCATTTGCAACCCCCCACCCAGCTTGCAAACTGCTCCAACCTCTAGTAATAGAAAGAAATAAAGACAGTCCCCAGTTTGGCTCCATTCTTTCTATAACTAGCAGCATATTAGTACTATCAACGATGGGCACACTGGCAGCATAATACTAAATACGTGCTGACCTGGGACCTGGTCTTTGCAGCCTTTCTACAAGTCAGGACAAGCCACCAATGACCACCAGTTTCTTAAACTGAATTATTTTAGGTCCATGTGGTCTAAGGATTTATAGCTGAGCCTTTGTCAATAAAGACAGTGGTGCTGGGTGGGTGATGTTGTTTTGTTATTCTAGCCACAGCTGATGCAGTTGTTGAATAGTTGCAACCTATTACAGTCTTATTATTATCTTTTATGCACTGTCAAACTTTGCTTTGCAGAGATTGATTCCTCAGACACTACTCCCCAGAATTTACCGTCTAAGCAGCACACACTAGAGTTAATTACATGGGGAGCCAATTAAGCTGCCTGGGTGTTTTTGGAGGAAACCCAAGTCCCATAAAGACCACACAAAGGTCTCGTATGACCCCAACACTGCAAGGCAGCAGTGCTACCCACCGAGGCACTCTGATTTTACAAAGCGGGGACATATATTTTCATGACTTCCCTTTTAAGACTAGCAACTAATTAAAATTCTTACAGAGTTACTTTCTTTTATTTTCAGTTTCAAGATAGGAAGCTGCAAATTTGCTGTAGTTTCACTTTATTGTAAAACAAATATATGCCCCAAAAGGGGACTGGGTCTATAAATCCTTTTTTGATGGCCTTTCCTAGTAGCAGCCTGTGCTCTTTATCCCCCTCTAATACCAGCTCTGTTCTTCACTAATCCAACTGCTATAGCTCTTTCTTGTAATAGGTGTAGTGTCTCGGGCCTGATAACATTATTTATATTGTGTGCACTGCTTGGGAATTAGCAGGGTTCTTTTATTATAGCTTCCCAGACATGCCTTTACTGAATGACTAGACCTCAATCTCACAGGATTAGACTCACAGGCTAGCAAATCATTTATTTCATGCCACCTGTAAAACTTTCTTTGCATCAATACTCAATTTATACAGTATTAATGTCAAGGGGGGTTACCCTGATTTAATTTTATTGTGGTGCCTACTCTATATCCTTTGAATAAAATGCTGTCTTACAGCATCACATCACAGGCACTTTAATATACAGGTATCGGAAACCCGCTATCCGATTTACAGAGTCTCCCATAGACTCCATTTTATTAATATAATTCAATTTGTTTTTAAATGATTGCCTTTTTCTCTGTAATAGTAAAACAGTGTTTTTTACTTGATCCCAAAAAAGATACAATTAAATCTTGGAAATTGGAGGAAAAATCAGCTTATTGGGTTTATTTAATGTTTACATGATGAGTAAACATGATATTCAGGGACACTTTTTGGAATAATGTACTATGTGGGGAGGAAGCAGGGATGGGGGACTATCTAGGGTAGTATATAGGGCTTTTCTGATTGGGGGATTAGTATGTAGATAATATGGTAATATTGATATGCATAGCAAAAGCACCAAATTGCTACAGTTACAGAGAGAAATATAAATATCTCCATATTTCTAGGGCAGTGATCCCCAAACAGTGGCTCGTGTTGTTGCTCCCCAAACCCTTGGATGTTGCTCCCAGTGGCCTCAAAGCAGGTGCTTATTTTTGAATTCCTGGGTTGAAGGCAAGTTCTGGTTGCATAAAAACCAATTATACTGCCAAACAGAGCCTTAATGTAGGCTGACAATCAACATAGGGGCTACTAAAGGGACAATAACAGCACTAATTTGGTACCCCAAGAACATTCTTCATGCTTGTGTTGTTCCCCAACTCCTTTTTCTTCTGAATGTTGCTCACTGGTTCAAAAGGTTGGGGATTGCTGCTCTATGAAATAATTGGTACTGCCTGTTCTTGTCAGCACTTAGCAGCTGTCATTTAACACAAATGTATAGAGCTTCCTTAGGGTAAACTGCTCAATAGCAGCCCAGAGCACACTGAGCATGTGCAGTACCACTGACTGAAAACTGGCCTAACAAGATCCAAGATGGGCAGCTTCTATTGTTAGCTTTGAAGGTCTATATCGTGACTGTTATAGGGCTGATGCACCTGTTTGCTTGTATAGTAAGTCCATTATATAAAATCCAGCAATTGTAGACATTGTCAACTTAGGCTTTAGGGCTCCTTAAATTTTTGTTATACTTAGTGACTGGATAAAAGCAAGACAAAATGAAAGTCTAGGGAGAAAATTATATGAAATGAGAGTAATTTAACCAAAGTCAATTTAACCAGAGACATTTTAATCCTGTAAAATCATAAGGGTTTAACACCAGTGTGAACAAGCCCTCTTAAGGTGTATCTTAAATAAATTTGATTTGATGTTTAAAGGATATAACTGAGACTGCAGGGAGCTGTAATCATCCAGCAGTTATTCCTAATTGTACCAGATCATTGCATATCTGGCTGTGACACACTAGGCTATTGGAGATTGAGTCACCTGGCGACTAATTGCCTCGACTTTGCAGTGACCAAGCTCCCCAAATGCCTTCCCTCACTCTGCGCTGGCTTAAATGAAAAATCACCAGCGCTAATCACACGCAGCAATTTGTTTGTCGCCCCAAAATCAAGGCGTTTAGTCGCCAGGCGACTCAATCTCCCCAAATAGCCTAGTGTGTCACAGCCCTTATGGTACATTAGCAAAGAAACCCTCTTTTGGTCCCTCCAATCATGACAACCTCTGACCTACTGTATCTCTCTGCTACCTTTCATCTCTAAACTACTTGAGAGTCTAGTCTACAACTGACTATACTCATTCCTCTTTGACAATAACCTGCTGGATCCCCTACAATCTGGTTTTAAACCACAACACTCAACTGAAACTGCCCTGACCCGGCTAACTAATGACCTTTTAACCGCTAAAGCCAACAAAAATTTCTCACTACTAATTCTGCTTGATCTCTCAGCTGCATTTGACACTGTAGATCCCCCTCTCCTCCTCCAGTCCCTCCATTTGCTTGGTCTTTGTGACACATCCCTGTCCTGGTTCTCTTATTACCTCACCAATCGTTCCTTCAGTGTCTCCTACAACAGAGCAGCATCTTCTCCCCTAACTCTTTCTGTTGGGGTTGCTCAAGGCTCTGTCCTGGGACCTTTATTATTCTCCCTCTTTACTTCCTCCCTCTGCAAATTAATCAGCTCATATGGTTTCCACTACCACCTCTACTCTGATGATACTCAGATATATCTCCTCTCCTGATCTCAACCCAGAACTCCTAACTTGTGTCTCCTCCTAACTGTCCGCTATCTCTACTTGAATGTCACAACGCTACCTTAAATTAAACCTCTCCAAAATGGCAATGGTTCTCTTTTCTACAACTAACACCAGTAACATCCCAGAAGTATCAGTCATAGCTAATTATTCCACCATCACCCTGTCTCCCCAGCCTTGGGGTTAGCCTAGATTCTGATCTGTCATTCACTCCTCCCATCCAGTCACTTGTTAAATCACGTCACTTCCACCTAAGGAATACGATCATTTATCACCCAAGATGCTGCCAAAATTCGTATTCATTCTCTCGTCATATCACATCTAGACTATTGTAATTCTCTTTTAATTGGTCTTCCCCTCCAGAGACTGTTACCTCTCCAGTCCATAATGAACACTGCCACTAGGCTTAAACACCTGACCAACCGCTCCTCCTCTGAAATACCATTCTGCCAATCCCTGCACTGGCTTCCACTGCCCTTCAGAATTAAATTTAAATTAATGACCCTGACATTCAAAGCACTTCATAACTCTGACATTACCTAGATCTCTGAACTCATCTCTATATACTCACCCAACCTCTTACTACACTCCTCTACTGACCTGCTACTCAACTCTTTTCTTATTACCTCCTCACATGCTCACATTCAAGACTTTACAAGGGCTGCACCCCTCCTCTGGAATTCTCTCCCACGGTCTGTCCGACTTTCTCCCAATCTTTCAGCTTACAAGAAATCTCTTAAAATACACTTATTTAGAGAAGCCTACCCTCTTAACTACCAAGTACAATACCAAGTATAGTACCACATCCGTCGATCACTTAACTCTTATCTGGCCCACACCTTGTGTATCATTCCCTTCCCTTTAGATTGTAAGCTCTTTCTGCAAAGGGCCTTCCTCACCTTTTGTATCAGTATTGATTGTGATGTATGTAACTCCATATGTTCTATGTATGTAATTAATGTGATTTAGTTGTATAATCACATTTACTTTACAGCACTACAAAATATATTGGCACTATAGAAATACATGTTAAGGACATTGAAACATTAATTGCATTTGTCTATAGGACATTTGTGGTCAGAGCCTCAGTGTACCCTGCTTAATTTTTCAAAATAAGTGGTCTAGCTAACAACTTAAGTGCTCACTGTAGTTTAAATGTGAATTTAATAGCAGTTATTTGGCTAATTAGCCCATTTACACTGACACTGTTTATTGTGCTTTTTTTTGGAATTTGATGGGGCAGTTTGTTTTAACAACAGGGACATTATGCTGGCCAATTACACACTTAGTAAACAATAGCACGTGCTTACTCAAGTGCAACAATAAACGTTCAAATAACCCACTATATGAATTCACTTCTGTTTTACTAAACTGTGATTGTGTCCCTAACTGTAAAAATGCATTTTTTATGAGTTGTCGCTTCTGCAGAAAGTAATATTTCAAAGTTAACTGAAGTCTGGCACTAAAGTGATCTCCACACAGTACCAATTGTGTTGCTAAATGTTATCAGTATGGGAGGTCCAGTGGTGTCTAATGGGTGTGGGATGATTTAGTAAGTGAACGTCAATAATCATGATAATGATATGTGCTTGTACAAGCTTGCATATGGCTGCCATTACTGTTATAGTTCTAGATCATACTTCAATAAATTATGCTAATGCTAATGTCATCTGGGTTTGTCCTGTCACATTTTCAGAGTTAAGCTGGCCATACATGGGGAGATCTGCTTGTTTGGCGATGTTGCAGGATGAACGGATCTCTCCCCGATATGCCCACCTTGAGGTGGGCGCTATTGTGCTGATCCGGATGATCGGATCCTAACGATGGGTACCGGGTGGTCAGCTCACGGGACCGCATTAACGAATAGATGCGGCTGTGATCCGACGGGATTTTTAGTCCCATCGATCCATTTTTAGTGATGGCGTGAACCGCGGCAAAAAAGTTCGCGGACATGTTCGCGAACTTGCGACAAAAATGCGAACGGTTCGCGACCGTCGCGAACCCCATAGACTTCAATGGGAAGGCGAACTTTAACAGCTAAAAAAGATATTTCTGGCCAGAAAAATTATTTTAAAGTTGTTTAAAGGGTGCAACGACCTGGACAGTGGCATGCCAGAGGGGGATCAAGAGCAAAAATGTATCTGAAAAATCCATTGTTGACACAGCGCTGCGTTTTGTGCTGTAAAGGGAAAAAAGTCACTCAGGTGGTTGTGGACACTGTAATATTATTGATATTTAGACAGAATGTGAACAAGCTCACACAGCTAGATGGCAGTTGTTTGAAGTACAGTAGATTACTAGCCAGTAAACTTACTATCCACTGTCCCTGAAATCACTAACAGCTCTCTCCCTACACTATCTCTTCCAAGCACACACAGGCAGAATGAAAAAACGCTGCAGGGCTTCGGTTTTTATAGGGATGGGGAGTGGTCCAGGCAGGGGTGTGGGGGTGGTCCAGGAGGGAGAGCTTACTGATTGGCTGCCATGTATCTGCTGGTCTGGGGTGAGAGGACAAAAAAAATGCGGCAAAAAAAAAGCGCCAAATTGACGCGAACCCAAAATGCGAACGTCGCGCGACGTTCGCGAACTTTTGGCAAGCGCGAACAGCGGATGTTCGCGCGAACAAGTTCGCCGGCGAACTGTTCGCGCCATCCCTATCCATTTTGCCC
The DNA here is from genome assembly GCA_024363595.1 of Xenopus borealis. Taxonomy (NCBI): domain Eukaryota; kingdom Metazoa; phylum Chordata; class Amphibia; order Anura; family Pipidae; genus Xenopus; species Xenopus borealis. The sequence continues at coordinate 22,058,129 of CM044441.1, forward strand.
AGATATCGATCGGGGAAGCCCACAAGAGGGCCCCATACAGGGGCCAATAAGCTGCTGACTCAGTCTGTCGGGAGATTTTATTGGACCTGTGTAAGGCTAGGGACAGACAGGGAGATTCGGGGAGATTCAGTCGCCAGGCGTTTAATAGCAGGCGACAATCTCCCCGCACGTCCTTCTCCCTGTCCGTCGCTAGTTGAAATGTAAAAGCGTCGGCTCTGTGAATCTCCCCGAATCTCCCTGTCTGTCCCCAGCCTAAGTCAGAATAAAATTTGAAGTGAAGGACAGATCCACGACTGCAAATAATGTAATACTTGATAAAGGGCCAAGTCCAAAACATGTAACGGGGCAAATTTACTATTATTCCCCAAAAAATATTTGTTTTTCCTCGATATTCGATTAGCATTCGATTTTCGAATGCTAATCAAATAGTTTTAGGCTACCCTTTAATTCGATCTTTGATCATTCGACGATCAAATAACAATCGAATAACGATCGTTCGATCATTCGAATGAACTATTCGATCATTTGAATGATTCGTATGATTCCAACGATCGAAGACTTCAATCATACGAATCCTATTCGATCAGTACTTAGCCTCAGAAGCCTATGGGTAGGTAAAATTCGGTAGGTAAAATTTTAAATCCTTCGCTGATCGAATGATCAAACAATATTCGATCATTCGATCGATCACTATTCGATGAACGAATAAGCCAAATTTGCATATTCGACCAATCGAATTAATCCTACAATCGTTATTCGATCGAATTCGATCGAACTTTGATCTATTCACGTGAATTTAGTAAATCGGACCCGTAGTGTTCTTCACTTTCCCAAATAAATTATTTGCAGTCAAAGATTACTGCCGTGGATCGGTCCTGCACTTGAACTTTTCGTCCGACTGATTCTATTGGGGGATTAACACAGGATACCCTGAAGGGCAACCACCACTTCTAATGTTGAACTGCAGCCTATCTTTTTATATTTTCGAACATTTTCAGTGATTTTCGTCACAATAATCATTACATCTGCATAAATTTAGAAATTGTGACAACTCAGTGGTAATTTTAATGCCAAATAAATATGCTAAAATTTAGGCAGTAATTACATTTTGAGCATTTATAGGAAATAATGTATAGAGAAATTAGAATTTAAATGTGTATTTGGATACATTTTTCTCATTACAAAATGAAAGGAATGAGAGAATAGATCCATTTCTATCTGGGGATCTACAATTAGGTAAGTGTTGCCTGGGGGGTTCAAAATCAACATTTCTTGAAGGAAATTATGTTCTTTCTAAGCTGGCCTGTATTTCCCACAATCTCCTAGGAGTGTGTAGTGACAGCTGTCTACCACTTAATTTCTTCATTTGCAGGGTGCCTACTCTCTGACTTCTGTAAGATTGCTGATCACCTTAGAACTCTATGTTTAATACTGGGGCCTTAGTCTCCAGGTGCCACCATTAAAAAAAATTCTACCGGCTGTGGTTGGGGCAGAAAGAAAGGGGGGAGTGCTATGATGTCAAAGGGGCCGACAAACGATTGGCCAGATGCTGAAAAAAAGTTTTAAGCAGATTGGGGGCAGGTAGGGTTGCCACCTTTTCTTGAAAAAAAATAATCTTTTTTTCCTATTAATAACATTAGGATCAACCATCAGAAATACCGGCCAGGCTGGTAAAATATTGGTCAGGTGGCAAACCTAGGGGCAGGCCAAGGGCTTTTGATAGGAGTATTACAGATTTACAGTCAGCTATATTGCCGGTAAATTTGTAATACCTCCCGGTCTTGGCAGGTGTTTTACCAGCTAGGCCGGTAAAATACTGGCCGGGTGGCAACCCTACCAGGCTCCCAAGAACATCCACCTAGCTGGAGACCACTGATAGTGAGCCATGTGCCCCCTTACCATCCTATATAATAAAGTTGAAGTGTCTCTGCGTTCAGTCCCTGTGTCAGTGGAATTCGCTACTGCGCATGTGCCGACAGACCGAATTTACAAGTTTTCGCCACTAGAGGTCGCCAATCACTAGCTAATGCTATCAGTACCAGTACTTAGAATAGAGGCAATGGAAGCCTGTGGTGAAGTGTATAAGGTAAATGCCTCTGACCAGTGCTTTTAGTGTTAAATTCCCATTGAGTGATCATTTATGCTAGCAACTTCGCACCCTTACGCTGTGGTGTGTTTTAGCATTGTGGGTGATAGTCTGAAAAACGTAAATACGTTACCGTTCGCCGACCAGAGCGTAAATTCGCACGTTAGTGAATTTGCGCAGCACAGGCGATAAATTGGCCTAGAACAATTCTGTTTTTTATAAATGTTTGACTACATATGTTCTAGCGCCCGTTAATTAGTATATAAATAAGGGACATGAATTACTCATAAAACCCCTGGTCTTGTTGGGTAACCTCCTTCCCAAAGTGCATAGACTACAGACCAGTGGCCATACAACAACTTGGGTACATGTCCTTTTAGAATTCAGTTTTGTACCAGTTTGTTGAGTCCAAAAGCTTGTCAAGAGCTGAGGTTATGGGAAGAGGCAGAAATAAATGCACTTACTTTAACTTATAGTTATATCTGAACTGAATGGAGACAGTTTTTCTTGATGTTTGTTTTTCAAGTACTTTGGTTACAATTAATCCTGATTTCTCTTAACAATACCACATCCATGGCTCAACCCCAGACACAAAGTACAGCAATTTCTTCACGTCATGGTTCACAGACACCAAGGATAACTACAATCCGGACTTCTTTGAATGCTTCCGACTTCAGGAAGTGGAGTTCTACAAAACACCTGTGACCCCTTTAACACAGGCAATCAGCGAGTCGTAATTCCAATAAATGAAATACATTCCAGGATCAGGCAGACTGATACACAGCTCAGAAAAAACTACAAAACGGCCAGCTTTCTGCAGGGTGCACTTTGGCGCTGATTAATGATCCTCGCTGCTTTGATTTCAGCCAGATCGGAGATTTGTAGCTCTGATCTAATGATTTGCAATAATAGTCACAAGAGCTCCCAGCCTAATCCAAACATTCCAATGGAATCACGCTCTACCCTAGAGAACTGGGGGCGACACTAGAGACCAATTGTCTACTCTCTGTCGAAATACAATGCTAATCCCCTTCTAGGACTCTGAAAAGGTTTGGAGCACTGCCTGCATTACAAAGCAGGAAAACATTAAAGGGATACTGTCATGGGAAAACATGTTTTTTTTCAAAAGCATCAGTTAATATTGCTGCTCCAGCACATATCTGCACTGAAATTCAATTCTCAAAAGAGCAAACAGATTATTTTATATTCAATTTTGAAATCTGACATGGGGCTTGACACATTGTCAGTTTCCCAGCTGCCCCTGGTCATGTGACTTGTGCCAGCACTTTAGGAGGGAACTGATTTCTGGCAGGCTGTTGTTTTTCCTTCTCAATGTAACTGAATAGTACGCAGTGGGACATGGGTTTTACTATTGAGTGCTGTTCTTAGATCTACCAGGCAGCTGTTATCTTGTGTTAGGGAGCTGTTATCTGGTTACCTTCCCATTGTTCTGTTGTTAGGCTGCTGGGTGGGGGAAAGGGAGGGGGTGATATCACTCCAACTTGCAGTACAGCAGTAAAGTGTGATTGAAGTTTATCCGAGCACAAGTCACACGAGTTGGGGCAGCTGGGAAATTGACAAAATGCCTAGCCCCATGTCAGTTTTCATAACTGAATATAAAAAAATCTGTTTGCTCTTTTGAGAAATGGATTTCAGTGCAGAATTATTCTGGAACAGCACTATTAACTCATGCATTTTGAAATTTTTTCCCATGACAGGATCTCTTTAGATTGCTGGGGGGAAAGGGAGGGGGTGATATCACTCCAACTTGCAGTACAGCAGTAAAGAGT
>CM044441.1:22077196-22104425 GCA_024363595.1 Xenopus borealis
ATGGATAGAGTATCGAGCCAGAAACCTAAAGGTCCCTGGCTCGAATCCCAGCAGAGCCCGACACCCACTAACCGCACAATAATTTGACAGATTGGTCGGACTTCCCTAAGATCGGTCTTCGCCAGGGAAATATCGTTGCGTCTATGGGGAGCTTAACCCCTGCATTTGGTGAGAATCTGGAGAAGTGATCCCAAACCAGTGGCTCATGGGTAACATGTTGCAAACCAGTGCCTTGGATGTTGCTCCCAGTGGCCTCAAAGCAGGTTGGAGGCAAGTTTTGGTTGCATAAAAACCAGATGTACTGCCAAACAGAGCCACCTCTAGGCTGCCACTGGTATCTACAGACCTCTACAGCTGAATTACCATCAGTAGAAACATGCTAAATCCCATTAGCACCAAGCACTACTAAAAGCTACCTGATAGCTAAGGTATATACAGTACATGCTCAGCCATCTACAATTTAATCTCCCTTAATATCCATGTTGAAGAATATGATTACTGGAGCCACATTAGCCCAGCTGGAAAACAGCAAGAAAATGCGACTTATTCTTATTTTAGCTTAATATATGGTTGTCAGGAGAAAGCTTTCATGTGATCCTGATCCGTACCTGAAGTCAAGAGAAAGTGTCTATAACGCAGATGAATTTTTATCCTAAATGTTCAAGGTACGTGAGTTCTAGTTAATGTTTAATGTTTGAGTATTGTAATGGTTTTGAAGTACAAGTCCATTTTATATTGATGTATTCACTATTACAGGATATTCCAGCTAATCATACTCTTCTGAGCTGTCTGACACATTAGATCAGAGCACACTTTGCAAGGTTCATCAGTTAATGCGAGTCTAACACCTTATAAATTATACAATATCCCTTGCAGAGCATCACATTAATGAGACAAAGAGAGAGAAAACAAGGTAACAAAACACCCATTGTTCTGCATGGTTAAACTTTAACTTATACAAACATCATGGGCACATCACTTCATTCAGCTTAGCATATAGCAGCTGTTTCAGCTTGCTGCAGGGATAATAGGAACAATGCTTCAGGCTAAGGCTCATGAAACCTTCCACATCATGTATATAAGCTTCTTAGTTGTCTAATTGCTGAGAATTTCTGTGGGATAAACCACAGTAACCCCAACATTCAACAAAATTCAGAGTACCCTGAAATGAGTACCTGTGAACCAGAAGAGCACCATTAAGTATTGGAGATACAGAGCCAATATGCCTTAGTTCCCAACTTTTACAAAAATCCCATAAAAAAAACCAAATATTACCTTAAACAAGAGTCATCTAAGAAGCTCAGTTATGAACCACAAGCAGCATTAACATCTGTCTTAAACTAGCCATAGACGCAAGAATCCCATCATACAAAAAGAGGATTTGTATGATTTTCAGACTGTGTGTGGAGAGTCCGAACATTTTTTGTCCGGCGGATATCGGTCGTTTGGACGATCGGACAGGTTAGAACATTTCTGTCGGCTGCTGATAATATCTCTGCGTGTTTTGCAGATTGTACGATTTTCAGTGGGATTCACTAGGTTTTGTCGGACACAACTTTTGTATGATCCCTGTAGGGGCAGAACATCAGCAGAACAATCTGTGCTTTTTTACTACTTTATTTGATCTGAAGGTTAGTGGCAGGTCGGGAGATGGGGAAGTCTGATCGTTCAAGGATTCGAACGATCGGATCTTTGTGTCTATGGCCAGCTTTAGGCTCTCACGTAAGAAAAAGGGCTGACCTACCACCACTAGATGGATTCTTCTTTGGTGAATGCAGAAGTTATGTTACACAGTATTCTGGTTATTGTGTGAATTCCGATTGTTAAAAGAGTCATAGCCAGTTCTAGGCCACAACTATACAATTACTGCTGTATTCAAGTAGAGTTAGGGGATAATATACTATACACTTACCATATTGGGTGACTCTATGACTCCTAACGATTCCACACTCTTCGTTAAACTTGCATAGCACTTCATTAACTTAGATAATCATGTCTCTAGTGTAATAGAGTGTGCTAAGGCCCCCCATACACGAGCCGATAAAAGCTGCCAACAGACCAAGTCGGTAGCTTATTGGTCCGTGTGTGGGGCCATCCGATGGGCTTCGAAGATCGATATCTGGCCAAAAGTCAGGCAGATCTCGATTGGGCAGGATAAAAAACCAAGTCAGATCGCGGGCGCATCTCTACGTTTGCACAATCCGACTGCCCATATTGCCTCCATTATGATCCGAATCAGCCCGATATTGTCCACCTCAATTTGAGCATATCAGAGAGAGATCCACTCATTCGTCGATATCGCCAAACGAGTGGATCTCCCTGTCTATGGCCAACTTTAGTGACAACTTTGTACCTTTCTATAAAATGCAAATGGATTTCTTGCTATGCATGACATATTTGAAATCCCCTGCAAGTTTAGATATTTTGGCTGGAAATAATGTCTCACCTCCAGTGCTGTAACTTTTTGTTAAAGTAGAAGCAAACCCTAAAAATTAATAGGACTAAAAATGCAACTAAATACTGATTTTCATGCTGGAGCTTTCAAGTGTGTTTAGGCGGTTTATTGCCAAATTACCCCAAAACAGTAAAAATAAATTAGGACTGAAAATTAACCAGATATCGATCAGGTAGGTTTTAACATCCTGTGGGTGCATAATCGGTGCATTTCTGCAGCCTTCACCCAGTGGGTCACTGTAGGCCTATACTATAATCAGATTGTTGGCACTGGGGAAAGGATCATATCAGTTCATATCAGAAGTGGCCAATCTGTCATGGGTCTGATTACCTAATTTATAGCTAGCTTTACTGTTCGTAAGTGACTTTGCTTAGCATCAAGCATTTTAGATAAGGTCTAGTGTCTAGTTATTGCACCCCACCCCCAACCTTCTAGGTGGAGCTCCAAATTATGCCGAACCTTGAAAAATCTCTTCCCTGCAAGGTGGAAGATGTCCTTCTTTTAGTTTGTCTGAGACATGCAAATGCCAAAAACTCATTCTCTGTCTGTAGTCATCACATCTTTATGAGTTTATCTCTGTAGAGTTCACCTCCAGGTACAAATCTGCGGTGCAGGTGGTCTTGCTTTTAGTATGTTGATTCTGGGTCTTAGAATGTAATTTTATAGTATGTTTCTGTTTAGTTTGTTGATCCTGAGTCTGTGTATATAATGCTATAGCAGCTGTATAAGCAAAGATGCCCTGTAAGAGTGACCCCTTTGTGATAGTATGGCCTCCATGAATTCATCTGCTCCTATTGCTCTTACAAATGGTACAACATCCAATTGGCTACTTAATAAGCCATGTAACTTCCACTGGGCTGGGGTTTTATTTTATTATGGTTTTGATATTAATAGTAGGGCTACTCATTTCTGTCTCTAACATTGCATTGATCATCACTCATTTTTTAGACACAAAGGAAAATATTAGCATAGGGCTATTACGCTTTATCTGTGTACATACCGTATTGAATACCTAATATATAACTTGAAATTCCTACTATAGGCAAACTATGGGAAACCTGTGTTTCAAGGCTGTCAGTGATGATGGGTGAATTTATTCGCCAGGCATGGATTTGCGCCACATTTTGTGAATTTTTTTGTGTTTTCATGAAACTGCTGTAAAAATTCCCCTTGGAAAAATTTGCTGCGACAAAAAAAAAAATTGTGGCCCTTCAGAACTGTCACACGTCAAAATTATTTTGACACCTATTCATTTTGGACAAAAGAGTTACATGTGTAAAAATTGTCACATGTCAAAATTATTGGGATGCCCGTTTACTTTAAGTCATCAGAATTGTCGGCCAGAATTTTGACGCCCATTGGCTTGTCCTATCATCACATTGCATGTGCAAACATCTTCGCACAAGTACACACGTGAACTTTGAATATAGAAGACACACACAGAATGCTTTTGTAGCGTCCACTTGTCTAGTCGCATTCCGTGTTTCCAGGATACAGATGCAGCCAAGAAGGCAGTGCAGTCAACTGGTACAGAAATGAACATACTATTAGCGCTAATGAAATTTACATTTACCTGCCGGCTAGCTTACAGAGTAGATTATTAAATTCACATAATGGCTGAGCACTGATTGGAAACAGCTCTTTCTCCATCCTACTCGGCCTGAATATAAAGAGCTTCGGCATCGGGAGTATTCAGCCTGTGGCCCGTTTTTGGCTGAGAAACAGCTGGGATGCACATGCTGAATACCAACTTTTTTGGGGAAATGTAAAATCACATAGAAAGTTTTTATTAAGTTCTAGTAACCAACAGCAACCAATTATTCGGTGTGTACTAGTGGGCTGATTGCAGTAAACATCTGGTTGCTATCCCGATAGTCGACCTGGAGTACGGTAATCTCTGCATCTATTAGTTATCTTCTATGTTGGCTATATACAGAGCAGATACAGCCAAACTACTCATCTGAAGGCCCAGCGACAAATTGCCTCTTCTTCATGTGACTAATCTAAATCGCCAGCAGGATGGCACTCGGAGGTCTTCGTTTTCTTAAGTTGCCCGAAGTTTCCTCGTGTGGCAACTTCGGAAACAGAGTGCCATCCAGCCCACGATTTAGATTCTAGCCAGTGGGAAGGCTTTTCGAGGAGATTAGTCACCCGAAGAAGAGGCAATTTGTCGCCAGGAGACTAAACCACCCAAATCTCCCCGAATCTTAGCACTACCCTACAGCTAACAATAAGGTCCCTATAACATACACTATGGTCCAATTCATCAGGAGACAATTCATCTTCCTCCACCTCAGTCACCTGTCTGAATCTAACAACAAACTGAGTAGAGTAAACTGAGAGAGAGAGAGAGCTGACCCAGCTTTTGCTATTATACAGGTGCCATATCAATATGTTAAGATTATTTCACCTAAGATTAGTGGGGCGCTAAACATATCCTACTGTGGGGCTCATTAACCACTGAGGTTATTGTCCCAAACTGTAACGTACAATGTGCCATACGCTAAGCAGCGATGCTATTTGAAGTTACTTGGTGGCACCTCACCTTTATCTGCTGATGAACCCCAGCATTACAGATTTGGACGTTGTTCTGTAGCTGTTACATCAAAGAGAAATACAAAAAAAATTACTTCTATAATAAAGGCAACAGTTTTTAGTAATACAAATCCCTTAGGAAATCCTTAAAGTTACTGCAGATGAAAAGAATGATGATACCTTGGGAAAATAACCCTTCTGCCCATTTATTAAAGCAGCTGTGAGCCTGCTTATATGCCAGCTGCCTGGTGTCTGTTTCTTGTCAAACTATTTTACAGTTGTGTGCCAGACTATATTTGCAGATTCATTTTCAGTGTATCTTTGGCTCTTACATCCCAGACAGTTTCTCAAATAAACACACAGTTAAAAAAAAAAGAAAAAACTGCGTGGAGATGTAACTAAAATTAAATTGAGGACCACACAGTCGGGAACATCTTCTATAGAAGGGTTTAATGTTTCCAAGATGTATGGAATATTCCTCATGCCCTTTTTTCTAGGCACACTTTTGAGGTGCCGTTTATGTATAGGGTTACCACCTGATTGTTTTTTTACCAGAGAAACAAATGACCAAGCAGAGAAAAGCCTCCAGTCCTGGAGCCCCTGCCTGCTCCATCCTGATGAATTTGGTTTTAATTTTGATGTTTCAATTAATTGGATTTTATACTAATACACTCTCCGCATGAATTGTGCCGCCACGGGAGGCTGGAAGTGCATTTCAGGTGTTATCTCAGGCCGGTAAAAATGAGGGTTGATGCCAATGTTATTAATAGGGAAAAAATAATTTTATAGGAAAGCCAGAATTTGTTCCCAGAAAAGGTGGCAACCCTATATATGTACCAACTGCTTGAAGGATATAAAGAAGAGTGAACTTTCTACTTTTCTACATTCATAACCAAAGAGATGCACCAAAACTAGCGCAAAATGTAAAGTTACATGATTAGCAACATCCCCCAAGCGCCCTGTAGAGTGAACCATAGCAGGTATAGTAGACACCAACTTTTTCTATCAGCGTTGCCCAACTTGTAGCTTTTTCTTTGCTCTTGAAACGGGGTGCTGTGCCAATGAGGCAAATAAGTGCCCCCCACCAGTTACCAAGGGAGGCCAAAATCCACTCTGGGTAACTTTACCAGGCAGATTTATGGTTATCAAGCTGCAAATTCAACTGTTATAGTGCAGAGAGCTCAATTGTGCTCTCTGCACTAGCATCATGGATCATAATGGACCCTACCTAGATCTCCTGGAAAGTTGAGTGCAGGGGCAGGTTAAAGACAGAAGCACCAGGGTGGAGTAGGAATAACCTCTGTCTTGAAGTAAAACTTTCCGCACATACAAACCACCCAAGCCTTCCTGCTTTTAATGTAAATAATCGTGTACAGGTATGGGATCTATAATCCGGAAACTCATTATCCAATAAGCTCAGAATTAAAGGATGGCCATTTCTAATAGACTCCATTTTAATTGAATAATTACATTTTTTTAAATTAATACCTTATTTTAATTAGTTTCTCTGTAATACTAAAACAGTACCTTCAAATTGATCCAAACTAATATATAATTAATCCTTATTGTAGACAAAATAATCCTATTGGGTTTAATTAATGCTTAAACGTTTTTTTTAGTAGAAATAAGGCATGTAGGTCCAAATTAAATAAAGACCCCCCCTTATCTGGAAAACCCTGTGTCTCAACATGTACAGGACCTTTTATCCAAAATGCTTGGGACCTGTAGCTTTCTGAATAACGGATCGTTCTGTAATTTGTATCTTACCCCCTTAAAACTACTAGAAAATCTTTCAAACATCAATCCCAATAGGCTGATTTTGCTTCCAATAAGGATTGGTAATATCTTAGTTGGGATCAAGTATAAGGTCCTATTTAATTATTACAGAGAAAAAGGAAATCATTTTTAAAAATTGGTTTATTTGATTATAATGGAGTCTATGGTAGACTACCTTTCCATAATTTGGACCTTCCTGGATAACAGGTTTCCGGATAATGGATCCAATACCTGTACTTTATTTGGTTTGAGCTGCACCTTTCAACTACTAAGAAAACAACCACGGCAGGACAGCATCCGCAGGTGGACAAGTGAGATAGCGCTTGGACATAGATCTCATTGGTGGCTCACTGCAGTCTCCCTAAGGATTTTGTGACAATTCAGTACTACCATCAAGCAAGTGAACTTGAATATTAACAGGGAGGCAATAAATAAAGGGTGCTGAATACTGGAAAACAAACAAGCAGAACTTTACAGCCCTCTTCTGCGTGGGGCACCACGAGAAAAAAACATCACCAGATCACAAGATAGAAGCTTATTAGAAAAATTGCTTAGGGATATTTGTTTCAATAGAATGTTAAAGTAACATTAAAATAGAAGAGGATGCTTCATGTAAAACCTATAGCAGATAAAATATCTGATCGTGGACCCTGCTGTCCTGGTGGACACTGGGCAAATCCAACCCTTGCCCACAAGTAGATGCTTGCCTTGATCAACTGGCAGGGGAGTTCAGGTACACATTCAAGCATCAATTTTTTTTGCTGTATTATTTAAGAGATGGCTCAGTATGCAGCATTTACTGGTTACTTGTTTTAAAAGCAAAACAAAAAAAGATTGGTTGTTATGAATTTAACAGACCCCCCCCCATTCAAAAAGAGAAGGGGGAAGACAGAAAGGGACAAAAACAAGAAATAAAAGCCATTCACTTTACTGTGGGCATATACTGTGAATGCTGTGTGTTGGGAAAGTGGGATGGGTATTTTATGTAGGTAGGTAGATATTTAGATACAGTTTATGTGTCTAAAGATGGCCAAACAAGTGGCCGGGGGCATCTATGTATCTTCTGTTTTATCTCTATCTATCATCCCTTTCTTCTATTTGTCATCAATCTATCTACCATCTATCTTCTACCTGTCATCTATCATCTCTCTCTCTTCTATCTGTCATCAATCTATCTACCATCTATCTTCTACCTGTCATTTATCATCTCTCTCTCTTCTATCTGTCATCAATCTATCTACCATCTATCTTCTACCTGTCATCTATCATCTATCATCTCTCTCTTCTATCTGTCATCAATCTATCTACCATCTATCTTCTACCTGTCATCTATCATCTCTCTCTTCTATCTGTCATCAATCTATCTACCATCTATCTTCTACCTGTCATCTATCATCTATCATCTCTCTCTCTTCTATCTGTCATCAATCTATCTACCATCTATCGTCTACCTGTCATCTATCATCTCTCTCTCTTCTATCTGTCATCAATCTATCTACCATCTATCTTCTTCTTGTCATCTATCATCTCTCTCTCTCTCTTCTATCTGTCATCTATCTATCTGTCATCTATCTCTCTGTCATCTATCATATCTCTCTATATCTGTCTATCTATATCCATATATCATCTCTCTATATCTATCATTTCTCATCTTTCTGTCTGTCTATTATCTATCTATCTATCTATCTATCTTTCTATCATCATCTCTATTTCTATCTATCTATCTATCTATCTATCTATCTATCTATCTATCTATCTATCTATCTATCATCTTCTGTTACCTATATATCTTCTATCTGTAATCTATTTATCTATAATCTACATATTTATCTATCTGGTATCCATCTATCATTCTATCTTCTGTCATCTTTCTACGCACACCTACAGCCATAAATACATACCAGAAAACTGCTCCATGTTATCATCTCCTTAACAAGATACTAACAAAAGGAATTAAACCTTTTCTTAAACCTCATCTATCATAATATTGCCTTTGCACACAATCTATAATTTTTCCATAAAAGTATTTTGTACAGATACTTTTAAATTAACCATCTGATACCCCCATGTTCCTCTCTGAGGGTGCTGCTATATTTGAGCTTCAGTAGTCTGTTGGCATTTAGAAACTCTAACAGACAGAGGGAAAGAGACAGTCAGGTTGGCAAAAGTCAGGTTTAGGAACTTCAAGTAACAATTACTTACAAAAACAGCCCCATGAGTGAAAAAACGATCAACATGAGCTATAGGTATCGTTTGGTGTACATCAATATTTTGAATAATATTTTTCTAGTGTCAGCATCACTTTAAATATTATCAACTACAAGGCAGCAGTCTTTCAACAACCTTACTCCTTCAAGTTAAACTGAAAGAACTTCTCAGGGTTCTAGAAAGCAACGATGATACAGGGAGGGGAAATACTTGTCAAGTTCTAATCTGCCCATGGAAGAAATGCAGAAGAACTTAAAGAAGAACATCCATCAACAGCCAGTGTTTACATTAATCTATTTTTTTTGTAGCATGGGGACAGCAGCTACTCAGAGGGTGTTTGGTTCCCTGCTAAAGTTACTATTTGTCCTCCATTCTAAACAGATCCTAAAGTGAACTCTGCACAATGACTTACCAGAAAAAATGCAAACAACCTCATCAGTGAAGCAATGTCTGTTTTATATTCAAGGGGAACTAGTGTGTGTATTAATTATGCTATAAATGTTCCATCTCAATTCTGCAAACTAATCTGCATACATTATCAGCCTAGTAGAAACCCGCTATACTGGAATCCTGGTTTTAGATATAATGATAGAAGTCAGTTTAATGAGAATAAAAGAACATGGCAACACCTGGTGCTTTAATAAAACTCCTCAATGGCTTCTAATATCTTTATGTCTGTTATTCAGAATGCTTGGGACCTGAGGATTTCTGGATGGGGATAGTTTCATAATTTAGATGTCCTTACCTTAAGTCTGCAAAAACTCGTTTAAACATGAAATAAACCCAATAGGGTTGTTTTTGCCACCAATACGGATTCATGCAGCTTAGTTATAATCAGAGAAAAATGAATTTATTTTATTTTTATTTAATTATTTGCTATAAATGGGGTTTTTGGGAGATGGCTTTTCTGTAATTATTATTTTTCTGGATAAGGGGTTTCCGAATTAGTCATACTATACCCATACAATATAATACTGAGGTGATGCAGAACCACAGAATATATTAGATCTCTTCTTAGGGTGTGGTATTTTTCATCTTTTACTTTATTTTCCTTAATGCTCACTTTCTTAATAATCCATTGTGTGTCTCTTTCTGTGCATGGGATAATAACATACCTTCTAGTGTAATTTAAAGTACGCTGTATAATTAAAGTCATCAAACTATAATAGAAGCCACAAGGAGCTCTGTGATCATTTACATTCATTTATACATTTACAATGAATTTACAATTTACTGGCTAGTAAAATCTGGTGGAAGGTGCAAAGCACAGTGTTGCAAATTCCCTAATTCAAACATCTGAATGACAGATAAGGATGGGAGGATGGGTGGGGGGACACCTATGTGACTACTCCACTAACCCCTCTGCACACAGTGCTGTGTTTACCACAACCAGATCTCTGGTCTCCTTTTTGAAGTTGCAAGTCAGAAATGAGCAAGGCAGGGTGCAATTGTCCAAAAAAAATCATGGTGGCCTAAAAACATTTTTGCTGTGTTTAGAGATGCACATTGGGGCTGTGAAATGGATTCTTGAAGCCAATGTTTTAGAGAAGAGAGACGTGAACAGCCTTAGTTTACTTGCAGGAAGGGTGGAAACCCTTGCTATGTTGCTCTTTCCAAATGGATTTAATAGTATATTTTTATCTGTGGTGGTCTATGCACAGGACAGCAGGAGGCCCATGCACAGGACAGCAGGAGGCCCATGCACAGGACAGCTGGAGGCCAATGCACAGGACAGCAGGAGGCCCATGCACAGGGCAGTGAGAGGCCCATGCACAGGACAGCAGGAGGCCCATGCACAGGACAGCAGGAGGCCCATGCACAGGACAGCAGGATTCCCATGCACAGGACAGTAGGAGGCTCATGCACAGGACAGCAGGATTCCCATGCACAGGACAGCAGGAGGCTCATGCACAGGACAGCAGGAGGCCCATGCACAGGAAAGCGGGAGGCTTATGCACAGAACAGAGGGAGGCCCATGCACAGGACAGCAGGAAGCTGATGCACAGGACAGTGGGAGGCCCATGCACAGGACAGCGGGAGGCCCATCTACAGGGCAGTGGGAGGCCCATGCTCAGGACAGTGAGAGGCCCGTCCACAGTGTAGTGGGAGGCCCAGTCTACAGGACAGCAGGAGGCCCATGCACAGGACAGCAGGAGGCCCATGCACAGGGCAGCAGTACGCCAATGCACAGGACAGTATGATGCCAATGCACAGGGCAGTGAGAGACCTATGCAGAGGACAGCGGGAGGCCCATGCACAGGAAAGCGGGAGGCCATTGCACAGGGCAGTGACAGGCTCATGCACAGGGCAGTGGGAGGCCCATTCACAGGACAGCAGGAGGCCCATGCTAAGGACTGCGGGAGGCCAATGCACAGGATAGCAGGAGGCCAATGCCCACAGCAGCAAGAGAGCCATGCACAGGACAGGGGGAGGCCCATGCACAGGACAGGGGGAGGCCCATGCACAGGTTAGCAGGAGTCTCATGCACAGGACAGCGGGAGGCCCATGCACAGGACAGCGGGAGGCCCACGTACAGAACAGCTGGAGACGGGAGGTCTGTGCACAGGACAGCGGGAGGCCCATGCACAGGACAGAAAAAGGACCATTCCACTGCTTTCTCAGACTATATATTAGGATCTTATAAATAATACTTTACAGAAAACACAAGCTAGGTTCTGTCCAGACTTTCATGGTAACGTCTAAACCCATAATTACTTTGCAGCCATAAGTTACATACAGATACATCGATTAACTGTCAGTCATCGTGGAGATAGTAATCAAGTCCATTCTTCTAATCGAGAGTGCAATTACTAGTATCAGAAAACGAGAGAACCTCGTAGTCATTTGTTATTCACGTCTCTCATCAAACTCTCTCCTTGCAAATCAAATGAGTATTTAAACAAAAATAATTCTCTGCTGACCCATGATAATCCTCTTCATTTACCAACAACTTTCCTGTAAATAGGAGAAATCTATTCCGAGCAGTAAAATGAAGCAGCCGAGTGAAATCTCAGGGAGCGAGCGGAATTTCTGCAGCTATAATGAATCATTTTTCCCTTGTATGCAAACAGATGTTTCTCCTACCGTGCAGCCAAAGCCACTGCTGAACCTATTCAGCCCAAAGGGATCTTCAATCTACTGGTATATCCCAAATAGGGAAAATCTGAGCCTTTAGCTGGTTTGTAAGAAAGGACATAGTCAATATGGGATCCTTTATCCAGAAACCCGTTATACAGAAAGCTCCAAATTATGGGAAGGCCATCTACCATATATTCCATTCTAATCAAACCATTCACATTTAAAAGAAAATATTCTAGATAACAGGCCCCATACATGTACAGCAAATCAATCTCTTTACAATATAATCATTATGGAAAATAACTTCTGCCATAACAAGCAGAAAATAATCGGCGGAGAAAACACTAATTTGTTTCTTAACACCCTTCCTGCCCCCACCACCTCCCTCCCCAATGTCGCAAATTCCCACTTGCTATGCACATACTGCACCCAGACCAGCGAAGTCTACTGGGATTTCCCCCAGTAGCCTTGTGGGCCAGCCAGACACTGATCAGCTCTCATACAGAGGCGTTACAGTTGCACTCCCATTTACTGGATTTTTTGTGCATTCCATATTGGTACAGTCCCTATAGAGGCAATGTGAATAGTAACCAAGCATGCACTTTGCACCTGTGCTTGATGCAACATATCTGAGTAAGACACGTGCTAGCCTTATGCATTTCATGCCCAAGGCATTTAACCATAGGCTGCAACAGTACAGCAATTCCATTGACAATTTCACACATATGATGTCTGCAGTTTCATATTATATGAAATATCCACCTGTAAAATCACTTTAATAACTTGAACAAAGTCTACAAACCATTCTTTGCTCATTAAAAGCCACACTTTCTCTTTAAATGTGGAAAGCACAACCCCAGCCTTTTGTTTCCAAGAGATTTCAATATCAAATTTCTGCCAAAATAGTTTCCACTACTTTTACTAAAAAATGCCTCTTGCTGCCATCATGAGATCCTAAAACACAGACTAATTAACTGAACCATACCATTTAGCATAACGACTTTGTTGCAGAACGGGGCCATTAAAAAAAGAACAATAAAGTAATTTTATAACTTCTGAAGCCAACGGTCTCTCTGTTCATCCCCTCGCCTAAAATTCCTTAACTTCTGGGAAAATGCAAGAGTGCTAAAAGAAAAAGTCATTTTAAAATGCAGATTTAATATTTATATAACACATGAACACACATTGTGACTTGATTCCATTTTATAAGCCTTGCACATTAAAACAAAGCATTACTGGTTGTAAATCAGAATTCTGACTCCATGATATTAGAATATTGGATTCTGTACATTTTAACCCTTTATAAGAGCTACAAGCTTAAATTAAAGAGCATTTGACATTCATTCCTTCAGACACTCTCGCCCATAGTCTCATACACAAGCATGGACAGTCTGAATGCAACAAATTGTGGCCTAGCCAATGCAAGAAGTCTGGGGTCCAATAAAAGCTGCTGACAGACCGAGTTGGCAGCTTATTGGCCCGTGCATGGGGCCCTCCAACGGGCTTCCCCGAGCGATATCTGGCTTAAATTTATGCAAATGTCGATCAGACAGGACTAAAAATTCCATTGGATCACGGGCGCATCTGTTCGTTGATGCAGTCCTGCGATCCGACTGCCAGTTTACCTCTGTTCTGATCCTATTTGCACTATTATGTACTGTTCTGATTGGCTGCTAAGTGGTACTTAACCTTTAGGTTGTTGCTTTGTCTCTCTAGGCTGGGGGTCCCCAACTTTTTTTTTTTTTTTTACATGTGAGTCACATTCAGTTGTAAAAAGACTTGGGGAGCAAAGTAAGTATGAAAAATGTTCCTATGTTGACTGGCAACCCACAGGAGGCTCTGTTTGGCAGAACAATTGGTTTTTATACAACCAAAACTTGCCTCCAATCCTGGAATTGAAAAATAAGCACCTGCTTTGAGGCCACTGGGAGCAACAACATCCATGGGGTTGGTGAGCAATATGTTGCTCGAAAGTTACTGGTTGGGATCACTGCTCTAGACTATCTTCTCAAGGAAGAGTCGGATTATATGCAAAGTGTCAGAGATTCTCCCTCCTCTCTATCCAGGCCCGGACTGGCAATCTGTGGGTTCTGGCAAATGCCAGAGGGGCTGCTATAAGGTGCCATAGAAAGTCAGTATTTAGTGGGCTGGTGGGGGCTGTTTTGGCCTCTGTGTGGGCTGATTGGGCCTCTGGGTATCCAGAAATACCAGGGCCTATTTCAGTTCTCTGTCTCTTGTCTATAAGCCAGTGGATCTGAAACTGAGGGGTTGGGCCGTAAAGGAACTCAAAGTAATCTGCGAGAAGCCCAAAGTGTAGGCCAGATGAGGTATACTTTGTTTACTTCTCTGGATACTACTTAGAATAATAGTGCAGTGACTGTATAATTTAATTATATGTGTAACATTATTATGAGCTATGGGATATTGACATCACAAATTTAAATGTTGGTATATTTAAGTTACTATATATATGATGTCACTATTCTCTCTCTTCTATTCTTCTAGTTTCTCCCTTAAATAATGAAGAGGTTGGCAATCACATCTGCATCATGAGCCCCTGGGGGCACACGTGTACAGCCAACTGCCACTTCTCCCTGTCTAATCTAATAGGGGGTGTCTCCCTGGCCCCTACAATCTGAAAAATATGCCGTGTTTACCTTTATATAAAGAGCATTACTAATGGCTTATGCATTCCCATTAGATCTTACTTTCTCAGAATAATTCCCAATCATCTGGCTCAGTTTGTCAGTCTGTTACAACTGTGAGATTAGTATAACCATGCCAAACAGAATGATTTATTTATCCAAAAAAAAACCTCCATTGATTCAGTGTATTACTCTGGGCTTATATTAAATTTAGTTTCATATCATTTATTAGATGGGTTTTTACAGAAAGCACAGTTGATTCTATTTATGATTCTATTATTCTGTTTAAAGTGTTTTAAAGTGTAATACAATACTCTGCTTTCATTGTATGATGTAAATAAAATATCTCTGCCCAATAGGACATGCCTCTGGTGGTAAGGAAGCACTTCAGTTGCCATAGTTGACATAGGCTGCCAGGTTATAAATCTTTTTTAATTGCAAATTATCTTAGAATATCACTCTGCAGTCTGCACATCCTGCTAAAAGTTAAAATAAAGCTGAACAGCCCCTTTAATGTTTTATTTTTGTTCACAAATAATGAAAACATGGAAACCTATTGCAAATTGTCTCAAAGTTAATTAAAAGGAACAGTTCAGGGTAAGATTAAAAACTGGTTAAATAGAAAGGCTGTGCAAAATAAAAAATATTTCTAATATAGTTAGTCAGGGAAAAATGCAAACTATAAAAGTTGGAGTGACTGGATGTCAAATATAATAGCCAGAATCCAACATCCTGCTTTTCAGCTCTCTAACTCTGAGTAAGTCAGCGACTTGAAGGGGGGCCACATGGGACATAACTGTTCAGTGAGTTTGCAATTGAGCTTCAGCATTCAGCTCAGATTCAAAAGCAACAGTTATGACCCGTGTGGCCCTCCCTCAAGTCACTGATTGGTTACTGCCTGGTCACCAGGGTAACCATTCAGTGTAAACAAAAGAGAGCTGAAAAGCAAGTAGTAGTGTCCTGTTCTTTTAGGTTAGACTTGCAGTCACTCCAGCATTTATACAGTACATTTTTGCCTAACTAACTATATTGAAAACATTTTTTATTTTGCACAGCCTATCTATTTACCCAGTTTTTATTTTTATACTGAACAATTCCTTTAAAGATGAGCATCCCCAGTTAATAGTGCTGCTCCAGCAGAATTGTGCACTGAAATCCATTTCTCAAAAGAGCAAACAGATTTTTATATATTTCATTTTGAAATCTGACATGGGGCTAGACATATTGTCAATTTCCCAGCTGCCGCAAATCATGTGACATGTTTGTTCTTTTGAGAAATGGAATTCAGTGCAGAATTCTACTGGAGCAGCATGTTTTCCCATGACAGTATCCCTTTATGGTAACTTTTATTATGTTATAGAATGACCAATTATAAGCAACTTTTCAATTGGTTTTCATTTTTTATATTTTTATAGTTATTTTTTCTTCTGACAACTTTCAAATGGGCTTCGCTGACTCGTTCTAAAAAACAAATGCTCTGTAAGGCTACAAATGTATTGTTATTGTTACTTCTTATTACTGATCCTTCTATTCAGACTCTCTCCTATTCATATTCCAGTCTCTTATTCAAATCAATGCAGGGTTGCTGGGATAATATAGACCCTAGTTTACCAGAGTGCTTAAAATACTAATTAAAGAACTGCTGAATAAAAAGCTAAATAACTAAAAAAAAAAAGCAAATTGTCTCAGAATAGCACTCTCTACATCATACTAAAAGTTATCTCAAAGGTGATGAACTCCTTTAAAGGGAATGAACAGAGATGGGCGAATCTGTCCCTGCGAAAAATTAGCAAAACGCGAAGTCACTGGGCGTCAAAATAATTTTAACACTCAAGAATTTTGACAAACTGCATTATCTGGGTACATCGTATCTGTCCCATCCACCCCTCATAGCTCTTTGGGGAATACAAAGCAATACAGTGGGGAGACTCTCATTCAGTGATCCAGGAGCAGGCACACCTGACTTCCACTGGAAGAGGTACAGGAAAAGGCATCCAGCTAATGCAGTTCAGTAGGGGGCCTGTAAAAGGAGCGGACATGAGTGGGAGACAAAACGTTAGCAATTGCTCCCTATTGATTTCAGTGATGTCTGGGCCCACTCATGGGTCAGGCAATTGTCCGTAAGAAATGCTGACTAATAATCTAGGGTCAATCCTGTTGCACCCTAAGCCCATGCCTATACTGCCTACCCCTATTTATAACTCAGTCACAGATCTCTTATTTGCCCAGGGGACAAAAGGGAGTACAGTTCTCACTACAGGAGCACTATGGGTGATGATAAAGAGGTTTAGGCGAGACCAGGCCCGGACTGGCAATCTGTGTGTTCTGGCAAATGCCAGAGGGGCTGCTATAATGTGCCATAGAAATTAAGTATTTAGTGGGCTCATGGGGGCTGTTTGGGACTCTGTGTACCTGAAATGCCAGGGACTATTTTGACTCTCAGTCCTGGCCTGGGCAAGACTATACACTGCAGGAGATGCTAGTGAAAACAAAACAAAGGAGGAATAATTATACCTTATATCCCACAAAGAAAAAAAAAACAAAAGCATGTCGGTACAACACCCGAGGCCTCTGGGCAATGCAGGGTGGACAGAATTCAGAAATTAAAGTCAGAGGCTGCTGCTTGTTAAGTTGTACAACAGGCCAGACGTGTGATGGATATCACTGACACAAATATATTAGTGATGGGCGAATTTATTTGCCAGGGGCGAATTTGCGGCGAATCCCCGCGATTCGCCGCTGGCGAATAAATCAGCGAAACGCCAGCAAAAATTCACCTGGCGAAAATTCGCAAAAAAAAAACGAGTCGCGCGTCGTTTATGTCGTGCGTCAAAAACGTGCCGTGACTCGTTTCGCCGAATTTTTCGGCGAAATGGGGTAGATTCACTCTTCACTAAAATATATATACCAACCATGAGTAAAATCATGTGCACACTTTTCAGCCAGATCAACTGTACATTTTCCTCTGTTCCCTTCCCAAACTAACTGCAGAGGAACCATTGGCCCACACACTGGTATTAGCACCTTCCCTACTAGCAGAGTCGAATTGCTTTGTTTCCAGCATAAAATCATTTTTTATAATGCACCACTCAATAGTTTTGTGCTAGGGTTTGCAGGTTTGCATCTTTCCTAGCTGAACAGTGTATTCCTAGCTGGGAAAAGTGCTGAGCCTCACCACTTTGTTTACTTACTTTTACTGTGAAAAAAATTGATTGTTTGCAAAGATACCTGCTTTATTTTATTTTAAATAGGCACTGTACCTTTGAATTTCCAAGCAGAAGTTTATTTTATATAGAGGCGATGCTGCCATAGTGTGACGGTATCTCTCTGTAAAAAAACATCTCAGGAATCTGCTTTACATGGAAAGAGACACAAACAACCCTATTTGACCATTTCTGTGATGACCGAAATAAAGGTTCCCATATCTGGGATAATAAATGGTTATCTACCAGTAAGGCCATCATCCACCTCCCTTATATAATTGATTGATGATTACATTTACTATAAAATGCAGTGGATATAAAGCCTGTAGATGTACATATACTGTATACATATATATATATACACAAGGTCAGTATGAAATGCTTTTTCTACCATGGGGTGGTTGAGGTGACAAGAAGACATGCACTGAGGATGGAATTTCTTTATCACAATGAATCATTAATGAATGATCCTTGGTGATGATTAAATAAGGTTGGATGATAACCTTGTAGTGTAAAAATTACGTATATATTTATAATACACAAAAGCCGTAAATATCTTGTAAATTATATCCTTATAAACGGTGAGTTCTGATGTCATCAGTTATAAACGGTGAGTTCTGATGTCATTTCTGTCACATGACTCCCTGAAACTTGTGTATTATAATAAATAAAGTACCCCCAGTTGCAAAATATGAGGATATTAGAAGTTACCTCGGAGTTCCATGACCTGTATAAAAACACTCGGCCTTCACTATATAATGTATTAAAAAACCCTATAATAAATTATGCTTGGTGCAATCCAGTTGAATTGTGGATCCCTGGCAGGCTTTGTTGGGATTATGTCATTATTTTGACTAGTGATGGGTGAATAAATTCACCTTGCCGCGAAAATTCAAGCGCGTCCATTGACTTTAATGCCAGCGTCAGCTTGGATGCGGGCATCAATTTCTGAATTTTTTGTGAAAATGTTTAACTATGAAACTATGTCTGATTTTCACAAATTTTTCAGGAAACTTTAGGATTCTTGCACAATTTTTTTGGGAGAAATTCGCTCATCACTAATTTTGACCTGTGTCACGGTGCAGTCATCATGGGAGAAAGTGTCCGACTGTGACAGCAGCAGCAAGACAAGTGTCGCTCTAAAACTGACAGTGGCACTAAAGGTGAGAGGTCGGGGACTGGGGAGGTTCCCTGCAAAAACACCAACAGGAATTTCAGGTTAATTAATTCTAGCTGTAATCCTGCTAATCAGACCTTATCTTACCACATCTTAAAAGGAAATGACAGCGTGTTTTCATGCAACATAATATCCCTTTAAGGGCAGTGTCATATTTTTCTGTAATCTTTATGGCAACTCAGTTATTACCACCCCAACAACAACTGTTATACATGGACTCTCTGATAAAAAAAAGTATGTCTACAAAATGAAATTAATATTATATGCAAGGTTGGACACTGGGAAAAAAACTGGTGGGCCCTGGCCCTCATGCCAGACCCCCTCTGCCATCCCTCCCCATCTCCTGGCCCTAAAAAAAACAAATTGGGACACTGTGTGGCTCCGTGCGCACATGAGCTTGTGCAGCATCACGGTAGGGGGGGCAGGGGGTCAGGGGGGGGGCGGGACAGCAATCCCAGTGGGCCCAGATCTGACCCTGATTATATGGCTAAATGTTTCCAGACACCCGTCTGTTCAACATCTCAGTCCCAAACCAAGGATAGAACGTAGAAGACGACCCCCTCTTGCTGCTATAGCCTCCTCTGCTCTTCTAGGAAGGTTTCTACTAGATCAGGGGTGTCCAACTTTTTGGCTTCACTGGGCCACACATGAAATACACAAACACTTCTGTAAAGTAAAGAAAATGCACAGAAAAGAGGCACAATACCTATTGAATAACCAGGTGGAGCTATACACTGGAATATGGGACACCTGGATATTAAATAGACTTATTGTATTATTATTATTACTAACTGGGAAATGCCTACTCCTAAATCCTCTGCAACATGACGTTTCCTCGGGAATCAAGCATTTCAAGCTGCGACCCTCGGGACACAGGTTGGACACCCCTGTACAAGATGATGGAACACTATTGGTGGGATTTTATTCCATTCAGCCTCAAGCGCATTAGGCGCTGATCTTTACCCTTATTGGCATTCCTATTCATCCCATTGGTACTTGGTTGGGTTAAGGTCAGGGCCCTGTCAGGCCAGTCAGGTTCTTCCATACCCAATTTTGCAATCCCATTCTGTGTGGATTTTAGTTTGTTAACAGGGACATTATAATCCAACCTGAATTTATAACCTTAACTATCAAGGGATGCTGGGAGTAGCAGGTCAACAACAGCTGGGGCTGCCCAAAGTCATCATAAATAATAACTGGCCTCACCTTACTATACACACTACAAGTATAGGACCTGTTATGCAGAAAGCTTGGGTCGTGGAATATTCTAGATAAGGGGTATTTCTGTAATTTGGTGCACCAAAGTCTAAAACATTAATTAAACCCAATAGGAATGTTTTTCTTCCAATAAGGATTAATAATATCATAGTCGGGATGAAGTGCAAGCTACTGTTTTATTATTACAGAGAAAAAGTTAGTCATCTTTAAAAAATGCATTATTTTATTAAAATTGAGGGAGATGGTCTTCCTGTAATTCAGACTTTCTGGATAACACTTTCCAAATAATGGATCTCATGCCTGTATAACAATTGCAGAGCAGACCCTTCCCAGAAAGGGGATAAATCATTGGGGAACAATGGAGATTGGTAACTTTTTCAGTGCAATCACCTGCTGCTTAAAAGGAAACTGTCATGGGAAAACATGTTTTTTTTTTTAAATGCATCAGTTAATAGTGCTGCTCCAGTAGACTTCTCCACTGAAATCCATTTCTCAAAAGAGCAAACAGATTTTTTTTATATTCAGTTTTGAAATCTGACATGGGGCTAGCCATTTTGTCACTTTCCCAGCTGCCCCAGTCATGTGACTTGTGCCAGCACTTCAGGAGGGAACTGCTTTCTGGCAGGCTGTTGTTTTTCCTTCTCAATGTAACTGAATAGTACGCAGTGGAACATGGGTTTTACTACTGAGTGCTGTTCTTAGATCTACCAGGCAGCTGTTATCTTGTGTTAGGGAGCTGTTATCTGGTTACATTCCCATTGTTCTGTTGTTAGGCTGCTGGGTGGGGGAAAGGGAGGGGGTGATTTCACTCCAACTTGCAGTACAGCAGTAAAGAGTGATTGAAGTTTATCAGAGCACAAGTCACATGACTTGGGGCAGCTGGGAAATTGGCAATATGTCTAGCCCCCATGTCAGATTTCAAAATGTAATATAAAAAAATCTGTTTGCTCTTTTGAGAAATGGATTTCAATGCAGAATTCTTCTGGAGCAGCACTATTAACTGATACATTTTTAATTTTTTTTTTTCCCCATGACAGGATCCCTTTAACAGAGTTGCCCAGGGGGGGTGTACCCCCATAAACACAGACAGCAACCAACCATAAAGACAGGCTGTAATTGTTACAAGGCCCCTGTGTCCACAGCTGCAACATGGTTAAAGAAACTGAAGACTAAAATCTAAAAAAAGAGAGGACTAGGTTTTAGTTTTCAGTGAAATTGGTTTTACACATAAGCAAAAATGACCTGTGTAATCACCAGACTCATCTTCTTTGTGTATTTGGGAGCCTAAAAGCACAATTTAATAAGAAATAAATGAGGTACCAAAAAAGCAGCGCAATTATTGCCTCCCTCCATGCAATAAAGCACCAGTGTTATTTAAAAGTCAGCACAGATAAGGACTGTGAGAATTCTGGGACACTTCCAGTAATTGCTTGACATTTTCATTAGGATTACTATTGCTGTAAAATGCATATTGTGCTTCCAGTGTGTGTATAGATATAAACAGAAAAACCACAGAACAGCCAGGCAGTAGCAAATGTTTAGCTCTCGTTTGGTGCTAACTTCACTTCTCATTATTACACAGGGTCCTATGACACTAACTGCCACCTGCTCAACTTGCAACTGCCGCACTCATAGAAACTACAAAGTTTGGAGTCTTGAACACATTGTATAGTCAGGGATGTTAAGACAAAATCAGTGTAATTGTGCCAGTTTAATTTTATGGTTTTTTTTTACAACAATCCTCCAATCCTTTGTCATTAATATAGGATATTCCCTCACAGGCATGACAATGAACAGCAGAGACAGAGTTCCTCTACACACATATAAAGGCAAGACCTCTTTTCCCCTTGAGGAGGAACCTCTGCAATCAACACCCCCCTTCTCCGCCAGCAGTAATCTCCCATTCGTTCAAATGAGAAACAGTTTTTATTGATATTGTATTGATCCCTGCAATTCTCCCTGAGGACAGTGGCATTTAAAGCGCATCATGTGACATTGCTTTATATGTTGCATTATGCACAGTTAGACCTAAAAGGGATATTGTCATGGGAAAACATGTTTTTTTTTTCAAAACTCAACAGTTAATAGTGCTGCTCCAGCAGAATTCTGCACTGAAATCCATTTCATTTCAAAAGAGCAAACAGATTTTTTTATATTCAGTTTTGAAATCTGACATGGGGCTAGACATATTGTCAATTTCCCAGCTGCCCATGGTCATGTGCCTTGTGCCTGCACTTTAGGATGGAACTGCTTTCTGGCAGGCTGTTGTTTTTCCTTTTCAATGTTACTGAATCAGTCTCAGTGGGACATGAGATTTTACTATTGAGTGTTCTTAGATCAGACAGCTGTTATCTTGTGTTAGGGAGCTGTTATCTTGTTACCTTCCCATTGTTCTGTTGTTAGGCTGCTGGGGGGAGAAAGGGAGGGGGTGATATCACTCCAACTTGCAGTACAGCAGTAAAGAGTGACTGAGGTTTATCAGAGCACAAATCACATGATTTGGGACAGTTGGGAAATTGACAATATGTCTAGCCCCACGTCAGATTTCAAAATGAAATATAAAAAAATCTGTTTGCTCTTTTGAGAAATGGATTTCAGTGCAGAATTCTGCTAGCGAAGTAATATTAAACTAATGTGGTTTGAAAAAAATAACATTTTTTCCACATGACAGTATCCCATTTAGCTTAATTTGGGGAGATGCAGGTTTTCTGACATGATGGGTCTGTTTTACATAATCAGAACCAGATTTTTTTATCTTTTATTGTGGCATTCTCATTTTCTTTCTAACTTCCCTTTCTTGCCATCTTGATCACATCCCAGTGTTGTTCTTTTTCCTACTTGGCTACAATTGTCTTCCAGTGCTACAGTGTTTTACTGCTATACTGTATTTTATAAACCTGCCCTACTTTACTAATGAGGGGTCTACCTTCAATGATATTGCCCCATTATGATCTACATCCATATAAACATTGTTAGCATTCTGTTCCAATGAAAACATGACTTGTGTTTCATGTAGAGTTGCCACTGGAATTTTACTGACCTAGTTGGTAAAAATGATGCGTTAACTACATTCCACTACACAAGCCCAGGAAACCTTTAATAAATAAAATAAAGTTGTCCTATTGCCCTACATGTGCCAATTGTATAGTTGAGTTGCCATATGTTAGGCAATGTAGGGGGAAGGAGGGTAACCCCCCAAAAAAAATTTGCACTTTTTCAGACTATAATCCTAGAAAGGTAAAACATGCCAGCGTTTTTTTTTGGGACTTAGAAAAAATTTTAGATTTTTTTTTTCAAACTCCTATCTATTGTATTGAACTTCGCCTGGTCTAACCTGGCGAAGTAACGTCTAGTGTAAATGGTAACGTTCAGTAAAATGGTCATCTTAGTGAATTTGAGTAATTACGATCCTTCATCAGGGTGCAAAGTTGCGCTAGTCCATCTACTTCACTAGCGAAAATTCGCCAGAGTCGGTGTTAGTGAATTGTGCGATGTTACGATTTAACGTCATGCTGGCGAATTAGCGCTAGCGTTATACGCTTCGCGCTTTAGTGAATTTGCCCCCCAAATGTTTGCTGCATGTACACCAAATATTTAGCCAGCTTTGAACTTTCATGACTGCTGATAAACTGCAATAGCTGCGGGACTTCAAGCTGGATACAATTTCCAGCCAAGCCCACCTGTATTATGCTCTCTTCTCTAAACCCTTAGCCCACCTGTATTATGCTCTCTTCTCTAAACCCTTAGCCCACCTGTATTATGCTCTCTTCTCTAAACCCTTAATCCAGGAGTGCCCTTACTTCATGAATGCGAGGTCTACTTTTAATGATTATGTCTCATTATGATCTACATCCATAAAGGCATTGTCAGCATTCGGTTCCATGGAAAAGATTAGTTCAACATTGACTACTGAAAAGATTTATATTTCTATATTTAACAAACAATTATTCCTTAAGTAACCCTAAAATAATAGATATCTGAGCGAAAAGCATGAAACAGGAGGATGATTTAGCCAAGCTGTGTCTTGTGACAGTCTCTTGAGATCTACTGATCACCAACAAAAGGTCTACTGGTAGATCCTGATCTAACTTTTGGACACCCCTTCCTTAATCTATTGCCCATCTTCCTCTAGCACTGGTCAGACCCCCCTCATACATGAGCTGTGTGTTCTTTACATTGGATTCTACCTTGCTTATCCTTGATGGGTGTCTGGGGGCTGCACAGCACAGTGAAACAAATCCCTTTTCAGCCTTCTCCTCTTGGAGTTTAGTGGAAGCTTTCTGCTCCATCCCTCAGATGACAAAGAAGCATTTCTATCCAGCCATGATAGTTCTTACTCCGAGGTGTTTGTAGTCCCTATGAGTCTTGCAGGGACATGTTCTGCCTGATCCTGACATCAACTTAGCAGATATTCTAAGTATACAGTATTTAGCTCACTGTCTCAGTACCGGTTTTTCATGGGTGAATACCAGCAGATGGGCGGGGACTGAAGTACAAATAACTATCACTTGTGCCCATAAAAGAACAAGCGGCATCCCTCTCACCTAAACAATAGTACAGACCACCCTGTCCCTAGAACCATGTGCAGAGTTCAAACACAGAGCAGGGTCTTTCCATAAACAGATGAAAAATAACAGAGAACGTTCAATAATAATGTATCCAATTAAGAATGATTTAAAAGCACCATGTCTGAGCTTTTTGTATTACTAGCATTTGTGGGCCAGAGCCTAGGGTGGCAGCTTCAGCAGGTGGAGGTTTAGAAATATTCACCCTCTCAAATCTCACCCAGCATAATTCAACAGTGGGGAGGAGAGGCACAACGTGCAGAACATATCTGCTCCTACCTGGGTGCATACTCCTGCCTGGTACAGGTATGGGATTTGTTATCTGGAAACCCGTTATCCAGAAAGCCTTGAATTACGGCAAGGCCCTCTCCCATAGAATCCATTCATCTAAATAATCCTTGTTTTCAAAAATATCGAATATCAAATAGATTGAATAGATTGCATGATCGTATATTTGATAATTCGATCATTTGATGATCGAAGGAATCAAAATTAAAAATTTATTCGAACCTACCGAATTGCAATAGAAGCCTATGGGAAGCTCCCTATAGGCTTCAGAGACTAAGTCCTGCTCGAATACCATTCGTACGATCATAGCGTTCGATCGTTCGAATCATACGAATTTTTCGGACTCTCGAAGGCAATTTTTGCGTGAAATCGAACGATCGGTATCTGATCGTACGAATTCATCGAGAAATCGTATTGCGAGCAAAATGATAGCCTAAAACTATTCCATAAACATTCGATAGTTGAATACTTATTGAATTGCGAATTTGGTTGAGCTAATTATGGGGAATAATAATAAATATGCCCCTTAGTGTACAAGACCCCAGCACAAAGGGTTTCTGGAGCATATCTGGTTGAAAATTGTTACAAATGCCATTAGTTGATACATTTCTCCCATGCTCCTTTTACAACTGATACATTGTAGGAAGCTAACTCAATTCTAAAAAAAAAATGGCAACAAACGGACAGCAATAAAAAAAAAATTCCCCAAACCGAAGATGCGGGCTGATAGAGCCCGCATTCCGGTTTAGGGTTCTATTAGTTTAAAAAAAAAATTCCCCCTGCCTGCACTGGCTTGCTCGCGCCAGGAGGGAGCTCCCGGTGCAAGCCGCCATGACACCCCATGCACAGTATGCGCATGTGACGTCATTCGCATAAGCTGAATGAAAAGCTGCTGCAAGTTCAGGCAGCTTTTCATTCTGCGCATGCGCATGGGGTGTCATGGCGGCTCGGAGGGGGGAATTTTTTTTTTTAAACTAATAGAACCCCAAACAGGAATGCGGGCTCTATCAGCCCGCACCTTCGGTTTGGGGAATTTTTTTAGCCCATAGGTGCCCTTTAAGAACAACTGAGCTGCAAAAAGTGTTTTGATGGTAAACTGTTGTTCACCTTTAAATTAGAACCAAACCCGTACTTAAAAAAAAAAAAACCTCCCCCCTAGACTCCCTCTCCCCACTCCCCCTCAGTCAGGAGAAAAAGGCAAATATTCAGAAACTATAAAAAATAAAATAAGTGAATTGCAATGGAAAACTTGCTTAGAATTAGCTATTCGATAACATACTAAAAGTGAACTTAAAGGTAACCTCTGCTTTAAAGGCAGCAATCTGCAGCATGTGGATTTGCAGCACTGGGTGACCTACAACTCCCAGCATTCTCAGTTGGCATTAGTGATATCTGCTGGCCCCTACATGAAATCCTATTAGGGTAGGGACAGACAGGGAGATTCGGAGAGATTCTGTCGCCTGGCGTTTTTAGCAAGCGACAATCTCCCCGAATCTCCCTGTCTGTCCCCAGCCTTACAGTACATCCATGGCTGGGGGTGAGACTTCTTTAAACAGCAAGTCATTAGGCTTAGTTAATAAAAGAGTAATGGGGCCGTGCCCTAGGTTAATAGCAGTCACGTGACTCTGGGAGTTACCGTCCAGCCCTTGGACTGATATTTTTTTGAAGGGAAGCAGCAAGGCCTATTTTGGCAGGTAAAACCTGTACAACTAGAGTGAGAGAGTAATGTGCCAGGGGCTGTACTACACACTATTTCAGATTTATGTTAAGCTTTAAACTACTGCATGCTGATTACACAGTATCATGCACAAACTGCTTGACAGGCTTATATATATATTAACTGCAGCACATTATCATAATTGTCCTGGGGGTGAACATGACATGGTTTTGCCTTAAAGGCAAATAAGCTGTATTTATATTTATGTAAGGTTTATTTTTTAAGAAACATTCAGTATATTCCCATTGGTATTAGCAGGGCCGCCATTAGAAATCAAAGGGCACCGCACAACAAAATTTTCGGGCCGCCCACCATAGCACCCAAGCCCTGCCCCTAATCCCTGCCCACTCCACATCAAAGTTAA
>CM044441.1:22107634-22172390 GCA_024363595.1 Xenopus borealis
TCAGATTTCAAAATGAAATATAAAAAAATCTGTTTGCTCTTTTGAGAAATGGATCTCAATAAAGAATTCTTCTGGAACAGCACTATTAACTGATGCATTTTGGAAAAATGTTTTTTCCCATGACAGAATCCCTTTAATGTTTCCTGAGGGATCGGCACCCTCCAGTTAGTAGCAAGTCATTTGGAAACCAGCACAACAAGGCTGTTACAAGCAGGATAAACCCTGTATGTTTATTGGTGCAGGTGATGTAACCTTTCAGGGCAAGCCCCTTCATGGGACATGCTCCAAAATGCACCAATTAAAATGCAAGGTTTTTCCCCCCTGGTAACCGCCTCGTTGTGCCAGTTTCCAATTGACTCGCTCTCTGCCAAAAGCCAATTAAGTTAGAAACATTGTATCTTTTTCTGGTGTCAGTGCAGGAGATCAAAGAGAAAGTCAGGACATTTCAGTAGCAAACCCCGGACTGTAGGTTAAGCTGTCAATATCAGTACTGTCCCTGAAAAATGGGACAGTTGGGAGTATGGGCCTATACTGCTTACTGGGAGACATGAAATATAACCCGCCTAATCCAATAAAACAGAGCAAACAACAGCAGATCCCAAGATCATTGTTCTTCCTCCTCCCCTAAAAAATATATCAGACTGTATTTTGATGATTGTATCTTTAAACCTGATACCCAAAGATGTTGATGGGTGAGTTGCTAAGGGAGGGCACCCAGGCACTGACAATAAACGGACTGTCCTGCAACTTGGCCTTGAATCAGCTGAAATGATCATTTACTGAATATTGCTATCGCTTGGGTTATTTCAGCACAACAATCAGATATAAATAACAACTCGGCGCTTGGAGAGGATCCAGCATGAACAAGGAAAATAATGCTTTTATAGTCTGGCACACGGAGAGACAGTGTTACTGTGCCAATTAACTTCAGCCCGTAATAATCCACTGGAAAGAATATAAATATTAGGAGCTAAGGTATTATTAGACACACAGTTCCCTGACAGAGCTTGGGGCATGACGGGAGACATGAAATCAAACACAGGCATGACATATTCTAATAAAGGTCCTGCTTTACTCGTATATAATATCAGATTTGATTTCTCTAGCGCTTGGTCACTGTCAGATAGTGAGTCTAGACATATGTTGCAGGGTGTTTTAAAAAGATCTGACGAGAGATATATCTTAAAGTGTATTCCTATGTCTTTTTAGATTTATTTTAAGGTAGTCATTAAACAAGTTGATCCTCTACAGCAGGGATCCCCAACCTTTTGAACCCGGGAGAAACATTCAGAAGAAAAAGTAGTTGGGGAGCAACACAAGTATGAGAAATGTTCTTGGCTTGCCAAATAAGTGCTGGTATTTGGCCATTTGGTAGCCCCTTGTACATTTTCAACCTACCTGTACATAGAGACTCTGTTTGGCAGTGCACCTGGTTTTTATACAACTAAAACTTGCCTCCAAGCCTGGAATTAAAAAATAAGCACCTACTTTGAGGCCACTGGGAGCAACATCCAAGGGGTTGGAGAGCAACATGTAGCTAATGAGCTACTGGTTGGGGATCACTGCTCTACAGAGTGCAACCGAAGGGGAGAAAAGGCCAAACAGAGGGATGCTGTACAAAGGCCATACATGGTATGACCACCTTTACATATGTAGCACATATGTATATGTATTTATAGTGCAGTATTTATAAGTATGTGTTAACAAATGGATCTTTGCCCAATGTGATCACCCATGCCAAACTGGGCTGATCCGATCGTAGGCCTGGCTCTCAGCTAAGGTTGCCACCTTTTCTGGAAAAAAATACCAGCCTTCCTATCAGGCCCGGACTGGCAATCTGTGGGTTAGGGCAAATGCCAGATGGGCTGCTATAAGGTGCCATAGAAAGTCAGTATTTAGTGGGCTGGTGGGGACTGTTTGGGCCTCTATGTGGGCTGATTGGGCCTCTGTGTACCGGAAATGCCAGGGCCTATTTTTAGTCTCAGTCCAGTCCTGCTTCCTATATATTTATCTTTTCTCCCCTATTAATAACATTGGGTTCAGCCATCGTTTTTACGGGCCATGTGGCAACCCTAGTCTCAGCCCAGAGGTGTAAATACAAAGGAAGCAGACCCTGCGGTTGCAGGCGGCACAGGAACAGTGGTGAATATATAGATATTACTGGGCCCAAAGAAAAAGATTTTTCAGGCCCCCAAAATGTGTAGAGGTTGATCTGTTTTACCAATATTTATTGAAACTGAAAATGAATTAGAGCCTCATGGGGCCCCTGTATCGCCTGTGCCCCCTGCAGCCTCAGGGTCTGCTTCCTCTGCACCGCAGCTTAGGGGCAAGAGCGACTACAGAGGCTTCTTCTATAGTTACATCATTGTATCTTGGTTGAATAGTTCATATAACCAATATTTTGTGGCTCTAAACAGATTTTTTTGTAACATTTAGTCTCAGCCTGTATGGCCAGTGTGAAGAGGCTCTGGGGATTTCTTTTCTGGAGACTGCAGCAGCAGTGCTTTTGCATATTCATGCTTTCTCTAAAACTTGGGTGTAAGGGAAGTAATCAAGCTAAGAAGGAAGAGCAACGTTTCAGATAACAAATAAAATCGGACTTCAGCTCAAAAACTTTTTTTTGCATAAAGAAAATATAATTTATCTAGCATCTGTTTAACATATATCAGCAATGTCACCACTATAGTACTGCAGGTATGGGGCCTGTTATCCAGAATGCTTGGGACCTGGGCTTTTCTGGATAATGGATCTTTCTGTAATTTGGATCTTCATACCTCAAGTCTACTATAAAAATCAAATAAACCCATTAGGCTGGTTTTGCTTCCAATAAGGATTAATTATATTTTAGCTTGGATCAAATGCAAGGTACTGTTTTATTATGTCAGAGAAAAAGGGAAATCGTTTTTAAAAAATTGGATTATTTGTTTATAACAGCATCTATGGGAGCTAGGCTTCCCATAATTCGGAGTTTTGTGAATAACAGGTTTCTGAATAATGTGCCCATACCTGTTTAGCACTATTGCACTCATGTATGCACATATAGTGTATATTGTTGATGAAGATGATGATGATGAAAGAAAAGGGGTGGCAGAGGCTCTAAACAGCAATATTCAAGCAAATGGCAGGAATAATATAGCACGTTTATACACAGGAAACAAAGTATAATAGGAAAAAGGGAATTTTTATTTTTTTTTTTTTTAATAAAATTTATTCTATCAGAGAGGTCCTTTCTATAATTCAGAGCTTTCCAGATAATGGATTCCATACCTGTACTAGTAATCGCTTTATTGATATAGTGCCAACAGATTCCACTTTACAGATATTTAGTTGCATTTGTCCTGCCCCAGTGAAACTTTAAATATGAAACAAATATCATAAATGTTCATAACAATTCCCATCCCCCATAATGTATTGTATAGTCAGTTCTTTATCTTTGCTGATCCCCTAGTCCTCTGTAATGATGAGACTAACCCTGCACAAATCTATATTAATGGCAAAACAATCCAAACAAATCTTTTTAGTGTTTAAATGTGTTTTTAGCAGATTGTAGACATGCTGTTCCAGATAATGAAAACAAAGTCCCTTACCCAGAAAATCCTAGCTGCAAAGCATTCTTGGTAACAGATCCCATACCATCCAATGGAAGAGACTAGAAATAGAAGTGATTGGTGAAACAGGGATCCTGGAAGCAGCGTGAATGATATCTATAGGTTATACAAATATGCAGTATTCACAAATTTCTATTTGCAGTTCCAGTAAGGGAAGAATATTAGTGTTTTTAAGTGACATGTCACACAGGCAGGTGTCAGTTGTCACACAGATTGTTGTGGCAGCAAACCCCCCCGGGATCGTCTAAAAAATTGCTTGTTTCCAAACTAATAAAACAGCGTCTGAGGTCTGACGCGTTTCGTGTCTACACACTTCCTCAGAGGTCTCAGACTAAACAGTGAGCAGTTTTAAGGATTTCTCAATAAGGGAACCCCTGGTTTAGCGTTGGATATATTGGTGTGTCAGGTGTCAGTTGTCACGATCGTGTATATATCTTTAAAAAACTTAAGCCGGTATAAGGCACCCAATCAAGTATAGCAGCATGGGATGTCAGAAAGGATTCAGCTACTTTACTACCCGTCCCTGTTCCCCCGCTGAATTTCCCGAAAGGGGGGCAAGAGGGAAGAAAAGCCTGTCTCTTCAGGTTTAACTGAGGTCAGACTGGATTTTCTGCCAACTGTGGTTTCAATGGGCCCCCATACGGAGAGACGGTTAGACAATAGGGTGGAAAACAGCCAAACTAGCCAACCTTATCATTCTGCATAGGGGCAGCCTTAGGCTTCATCCACACAAGCAGATTCGGGGAGATTAGTTTCCCCAGCGACAAATAGCTTCTTTTTTGGGGTGACAATCTCCCCGAACTGCCTTCTCCCTGCCCTCCGCTGGCTAACATGAAAATCACCGGAGGCAATTCATATGCGGCGTTTCGTTTTCTGAAGTCGCCTGCAGTTTCTTCATGGGGC
The DNA here is from genome assembly GCA_024363595.1 of Xenopus borealis. Taxonomy (NCBI): domain Eukaryota; kingdom Metazoa; phylum Chordata; class Amphibia; order Anura; family Pipidae; genus Xenopus; species Xenopus borealis. The sequence continues at coordinate 22,112,146 of CM044441.1, forward strand.
AACTTCAGGCGACTTCAGAAAATGAAGTGCCTTGTGTGAATTGCAGCAGGCGATTTTCGTTACAGCCAGCGAAGGGCCAGGAGAAGGCAGTTCTGCTCATGTGGATGAAGCCTTAAGGTGGCCATACACAGAGAGATCCGCTCGTTTGGTGATGTCGCAAAGCAAGCGGATCTCTCCCTGATATGCCAACCTTGAGGTGGCATATCAGGGAGGCCATATGGGCGGTCAGATCTCAGGACCGATATCAACGAACAGATGTGGCCACGATCCGACTGGATTTTTAGTCCCGCCTGATCGACATCTGGCCAACTTATGGCCAGATATTGATCGGTAAAGCCGTCGGAGGGCCCCATACATGGGCCAATAAGCTGCCGTGTAAGCCCGTGTATGGCCACCTTTAGAGTCACATGGAGGCACATTTTAATAGTGAATATTTGGCTACTGAGTAATTTAGCCTCACCCACCTCTGAGTTGCAGTTGCATAGATTCAATAGATTACAATAGCTATTCACACCCCACACAAAGCCTCTAAAGCAACTGCATACAAGCCCTACCCGCTGCTACAAAGAAAAAAACCCACCTACACAGAGAAATTAGATTTATTTTCCTGTTTGCTGATTTTAGTTTTTCAGTGACTTGGTAACCTCATCCCCAGACCTCCAGCCTTTTTCTGCAGTTCTTCAAATGAGAAGCAGCGCACAAGTTAAAACAAGCTTTTAAATAATGTTTTGGCAGCCATAAAACCCTGATCAGCAGAATATAAACTCAGGCTTACAAGGTGTATGCGAGAGCAGAATTCCAAATAAGATTCCTGGACCTAAAATGTGCAGAACGTTACAATGGCTACGAGCTAATATCAGATAGTATTCAATGTAACTGTGCCTTTTTTTTTGCAGTACAGGAGCGAAGACATGCCCATGTGCATTGTGGTATTTTACTTCCACTCCTACAGGGGCGTGACTACAAAAGAAGCAGACCCTGTGGCTGCAGGGGGACCAAGAGGTTTAAGGGGACCCACACGTTCCAAATAATAAGCAATTTCAACATATATTGGTAAAACAGAACAATCTCTGGATATGTTGGAAGCCCTTAAATTAATTTGCTGTGGTGTCCAGTAATATCTAGTTACTCCACTGCCTACCGTGAAAAATATAACTGAGAAAACTTTATAAGGGTATTAAACACAGGCTTGGTTCTTTTATGCTGGCAACGCCAATTCAACATATAATCATCCTTGTATTTAAAAGAAGTGGGTGCATATTTCTTTTAAAAGACATGTTTTCATGAGTAATTTGGCACATAGTGAAGCAGGCCTGGGCTGGTAGTCTGGAAAGTCTGGCAAATGAGAGGGCTGCTGCTGTAAGCTTCCCGAGACTGGCGCTTTATATTGGTCATGTGTTGGACAAATTCATCAATGAGGGATTCCAGAAAAGATATAAATACGCAGGGTAAAATGGAATTCCTTTTGACCTGTCTATAACAGCTTTTCTATGAGGCCAACAGTAAGGTATAAGGAGGCTGCACCCCTCTTAAGACAGGTCAGCTTACACAATAGGGGGCAGATTTACAAAATTTGTGTGAAGGGTTCGAATATGCGCGCGAATAGTCGAGAATAATCTCAATTCGATCGTGCGACTATTCGAATATGCAAATTAAGTATTTTCGACCATCGAATATAGAATATTCGGACACATCAAATAGATTAAATAGATCGAATAAATATATATTCAAGCGCTCGACTATTCGCCAGTCGAAGAATTTTTATTCGACTGCTTACTTCACCAGATTGAACCTACCGAATTGCAATAGAAGCCTATGGGAATCCCCCATAGACTTTTTTTTCTAAGTCTTTTGCCGAATTTCAATCGTACGATCGAACGCTTCGAACGTTCGATTTGTACGATTTTGGCAAATATTCAAGCATTTTTTCCACGACTTTTCGTAGAATCATTCGTTCGTACGATTCTGGCGAATAGTCGAATATGCGCTCAAAACCAGCAAATATTTTATTCGATTTTGACGGATATTTATTTGACAAATATTCTGCCGAATTTCAACTGTACGATCGTACGCTTCGAACGTTCGATTCGTACGATTTTGGTGAATATTTATGCGTTTTTTTCTGCGACTTTTCGTAGAATCGGTCGATCGTGCGATTCTGGCGAATAGTCGAAAATGCGCTCAAAACTGGAGAATATTTTATTCGATTTTGACGAATTCGACAATTCGATCCTTAGTAAATCTGCCCCTGTGTATTAGTAACAGACAGTGGGAGCTGTAATTGAGGAATAAGTAGAGAGGCACAATTTGTACATTCCTAGAGTCGGATGTGCTTAATCACAGCGTGCCATGCAAACATTAATCAGACTGCCTCCTTCATTCCTCAGGTATCCACACCTCTTTGCTAATAATGCATATTCATGTTAATTGGCCAACCGCCTACTAGTTTCCTGTCACGTACACATTGCATGAGCTGCGTAAGAAACTTCATTGTGCCAGTTCATACCAGAGGCCTGTGATAATGTTGTGCTGAATGAGAATGCAGTAGGACTAGTAGGAATGAAACCAATGTTAGCCTATGGCTCACTACACACAGGGATTCTAGGCTTCACTGCATAGTTAGAATTTTTTTAACTAACTGTGACCATTTGTCCCTCCCCCCTCCCCCATCCTCTTTATTTCCTCCTCTGTATTCTGGTTTTCGATATATAAAAATAAGCGTATAACCTCAATGATGTTTCTCAGAGTGTTGCAGCAATAGCCATATATGATACAGTGCCCTTCGGGAAAGTTCATAAAGGAAGAAGTAATGAAGCTTTTACAGTAGGTAAATAGCCCACATCTATACCTATAATACAAACCCCTATCATTCAAAAAATCTGATTTTCTAGCACGTGCCTGGTGCAAGGTTTACTGAGTAATGATATGCAAACTAAAGGATACTGGTTCTTCTCATTGCAGCCAGTGGGAAACAACATGCAGATTTAGTAGACAGAATGCCCAGTTCAATGGGTGCCAGAGACCCTTCAACTTCAGTCTTGCCACCTGCAATCTGTAAATGTAAAAAAGGGGGTTCCATTTCCCTATTGCAGAATATGAAGCAGTTAGGAGTAATGCTTTATCAGCCTGTGACGTCATTGTGACATCACTGTTAAACAACTACATAAATCCCACTGGAATGGCAAATTCTTCTACTGTTGAGAGGTGTAAAATCAAATATGCTCTTGTAGCCAAAGGTTTAACCTTACACTAATGGTGTCAAGTGTCAATGATCAACTATCTGTGTTTGCATTGTAATTACCTTACAAACCACCCGTGTGTCCCAAAGATAACCCTTAACTGGGCCAATTAGTAAGCTCCACCCCAAGGAGAGAATATTTCATTCCTGTTTACACTGGATCTTTGTTGGGAGCAGTAGCAGTACCAGTTAAGACTTGTTTGCCCCAAAACAGTCCAATTATTTTTAAGCAGGGCAATTATATTGTGTACAATGTGTCTTCGACTAGGATTATTTAAAATACAAAGAGATACAAAGAGATCTGCAAACGCAGTGGTAAAGGTGACCATACACGGGCCGATAAAAGCTGCCGACAGACAGAGGCTCTCCAACATGCTTCCCAATCGATAGGGCCGGAACTAGGGGTCGGCAGAAGAGGCACGTGCCTAGCTGACACCATCCCCTGGCTTGGACCCCTGTGTCAGCAGCAGTTCTCTTAGAATGGCGAGTGTGCGCACGTGCTTCGACTCTTTGGCGCTTGTGCACTCACTGACCCTCGGTTCCTCCGTGCATGCGCACTCACACTAGCCCGGCTCTTTGGCACATGCAAATGGTGGGGAGGCAACGTAGTCGGCCGGGTTGTCTAGGGCACTCTCTCGAATTGGCCCGGCACTGCCAATCGATATCTGACTGAAAGTCGCCCACATGTCGATTGAGCAGGGTTAAAAATCCTGTTGGATCATGGACCACATCAACAAACAGATGAAGTCCTGGGATCCAACTGCTCATACTCCTGCATTATGAGCCAATCATTGGGCCCACGATTGGATCAGCCTGATATCGCCCACCTCAATGTGGGCATATCAGAGGAGAGAGCTCTCTGTGTATGGCCAGCTTAATCTGGGAGCCAAATATATCTTCAGGATCTTTGATGATATTCTAAATGTTGTGCTAGGATAGGGAATGTGAATTTCACATATATACAAAGTTGCAGCAGCAGCGGAGACAAGATGCAACTGTGACCAAGTACTGAATTATGTAGTATACTTGACAACCATGTTTCTTTAAACAGTTAACTCAAAGGACATTAATACATAACATTTTGTTAAGAATGCAGCTCATTTATCTGTTTGTCATCGAATCATCCACAAATGCACTCCCTGAGGCAAATCATTTTTTCATTGAATATCCTGTCTGTTACTGAGGATCCCTGTGTGTCATCATACCACACCTTCTAATCCACTATTCCAGCAACAGGAATTAAACATTTGGCTGTCAGTGAATGATGGGAGCTGCTGACTGGGTAAAACTAATATAAAGAGTTCCTGGTCCCATGTTACTATACCTGCTATCCCACAGCCACAGTACCTTTCAAGGGACTATTTTCCCACTGATTCTATAGACACCATCTCTCCCTACTATACCTGCTATCCCACAGCCACAGTCCCTTCGCAGAGACTATTATCCCACTGTTACTATAGGTGCCATCTCTCCCTACTATACCTGCTATCCCACAGTCACACTCCCTTCTCCCTTCTCCCTACTATACCTACTATACTAAACCTTTGGCTGTCAGTGAATGATGGGAGCTGCTGACTGGGTAAAACTGATCTAAAGAGTTCCTGGTCCCATGTTGCTCTACTATCCCAGAGACTATTATCTTCCCTGTTACTATAGGCACCATCTCTCCCTACTATACCTGCTATCCCACAGTCACACTCCTTTCCCAGAGACTATTATCCCACTGTTACTATAGACACCATCTCTCCCTACTATACCTGCTATACCACAGTCACACTCCCTGCCCAGTGACTATTATCTCACTGTTACTATAGGCACCATCTCTCCCTACTATACCTGCTATCCCACAGTCACACTCCCTTCCCAGAGACTATTATCCCACTGTTACTATAGGCACCATCTCTCCCTACTATACCTGCTATCCCACAGTCACACTCCCTTCCCAGAGACTATTACCCACTGTTACTATAGGCACCATCTCTCCCTACTATACCTGTTATCCCACAGTCACACTCCCTTCCCAGAGACTATTACCCCACTGTTACTATAGGCACCATCTCTCCCTACTATACCTGCTATCCCACAGTCACACTTCCTTCCCAGAGACTATTACCCACTGTTACTATAGGCACCATCTCTCCCTACTATACCTGTTATCCCACAGTCACACTCCCACAGTTCCCAGAGACTATTAAAGTTATAATAGAAGAAACAGAAGGTTGAGGATCCATATCTTCATATTTCTGTGAAGCAAGGTGTCTAGTATAGATATTAACAGCTGGTCAGCAAAAGTATTCTTTAAATAACTACTCGTGAAGAAACACATTTAATAAAAAATAATTTTTTTCAGTCTACCACTTCTGCAAATTTCATTCGTTCTCCATGAATAGAATGCACCCTCCCGCTGTTTTAGCACAAAGGTAATTGACAAAAAGCTAAAGATAAAGGTGTTTGATGAGGTGTTTTTGCTTTTTGTCAATCTCCTTGAGCAATGAAAAGACAGAATGAACTGCAAAGTGCTCTGTAACAATCATAATGCGCATTTACCTGGAAACTTTCTAACTGATATCTCATTAGTGCGCGGCAACACGTGGCACCATTTCCCCGAACATAAATATCCCCTGGCTTTAAGGCTGGCAAAACAACTTTGCTGTTTTATTCCAATAAGACTCAATATTATTTAAATGGCCCGTCTGGGCTTAACAAACATGAGATGTGGCACAAATGTTTTAGATGTGGGATTTGTTAGTTGCCACAGGATGGATCACAGACTGGTTCCATGTGTGAAACTTTAATGTTTTCCCCCAGAAAGTTGAGGTATCTGTACAAACTGTGATACTTCTTTGTATAAGTGAGGAACAAAGACACAAGGCAAAGTAGTAAGAGCTTATTAACAAGGGTTTACTTGCCACTGTATTATTTCTACTAAAGATCTTTTGCGAGACTCAATCCATACACAGAGTTTGCCCAGGGATATCCCATGAACTGTGATGGTAGAAACAGCGGCTTTATTTAATGCACATATCCCATCACTCATCCCATCATTCTCTATACAAGGAATTGAACAAATTAAAACTGGCAGATTTTTTAACTAAATTACACAGAAGAGAAGTTTTTTGGATATTTTATTTACAGACCAGGCTGCCACTAGGGTTGAATTTTACTTTTGATGTTACTTGCTATATATATATAAATATATTGATTTTTGACTTATGTAATATGTTTGTGATGTACTTGTAGTTTACACCCCAGAATGTGGATTGTAGAAAACACTAATGCTATAGGGCTTTTTAAGTAGCTGGCTCGGACTCTAATTAGTTAATATGTAACATGATGGTTAAACAGTAGTGATGGGCGAAACGGCCGCGTTTCGCTTCGCCGAAAAATTTGCGAATTTCCAGAGAAATTCGCGAATTTTTCGCCGATTCGCAAAACGAGTCGCGCGTCATTTTCATCGAATTTTTTTTTTAGTTTCGCGAATTTATTCGCCAGCGGCGAATCGCGGGAATTCGCCGCAAATTCGCCCCTGGCGAATAAATTCGCCCATCACTATTAAACAGAGATTGGTTTTAATTGGGGGAGGGCTTATTGGAAAATGCTATTTAAATGGTAGTAAAGATAGAAGATTTGAGACTTTGCCTATGACTAAGTGCTAGGTAAGCATGAAACGCATTAGGCTCCATATGGGGTGTTTGATAATTTTAAATTATGTAATAATAAAATATTTTTTATACTAAAAGCATGCTTTTAGGATTTATATATATGGTTTTTTTATATCCCATCACTGACCCAAAAACAAACTACAGAACAAATCCACTAGCTTTATATTGATGAGTTGAGCAAACATGATAGCTCTTTCTGCGCCCTGGCACCTCCAAAAACCATTCTGGTGGGTACAATCTCTCAAATATATATATATATATATGTACTGACGGTACATTAATACTTTGCCAATTATACCATATACTCTGGGATACAATATATATATATATATATATATATATATCTATATATATATATATCTATGTTACATCTATATTAAATAGTTTGGCACCTTGTTTGAAACCATAAAAACAGACAGGAGAAAGATTTTCTGCTCTGTCGGCATAGAAATGTATTATTCTCCCTATGCTCACTTGTCTGCACAAAAAGAAGATAAATAAATCTGTCTCTCCAAGCTCTCCCTCTGCCAGTTGTCCTGCTGGCCGCTTCTCTTGCCCATATATTGATATATCCCTTGTATAACTGCAACTAACCTGACCCTCTTTCCCTGCCATCCCCAACTCTTGCCCTTAGACTGCAAACCCTTCCTTCTGCTTGCACCCCAATGTCTCTAAAATGATAGCTACTAAAAACTACCCCCTTAGCTTGCAAATGAGATATGAGCGTACAGCATAGAATGTAAGGCACGAGTCGTGCATACGGCTTCACTTCCTTTATAGAAAATATCTCCAATGTACAAAAAGCTCACAAACGCTAACATAAATAGTACACAGACAATGCTGCAGCAGTATATTTAATATTAATATTAAAGCAACTGAGCCTTAAGAATTATTGTCCTTTTAAAGGGGATCTACCACCCAAAAACTACATAATAAAAAAATGTTGTCCTAAGAACACACAATCATATAAAAAAAATATTCAAAACGTTATTGGTTCCTGTAATTGCTATTGAAATCAGTATCTGCTTAGCAGTTCATATTCTCTGCACAGTGAAACAATGTAGCATAAGCCAGCGGATTCACAGCTAACTAACTTCTGTTACAATGTTTCCCTGCTTTCAAAAGCAATTATTTCTAACATTTTTATTGCATTTATATTGGAAATTTGCTGAGAATTACATATTTTCATTCTGCAAAAAAATAAAAAAATAAAGTTTTTTTTTTTTGTTTTGGGTGGAGATCCCTTTTGAGATTCTGAGCAGCTTCCAGCAGGCAAACTTGTAGCAGAGCAGTTATTGCAAATGGGACACAGGACAGGTCCCCTAGACAAATAAAATGCTACGTTTGCAAAGCTTACATCTTTATGCAACGTGTGACTCTGTATTTACCTGTTTTCCTGTAGGGGTCCAGCAGAAGCAGCAGCATGACCAGCTGAAGCGAGGAGTGCCGTAATCCTTTCTTACTGTCAGGTAGAACACAACTGCATCCCAGCCCTGTACTCACTTGGAAACTGCTTCCAGCTTATTCGATTTTTTCCCCTAAGCTCTCTATCATGTAACTTTGGCTGCCTTAACATGCTTCCACAATTGTGACATCATACCATCCCTATGGTAACTATAACCCCCACCTGGCAGTCTACATACACACACACACACACACATACACACACACACACACACACACAGAAGTTACTGGTGGCAAATAAAAGAATGGTGTGGAGTTCTAGCTGCAATTAGTAAGCTAGCCTTCCTGCCTTGTCACCACCTCACTTTGCGGCTGCTCACCCTGAACATTCCGCCCCCCGTGAAAGGACCTGATGAGTTTTGTAAGGGGCCACTGGGCCTGAATATAACAATAGGTGATTCGTTATCTGCCCCTCCCTGTCTGACAATGTATCTGCTAGCTGTGCCGCAACCTTCCCCTGGCCAAGTAATGTTAGGTGAGAGTTCCAATGTTCAAGTTTTTTTTTTTTTTTAAATCTTTGTAGCCTCTGGCCTACTTTCTCAATAAAAACAGAGACAGTTTCCTTCTAGTAAAACAGGTTATTCCAGGCATGCCCGACTCATTGGACTACAACTCCCAGCAACCCTTGGGAACTAAAGACCAAACAGTACTAATTGTTTTTGTTTTGCTCACTCAGAAATGGCATCACAACAGCATATTGTTGGCAACATTTCTCAGCCTATTTACATGTTAACCAGTGCCAGCTTTTTAAAGGGCAAATACAGGCAAAAAAATAAAATCCCATTTTTACTTTCTTTAAAGAAAAATACCTCCAATATACTTTCATTAAAAAATGTGTACCATTTTTATAAGAAACCTGAATGTATGCAGTGACATTCTCCCTTCATTTACTGCTGTGGAAAGGAATTGTCAGACGGTCCCTAACTGCTGTGCAGGGAAACAATCATACTTATGAACAGCAGGGGGAGCCCCCACCTTTCTTCCCAGCCATGCAGAACTCAAGCAGCTTTGTTTGTTTCCCTGTAGAGCAGTCGTCGACTGTGTAGAGATTTGTATTGGATTTTGGTTCTGGCGAGTTGGAGAAAGTTTGTATTAAACAATATAAAAACTATAAAATCCACATTAGATTACATGACAACACCAGTGCAGTCTTTATATTCTGATTATTAATCAGTCTTGCTGTTTCGGCTTCTGGCAGATATTATTTGACTTGTGCTGTTTTGATCATTTCTGACGATCCCTAAGCAGCCCAGACCACGCTGAGCATGTGCACAGTCTTGGTCTTGCAAAGTTACAAGATGACAGCCCCCTGTGGCCAACTTTGAAAGTATAAATCATTTGTTTGATTAGGCTTTTGGTGCAGTAAGTTCTTGTTTATGTTTAGTATACAAAATACAGCATTTCTAGCATTATTCTATAGACTTTCCTTGTCCTTTACAGTTCATGGGGGAATGGTTGGCCTTACGGGACAGTCCCAATTTTGACAGCTCAGCCCGCAGTCCAAGTTTTTCTTTGATCTTCTGCACCGATGCCAAAAAAAAGATACAGAGCTTCTAAAACTTTATTAAATAAGAGACTTGTCCAGATAACTCAACAGCTGCACTTAGATACATTTGTAACTATTTAAGAAAAGCAAAAATACAATAGTAACTAATTAAGATAAGCAGGTCTCTTGGGCAAACTGTGACTTGCAACTTAAACTTAAAGAGCAATTTACCTTCATTAGCAAAAATGTAATAACACTTAAAATATGACTCTTAAACCCTCAGAAATGTCTTAAAATTTTCCATAACCTGCCAAATTGTGTAAAATGGACATGGTATTTAGAGGGTGTGGCCACAGAATTGGCATTGTCACAACTTTTTGTCCCTCTTTCCAATTTCCAAATGTTGGGAGCAATGGGCACATGCATATACTTGGGGAATACATGATGCTTTCCTAAGGGCAGAATTCAGCGTGATCCGACGCGCAGCGCAAAAACACAGGTGTCACGTCGAATGCAACGGAAATAAGTAAGTAATAGTGTGGTCAGATGTGTCACAGCTTTGATCCGGAGCAACATGACTGTCGGATGCAGACGCTGCACGCTGCATCTGCATCCAACAGTTGCGTCGGATCACTGCTGCAACTTCATCCCACATTTCCATCTCTTACCTTATTTCCTTCACATCCGACGTGGAACATGGGTTTTTGCGGAGTTCTACCCTAATGATGTCTTCAAACATGACCATGTGTTAGGGCTAGTCCGGACGAGAAGATTCGGGGAGATTAGTCGCCTGGCGACAAGTCGCCACGTCTTTGAGGCGACTAATCTCCCTGAATGGCTTGCTAGTATCTTGCACCCACTAGCGCTAAAGTCGCCTGCGCCTATTCACACACGGCGATACGTTTTTCAAAGTCGCTCGAAATTGCCTCACTCGGCAATTTTGAGTGACTATTGATAAACGCATCGCCGCATGTGAGTGGGTGCAGGCGAGTTAAGCGCTAGCGGGTGCGAGATACTAGCAAGCCATTCAGGGAGATTAGTCGCCAGGCGACAAATCTCACGGAATCTTCGCGTCTGGCCTTTCCCTTAGACCCAATAATCGCCCAACTCTGCATGGAGTGGACGTAATGTAATGACCCAGCCAAGAAATTTAATAGTAAAACTAATGAGTAAAATATAGCTAATTATACATGACTTGTTTTCCCTTTCTTACTAAAGTCCAGCATTACAGATGTGATAAGAACTCCTATTTGTGCTATTGCCATATCAGTTTAAAAGTGGTGCTTTCACATCCATTAGCAAAGTAAACATGACAGGCCATTCATTCCCCAGTTATAATATAACAAGTTATCTGTGCAACATGTCAATAAAGAGGATAAATAGTGTGTGACAGGGCACAAAGCTGACATGACATGACGCAGGGAAATCATCACAATGAAGCAATTAACCCCATAATTTCACTTTGGCTCCAAAATTGACCCAAATGCTACAAAGACATGGCAGATTGGAGCATATAACCTGCGGTGCTGGAAGCAATATGTTTTAGAGGTGCAACACAGACAGCAGATCCTGTTTATTTCTAAAAAGGAGGCCTGTTTAAAATATAAGAATCTAAACAGATTGTGTTGACTTTCTCCTTTGCAGTTCATATTTAAAGCTCCCTTCAACTCATAACCAGGTGACAGATAGATACAGGTATGGTATCTGTTATCCAGAATGCTGAAGACATTGGGCTTTCCAGATAAGGGATCCTTACATAATTTCGATCAACATGTTTTAAGTCTTCTAAATAATTATTTAAACATTAAATAAACCCAAAGGGATTGTTTTGCCTTAGTATCGTATCTTAGTTACAAGATAGTACAAGGTACTGTTTTATTATTACAGATAAAAAGGAAATGATTTTTAAAAAATCTGAATTATTTGATTAAAATGGAGTCTATGTGAGATGGCCTGTAATTTGCAGCAAATTAAAATGAACCTTATGTGAATAAATAGAATGTTCAGTGTGAGCGCAAAAAGTAGTTATTATGGGGTTAACTTAGCCTAAAGAAGTGCATAAAACCCCAAACTTTCAGCTCAAAAGGACAATAAAGCAACTAATAAATGGTGATGAGCTGGCACACACTCCCAAAAAAGGGAGTAGTTAAAAAAGTATTTATTTATACAAAAACTCGAGGCCTTATGCGTTTCGTGCCTTAGGGGCACTTAATCATAGGCTGAATAGACATTAGGCATATATTCATATTTAAAGAAAAAATAACCAATCAAATGCATGTATCTAACTACCGATCCAAGTTAAGGACTGGAGATGGAGATGGTCCTATAATAAACAGGATTACTTTGACCAATCGCCAGTATCGTTATACGTTAAGACTACAAGTTAAATGTCTAGCAAAAAACTTTATACATAAAAATGATATACATAAAATATGTATAAAGTTTTTTGCTAGACAATTAACTTGTAATCTTAACGTATAACAATACTGGGGATTGGCCAAAGTAAAATTGTTTACTATAGGACCATCTCCATCTTCAGTCCTTAACTTGGATTGGTAGTTAGATACATGCATTTTTATTTTTTTCTTTAAATATGAAGGTATGCCTAATATTCAGCCTATGATTAAGTGCCCCTAAGGCATGAAACGCGTAAGGCCTCAGTCGTGATGTTTTTGTATAAATTAATACATTTTTAACTACATCCCTTTTTTTGGAGTGTGTTCCGGTTTGTGCCAGCCCATAACCATTTATTAGTTGCTATAAAATGAATCTTATGCTGATTCCATTCAGCCTGGGCTCCCTGACTGTATTGTGGTCCCTGGAGAGCGGGGTTGGGGGCAACCTCACATATAACGCACAATAAATAATTCACAAAAAAAATACTCTCAATTTAGAAGGTATTTGAACATTACTAAGGAACCCATATGGACACTAGATTAAATTCCTTCTCAATGATCACAGATAAATATTGCCTTTATTATCATTACCTGATAAATTGACAGATAAGCCATTTTGCCTACTAGGTGTGACTCATATGCCTCAATGTTGGAGTGAAATTCCTTTTTACTAGCTATACTTTGGTGAGTTCTGTGCAGAATTTCTCCAGATAAAGCAGTATAAAGCTTCCATTGTTTCACCAGATTAGCATTCTACATCCAGCATATTAGTTATGTTTTGATCCTTCCTGAGACAAAGTATAGCTTTTTATAACTAAGGTTTATCTAGTCTATCTTTTGGCTTTCTCTGGGGCAAGTCCTCTCTCATGCCCCCTTGGAAATAATGATGCTTATTTCATCAAGCTTCATGTACCATGTAGTCACCTTTCTAGGTAACACAGAAGGCTAGCAATGTTTCTGGAGACAAAACAATTATTTTCTGCTCATTTAAACTGGAAATTAGTGAGAACATCCTTACTGCTTGCAAAGTCAAGTTTGGGGGATAAAAGTATAGGCACTGGCCTAGCCACATGCCAGCAATAAATCCAACAAGCAAAAAGAGAGCCAATACTTTATTTTGCTGCAAACGGGGTGTTCCCAAATTTATTCCATGGTGCTGTAGACACTTTACAAAGATCAAAGTTTCATGGCCCTTCCTCAGCGATGAAGAGTCATGTGGTCCTGAAACGTTTGATCTTTGTAAAGTGTCTACAGCGCCATGGAATAAACTTGGAAACACCCCGTTTGCAGCAAAATAAGGTATTGGCTCTCTTTTTGCTTGAATGTTGCTCTCAGTGACCTCAAAACAGGTGTTTATTTTTAAATTCCTGACTTGGAGGCAAGTTTTGGGTGAGTAAAAACTGGTGTACTGCCAACCAGAGCCTCCTTTAGACTGCTAATCCACATAGGGTCTACCAAATAGCCAATTATAGCACTTACTTTGGGAACATATTTCATGCTTGTTTTGCTCCCCTAATCTTTTTACAGTTGAACGTGGATAAAAAAAAGGTTAGGGACCCCTGCTCTTTAGCAATGGTTTTTGGATATTTTTCTTGTTCAAGCCTTTCTTTCAGGTGCAACATTTGGTCACAGACCCCTTCCAACATGGTTACATTAAAATGAAAATATAGTTGTATTCTGCCAAATTTCTAAAAGTGTCTTGGACAACAAATAAGTGCAGCGTCAGACGGGCCCACCGAGGGCTACCCGCACCAGCTGCAACCCCTCTCCACCTCTGGGCCCACTGCCCCAGCTACAACCCCTGTGCATACCTTATTTTATCTTGTTCTGGCCATGATTGGGGCTGGGGTAGAGGTAAGGTTGCAGCACCCAAGATAGTCCTGCATGGGTCCATTTTTTTTGCAACCCATACCCGCAACCTGCAATCCGCAACCCAGACCTACAACCCGCCTGGACCCACTACCTGACCCTGATCTTATCCGTAACCCGGATCCGCAGCCCAATGACCATCAAGAATCAGGAAGTGCTGTCATACTGACCATCAAGAAACAGGAAGTGCTGTCATTGTAATCGGAAGTGACATCATCAGACGTAGGCGTGACAAGAAAAAATTTGTAAAAATCGTTATTGAGAAGAACTGCGGCCCGACCCACAACCCGCAGAACCGCCTACTCACATCTATACCCACACTCCAATCCTCTACCCAAAACCTGCAGGGTACCGCAGATTTTTGCTGGTAACCCGCGGGTACCCGACCAGCTGCAGGACTCTAATGAAGGCAAGGAGAAGGTCTGGGTCGGCAGGGCCCACTGGATTTTTGCACGCAGCGTGCTTCCAGTCTAATCCTACCATGAATAAGTGTTTGGATCTATTCTAACTCTAAATGACCTTTGGTTCGTGCTTAGAAGGATAACAAATAAGCATTTGGCTACCCAAATAATGGGCCAAATGAGACTTGTATGAATATTTAGTTTGGCCATTCACTGGATCACAACAACACAACGACTCTATTATCTATTTTCAGTGGATAATATTTACAGCCTGATATTGCTGGTATTGGAACTCAAACTGCAATCAATAAGTCAGTTGGAATACAATGCATTCAGAGATCATGGCCTATATAAACAGACAAATGTGTTTTAATCCTTTTCCTCCAGCCGACATAACCATAACAACAAAGTCAGTGTACTAAAACTAAAGAGTATAATTATTCCAGGGGTTAATACCATTAACAAAGAAAATCCAGGCATATACTTTAACCATGGAAACCCAGTTCCTTTAGAATTTCTGGAAGAAACACCTTGGCTTTGCTAAACATGATACCCAGTGGTACATGAGTTTAGTTTTTACTGAATTATGTCTTATGTCATTTAGGAACAAAATTACGACTGAGCCCCTTGAGCACCGCAGAATGACTGCTGGGATATTCAGGACTTTAAAACAAAAGAGCACAGGAACACTAACACCGTGTTTAAAGAGATTCAATTGTTTCTTTTAAAAAGGTCTGGATTAGCGTGTGGCAATAGCATTTAGTTTGCAACAGTAACATAATTTAGCCTGCAAGGTGTCATTTTTGTATTTCAAAGGCACCTACAGACACTTCCCCCGATTTTTGTTTTATATATATATATATATATATATATATATATATATATATATATCTAAACACCAGTGGAGCTCACTGGATGGAAAGAAGGACCCAATATCTAGTAGACATTCAGCTGCTACACACCGAAGGCATTATACTGGGAGTTGGAGTATAACAATACATAGTTAATTTCTACGAGTTCCAGTTCATTGCGAATCACTGTGCCATCAGTGGGCAATAAACCCCAAGCCCAGAGCCTGATTCCGTCTCATACCTGATCTCTCAGCCGCTCCTGGTGACCCATAATTGCAGTGGCATGATGAGGATATTTGTATTTGAGATGTTCCAGAAAGGCCTCTCTTTTTCTGTCCATTTCCGATGTCTGCATTCCCAAAATCTCTTTAGAACTCCGAGGGCCACCTACAGTATGTCTCCGTGGAATATTCCTCCCAGATTTTTGAGGAATGTGACTGTTCCCATTAGAAAGGTTTTCTTTTGACTGATGAAATTCTATATTTTCCAGGGAAGATCCTTGCATGCTATGCTTTGACTGGCCTGAAAAATAAGGACAAGTCTATTAGTGGATATGTCAGATAATTAAGTGCACACTTGAAAAATACAGCTATAGCTTACCCAGAAAGCTCCAAATTATGGACATTTTTAAATGATTTCCTTTTTCTCTGTACTAAATCCTAATTGGATGCCAAACAATCCTGTAGGGATTAATTAATTTTCAAATGATTTTTTAGCAGACCTAAAGTATGGAGATCCATAAAGGATATAAAAGGAATAGTAGGGTTATCCTCAATATAAAAGGAAAGATAGGGTTATCCTCAATATAAAAGGAAACGTAGGGTTATCCTCAATATAAAAGGAAACGTAGGGTTATCCTCAATATAAAAGGAAACGTAGGGTTATCCTCAATATAAAAGGAAACGTAGGGTTATCCTCAATATAAAAGGAAAGATAGGGTTATCCTCAATATAAAAGGAAACGTAGGGTTATCCTCAATATAAAAGGAAACGTAGGGTTATCCTCAGTATAAAAGGAAACGTAGGGTTATCCTCAATATAAAAGGAATACAGTAGTAGGGTTATCCTCAATATAAAAGGAAACGTAGGGTTATCCTCAATATAAAAGGAAGCGTAGGGTTATCCTCAATATAAAAGGTAGCGTAGGGTTATCCTCAATATAAAAGGAAGCATAGGGTTATCCTTTTTAATGGGAGTAGATGGCTTAGACATCAGTTGCATAGTTTACCAAATGAGATACAATGTACCTGGTACCTTATCCTTTTTTCTTCCAAACTCAAAAATAATACAAATAAAATGATCTCTGCAAAACAAGTTTGAAGTTGACAAAACTAGATTTCCCAATTCATTGTTTTACTGTTAAGATGAAAGGACTTTGTTATTCCATTCAGAAATCCACATATTCTATCCTTTCAGATACATTGACAAAATTATGGACATCCTATGTGCAGGAGAAGGAATCCTCAATCTGCACCTGCCCCACACCCTCCTAACCATAACCTGGCCCGGTTTGTCCCCCCTGTTTACAGACTCAAGCCCAATCCACCGTGTGGGGCAGACACGAGTCTATAAATTGATGACCTGGAAGCCGGAAGCCAGCAGTGTGAAGCCCAACTAGGGTTGCCACCTTTTCTTGAATAAAAAAACAGCCTTCCTATATATTTATATTTTTTTCCTATAAATAACATTGGGATCAACCATCAAAAATACTGGCCAGGCCGGTAAAATACCGTCCAGGTGGCAACCCTAAGCCCAGCCCGAAGATTTTTTGTGGTAGTCAAAACCCATAGGACCCCCAGGTTTACCCGCGAGTCGGCCGAGTTCAGTCCAGCCCACACATCACTACTAGACATACGATTTGGTATCACTCCTTTTGGAAAGAGTGACTGAAATCCAGCACTTCCAATAACCATGAGTGAGCTTTCTACATCTCTCTACTGACAGTTTGGGCCACTCTTCTTCTGCTCCCATTCCCATAGATTTGAAGAATGCAGTTGGTTATATGGTACACAGATCTGGACTTACTGCTACAGAAGAGTGCAGTGTTTTGTCTTTAAACTTGCTGAAGTCTGCTTTGGGTCATTGTCATGCTGGAGACCCATGATCTTCAAAGGAAACCCAGCTTTCGACCTTTGTAATCTCCTGATTTCATGCTGCCATGCACAGACCCAAGGGACCCAGTTTCAGGGGCAGCAAAGCAACCCCAAAACATCAGCCAACCTACTCTATGATTAATTATATATTACATTATATTTTAAAAATTGCATAGGTGTCAATTTGTGGCCACAATTATGAGGTCTGAACCATAACAGCAACATGTGCCCCCCAGGCACCCACAAATAATTCACTGTGGCAAATGGTGTGAGTGACGTGTGTCACTTATAGAAGTGACATCAGATATGATGCTGAGGTTAATAAGCCAACACAACGAAATATTTAATTAGCATTTTTTATTTGGGAATTGAAACCCTTTCTGTATAGAACAATGCAAAGGACTAGAGATAATTCAGCAAGAGCCCCATTTCCTAAGAAATAAAGCTACTTAACAGAACAATGTAAAATTGAATCTCATCAAAGGAGATTACCAATACATTACTGTTTTCCGGGCCGTGCTAAACCATTTATGCAATCAGCAGAAAACGAATTCCCTGCTTTTATGAGAAATAATTCTACATATGGAGAGCCCTTCTTACAGAACACCCTATGCTATTCCCTGCAGCGGCAACCTTTTATAATTGAATTATATGGAGAGGCTCAGAGCAGGCAGTAAGATTAGCAGTATGTGCCCACCAGTAATACTATTAAGTCGATCGCATTACAGCCTTGCAGGGCTGGGGTTCTATGTTCGGTTCCAGCAAGGACACTATTTGCAAGGAGTGCGGATACACTTCAAAAACATACAGGCATGTTCATTGGCTCCTGATAAATTACACTCCAATGTGTGTGTAAATGTGATAGGGACCTTAGACTGCAGATTATGTCTACGCTATATAAATTATAGATAATAAAAATAACAAACCTGACAGCAGTGGACAAACAGGCATCATTTAGGACTGCAGGGGCATGAAGCAAAAACAAAGTGAAAAGAGCAAGCGCAATGTATTTTTCCCCCAAATGCAGAATTTTTACCCAGAATTCCAATGTTGTTGCACTCTCCAGGGGGAGTTGCTCCTGACGCTATAGCGGCAGATGCATCAAAATGAACGCACTTCAACACAATTGAGCTGAAAGTTGACAAAGTCTTGTTGGCGTAATTCCACTGATGAGCGTGAGAGTGACTTTAGACCCAAGCGCACTGCACCTATTGACGTAGGTCGCCCTGTGTTAATCAGCACAGCAGCACTTGATTTGGAACAGGTGGAAGGCAGTGGCTTGCGAGTGCAGAAGTACAAAGAGAGCATTTTGAAGCAAGTACCTTAAACAAATGGGGTTTTATGGGTAGGGAAATTTACATTAATACGATTGCACCTGGAGATGTAAATGACTCCTAACATCTCTGATCTTAAAGGGATTCTGTTGCAGGAAAAAAAAAAAATCTTCAAAACACATCAGTTAAAAGTGCTGCTCCAGAAGAATTCTGCACTGAATTCAACAGATTTTTTAATATTCAATTTTGAAATCCAACATGGGTCTAGACATGTTGTCAGTTTCCCAGCTGCCTTCAGTCATGTGACTTGTGCTCTGATAAAATTCAGTCACTCTTTACTGCTGAACTGCATGCGATATATCACCCCCCTCTCTTTCCCCTCAGTAGCCTATCAACAGAACAATGGTATAGTAAGAAGATAACAGCTCTCTGGTAGATTTGAGAATAGCACTCAATAGTAAAAATTCAAGTCCCACTGCAACTCTTGAGTCGGAAACTCAAGCATATTACTGCATTAAAAATGGCTGTCATGTCCCATAAATACAAAATACACATGTCTCTTTTATTAACATCACATTTAATAGTGATATAACTCACGCAGCACAGTAAGATGCAGATGTCTGGTCTAAAAGTGAATAAGAAACTGCTGTAACAGAAGTTGTATTCAATAACAACCAAAGGAAAACATGAGGATCATATATATAGTGTCTAGGGTTGCTACCTGGCCAGTATTTTTGATGGCTGATCCCAATGTTATTAATAGGAAAAAAAGGTAAATATATAGGAAGGCCGGTATTTTTTTGAAGAAAAGGTGGCAACCCTAATAGTGTCCCATTGCCTGTGTCTAAATACTCTTAGGAGAACTGGAAGATTGTAGTTGTGTACATTAGAAAGAATGAGGATATGAAAGGTGATATGTATTTGTGCTGTAATTGGAATGAATTTCCAAAAGTAGCAGCACAAACACCTAAACCACCCCCTGTGCTCAGAACTTTGAACCCCTGTACTGATTATTTTTAAACTGCACAGATCTGTTACAGAAGGATCTAGATTAGAGCTGAAACCAGTTCAATACAGGCACGGCCTCGCCTCTCACCATATAGAAACCTATGTTCTAGAACAGGGGTCCCCAACCTTTCTTGCTCGTGAGCCACATTTAAATTTAAAAAAGAGTTGGAGAGCAACACAAGCATGAAAAAGTCCATGTGGATGTCAAATAAGAGCTCTGATTGGCTTTTTGGTAACCCCTATATGGACTGGCAGCCTACAGGAGACTCTGTTTGGCAGTACACATGGTTTATATACAACCAAAACTTGCCTCCAAGCCTGGAATGAAAAAATAAGCACCTGCTTTGAGGCCACTGGGAGCAACATCCAAGGGGTTGGAGAGCAACATGTTGCTCGCGAGCTACTGGTTGGGGATCACTGTTCTAGAAGAACTCACAAGAACTCTCTGCAGCCAAAAATATATTGTTATTAGTGATAAGTGAATCTGTGAAACTGCAAAAAATTTATTGAAACAGTAAAAAATTTATGGAACGGATCAAAGGCAATGGACTTTTTTTTTTACACGTGACAATTTTTTACGCATGCAACAATTTTTCTCGCTCCAAATGCATAAAAGTCAATGGGAGTTTTTTCTTGTGGCAACTTTTTTTTTATATCTGTGACTTTTTTGTCCAAATGCATTAAAGGGGACCTGTCACTCGAAAAAAATATTGCAAATCCTATTTTGACGTTGACGTTAGTCAAGCAAAATATACTTTAATTACACATTATAAACTGTTTCAATCTTGTTTCTTTCAGTCTGGGAATTCATAATTCTAGGAAGCAGGCAGGGGCCATTTTGTGGACACTGTTATTAAGGCAAGCCTTGCATCATCTTAAAACCTTGTTTGTGCACCAGAATGGGGGACCTGATCTCCATCCCCATGCACTGGTTACTCAATTAAATGGTAAAGAGGGAGGGGGAATGTGGAGAGTGCAGTGACATCTAGGAAGTGCTGAATGGAAAGTGAAAGTAATTGCCTGCCCCGCCTCTATGCCTAAGGCATAGGGGAGGGGCAGGCAATATTTGATTGACAGCTGAGATTTTTAAATGAGCTTACAACAGCTACGAATGCTTTAATAAAAAAAAGAATTTGGATTTCCTGTTTAATTAGAAAAGGACTTTTATTATACAGATTTTTATTTCTGGGTGACAGGTCTACTTTAAAGTCAGTGGTGGGAGTTTTCTTGTATGGATTTTTTGTCCAAATGCATGAAGGGTTAACGTTAACGTTTAGTGTGTTATAGAATGGTAAAATCTAAGCAATAGGTTCAGTTTGTATAATTTTTGAGTCTTCTGCCTCTTTCCAGCTTTCAGATGGGGGTCACTGACCCCATCTACAAATAAATTCTCTGTAAGGCTACAAATTTATTATTACTACTTTGAATTACTCATATTTCTCTTCAGGCCTCTCCTATTCATATTCCAGTCTCTTATTCAAATTAATGCATGGTTACTAGGGTAATTTGGACCCTAGAAACTCATTGCTGAAATTACAAACTGGAAAGCTGCTAAATAACTCAAAAACCAAAAAAAATAAAATAAAATAAAAAACAATTGCAAATATCACTCTCTACAATCATACTAGAAATCGCTGCTTCTTTGGGGAGACTAATCTCCCTGAATTGCTTGCCCATGTCTCACACCCGCTAAACTGTAAGTCGCCTGTGCCTATTTCACACGTGGTGCTAAGTCGGGGAAAATTGCCTTGTGAGGCAATTTCGGGCTACTTAGAAAAATGCAGCGCCACATGTGAAATAGGTGCAGGCGACTTACAGTTTAGAGGGTGCGAGACACGAGCAAGCCATTCAGGGAGATTAGTTGCCCCAAAGAAGCGTCGATTAGTCGCCAGACGACTAATCTCCCTGAATCTTCACGTGTGGTCCAGCCCTAATAGCCACCTTATTGGTTTTGACCTCCTAAGGGGAAGATATGTAAGCAATATATTCATATAGAATGAGTAATAATATAAGTACAATATTTTATAGATTACTAGGCCCCTAAGGGATTGGAAAACCAACACAGAGAGTTGTTAAAAATAGCCCTTATTTACAGTTGTGCTCATAAGTTTACATACCCTGGCAGAATTTATGATGAATGAATTTTTGAGCAACAGGTTTATATCAAATTGAGTGACATTTTAAAGAATCTTACCTACCTGGAATATATATTTAACTAAATATTGCCCTTTTACATCTCTTGCCTTGAACTACCATTGCGTGATGGTCTGTGTGCTGCCTCAGAGATCACCTGACCAGAAATATTTCAACTCTAACTGTAACAGGAAGAAGTGTTGAAGCAAAAGACACAACTCTGTCTGTTAATTGGCTCGTGTGACCTAACTTTATAGTTTGTTTGGTATGTTTGTGTGCACTGTTGGATCCTAGGATCCCAGGAGGCCGTCCTTATTTTTTAAAATGGCTATTTTCTATTTATGATTACCCAATGGCACATGCTACTAAAAAGTGTATTATTATGAAAATGGTTTATTTACATGAAGCAGGGTTTTACACATGAGTTGTTTGATGTAATATCTGTTTATAGAGACCTACATTGTTCAGGGGGTATAGTTTTCCTTTAACCATTTTTCAGAGAATATGAATGATAACACAAAAACATTTCTTTCACTCATGGTAAGTGGTTGGCTGAAGCCATTTATTGTCAAACAACTGTGTTTACTCTTTTTAAATCATAATCACTACACAAACTACCAAACTATGAGCACAACTGTAAGACTTTTATTGGCTGTACGGCATTTACCAAATCTGCCTGCAAACCTGCTAGTCCAAACCAACATGGAAGTAAATGTATTAACAGTTGGGAGAAAAACAACATGGCAACAAGCAGCTGTGAAAAAAAATAAAAGCCTAACTGCAATTACTTTAAAAACATTACAGCTAAAATCCAATCCCTGTGTGTTATCTGGGCCTAAATATTATTTGGAAATGATTTTCCTCTCCAATATCTCCTGGAAGAGACAGATAGAATTAGAATGAATTCTAACATCACAATAACTGTAAGCATCACCATTACCATCCGCTGATTCTGTATCAAAAAGTCAAAAGCCAGTGCTTTATTTAATATTTATCAAGCATTCAGGATTCGCTGTTTCATTTTAAATTAGTCAAACACGATGGAAAACAGCCTACGGACGGCATTAGGGAAATAATCCATTTTAGATTCTGTGTGTATAATTGGGTTACAATGAAATGAATGTATTTTGGCAAAGAACCTGTGCATTCCTTCACAGAGACAGAGAGAGAAAGATAGACAGAGACAGGGAAGAGAAACGAGTCAAGTCATAATGCAATTACTTTCATAATCACTATATTGAGTTTCTGATTCCTCCCTAGAAATGACGCCGGAACTGTAACATAAGAGCAGGAAGTTAAGTTGTCCTCACTCTAAATATAGTCCAAGGAAGGATTCCAGAGCAGAACTAACACACTTTAAAGGGATACTGTCATGGGAAAAAAGTTTTTTTTTCTAAATGCATCAGTTAATAGTCCTGCTCCAGCAGAATTCTGCACTGAAATCCATTTCTTAAAAGAACAAACAGATTTTTTTTATATTTCGTTTTGAAATCTAAAATGGGGCTAGACATATTGTCAATTTCCCAGCTGCCCCAAGTCATGTGACTAGTGCTCTGATAAACTTCAACCACTCTTTACTGCTGTACTGCAAGTTTGAGTGATATCACCCCCTCCCTTTTCCCCTGACAGCAGCCTAACAACAGACCAATGAGGTAACCAGATAACAGCTCCCTAACACAACATAACAGCTTCCTGGTAGACAGGCCCAGACTGGCAATCTGTGGGTTCTGGTAAATGCCAGAGGGGCTGCCATAAGATGCCATTGAAAGTCACTATTTAGTGGGCTGATGAGGAGCTGATTGGGCCTCTCTGTATTGGAATACCAAGGCCTATTTTGACTCCCAGTCCAGACCTGCTGGTAGAACAGCACTCAATAGTAAAAGCCCATGTCCCACTGCGTTCTATTCAGTTACATTGAGAAGGAAAAACAACAGCCTGCCAGAAAGCAGTTCCCTCCTAAAGTGCTGGCACAAGTCACATAACATGGGGTAGCTGGGAAATTGACAAAATCTCTAGCCCCATGTCAGATTTCAAAATGAAATGTAAAAAAATCTTTTTGCTCTTTAGAGAAATGGATTTCAGTGCAGATGTCTGCTGGAGTAAGAGTATTAACTGATGTGTTTTGAAAAAAAACATGTTTTCCCATGACAGTATCCCTTTAATTTATGTTTTTTTCCTGAGTTTAAGCATGCTAGATGCTAGATGAAAACACATGCAATCAGCTTATTATTATTTTGTCATATAAAAACCTACTGAATTCTGTTACTGTTTTGCTTAAAAAGTCAGGAAAAACAAATCAATATGTTTCACAATTTTAAAAAAAGAAAAATCTCATAATTGGGATTTTTCCGAATGATGGGGCCAATTTCCAAAAACTAAAATGTGCGTGTTTTTTGCCACGATTTGAGAAAAACTACGAATGCAAATATACTCAGGAATATTCTTCGGAACATCGAGTAGTTGATATTTAAGAAAAATCCCATGAAAAGGGAAAAAAAACTTCAGAGGTTCAACTGAAGTCAATGGGAATTGCCTCTAACGACTTTATTTATGTATTTCCTTAAAACATTCAAGTTTTTTAGCCTCATTGAAAATGAATAAAACAATGTGATTCATGCTTTTTTCCCACATTTTCTTATTCTGCTGTTTGTTTCTCAAATAAGTTAGTATTTAAGACAAGAATTTGCACAACTTTTGTCTGTTTTCTTTTTGGTGTGCGTATCCCCCCAACCTTAAAAATAAAATAGACCTCCATTATTTGCAGTTTTGCTTTATCACTTACAGGTAGATTTTACGGAATATCCTACTTTCCGTAAAAATGCCAAAATCCCCCAAGAGCAGCTAATTTCTCTAACAGACAAGTTTTATTAGTTCCATTTATAACTGCCCGGCAGGATGATGCTGATTGTCTGCCTTTAGAAGCTACAAGAATGTACAATTCATGGCTACAATTACTCAATGGTTTGTCTCCGGGCTTTGAGGAAGCAGTGATTGGGCCAGTCAACCCTCCATTCAGTACATTCCCCTATTGTATTACTCTTCTGCACTATAACTAATAGGCTCTCTATTGCACTCAATCACAAGAGCAGCTGATGACTCAAAGGGCCAGAGAAAGAGGAGTATTTCAGGCCCGAATTCATGAACGTCTAACTGCAGCCCTTGTGGTTGTTGACTGAGTAACCTTAGGTGTGAATGAATGCTAGAAATGGTAGTGTTGAGAGAGAGATATTGCAGTTTAAAGGTATATGTGACAATATATTAGATATAATATATATAATTTATATAGAGACAACCTTATCATTCAGTAACATCTAAGGAACTGCAAAACAGACAATGCTCATTTAAATACAAAACATTTTCTAACAATCACAGTGATGGACTGGGGGGGGGAGGGTATTGGGGCCCTCTGGGATTCTGCATCAGGGGCCCCCACACACCCCTTTTCTTTTTATTTGTAAAAAGGAAACTGCACATGATTTACTATAGGTACACAGAAAAAATTCCCATGTGGTATTGGCTACTGAGAGCATTCAAATTATTCTTGTTCCCTGTACCTCCCCCCATGGGTGTCAGTTCAGAATTAATACAGAATGGTGTGTTTTCACACAAAATTCTTTGTGTGCACCACAATTCATTGTGTGCACCTGTATAAGCACACACCATAAAGTACCCAGATGGCAGCGATTCAGGTGCCCATTCATAGAATGCTGGGGAAAAACACAAAGGAAATGCCATAAGGAATAATTGGATTTATTTGAGCAAGTTTTGACCAACCTCAGATACAAGATGCACAGGACAATGCACACTTCTGGGATTATGTGTGTACTAGTGATGGGCGAATTTGTCCTGTTTCCCTTTGGTGGAAAATTCACAAATTTTGAGGGAAATTTGTCAATTTTCAGGTGAAGCGAAACAGTAAAAAATTCATGAAA
This sequence comes from Xenopus borealis, assembly GCA_024363595.1. Lineage (NCBI taxonomy): Eukaryota > Metazoa > Chordata > Amphibia > Anura > Pipidae > Xenopus > Xenopus borealis. Next base: position 22,137,952 of record CM044441.1, read on the forward strand.
CAGCGCCAGCGTCTCATTTTTGGATGCCGGAGTCGGTTTTTGGATGACGGCGTCGGTTCTTGGACGCCAGAGCAAATTCATTGGTGAAAATGTGCCGGCGTCCAAAAAAGGGACGATGGCATCCAAAAAAGGGAAACGCAGGAATTCGCCACAAATTTGCGCCTGCCGAATACATTCGCCCATCACTAGTGTGTACCAACTACAACACAATTAGGGGAATGTAATATAAATTGGTAACGCAAAAACTAAAAGTTAAGCCTTTGTGCGAACAAATTTTGCTTTGCGTGAATGTAAAATACCTTTTTGCGAACCCGGAAACTGTTTAGCACCGTTTCTGCCAGTGGAAGGCCGAATTTTATGGTTTGCGCTAATGCGCTGTCACTGTAATAAAACTTCTTACTGATAAAGTCGCTATATTTGCTCCAAAAGATTACGACACCTTCAAGTACTTCTTAAGAGTGCGCAATAACGATTCGCAATGCAATAACCGTTTAAGGAACAATATTACATTGCGAGATGTGGATGTTTTACTCTTATTGGTGCACAATGTTTTGCTCTTTGCGACTTTGATTACTTCCCCCCAATATGCCTTATATGCAGTTTTTGTCTCTGCGTTCCCATTCAGGTTCCTATGCCGTTACCCATTGTACACACAGCACTGTGTCTGTATCCCTATAATATTTATAATATATACCCTATAATTTATATACTAACATCAGCCTGACCCCGATACCTGGCTCCTATCCAGTTTCACTACAGGTTTCTGTGCACCTCACTGAATCTGAATACAACTCCAATTTTATTTAAATCACTAAACAAAGAATGTGAACATTGACTTTTTTTTAATTCACCTATAAATCTTACAGCTTCCTCTTGCCAACACATAAAATAAAGTACCGGTTGTACCTGCAGAAAGGAACTGATATTTGATATTCTGCTATACAAGGCAATGTCAACATTTCATCATCTTGGAATAATATGTCTTAAAGTCACAACAGCTCATTCCACAACAACAATCTGTCTCCCAGGGAAATTCATAGAATGCGTTTTTTGGGTTTTTATGTCCATTCACACCATATTATCATTGCAACCTGAAGCCAAATTATGAAGTTAATTGCGTCACTTACGCTTTGTGTGCCTCTTACTAAAATAATCCGGGCAGTGATCAGCCTCCTGACTTTTAGCCTCTTCCATTGTCCCCAGGAGCAGCTGACGGGCTTTTCAACCAAACTTTCAGCAGTGGTTCAAAACAAAAGCAGGAAGAGATTATGAAAAAATAAACAGCATTCCAGAGGCGACTAATCACATTCCATGAAATGAAGGTCCCTTGCAGCCAGCTTGCCTCAATATACACTGGCTCTGAGCGACAGCCGCTGCTGGTATAATCCCCAAGCAGATCTCAGTGAGGCCTCAACAGGTGATAGGCTTCTCTCCGGCTACAATCTGAATCTGCATGCTTTCCATTGCTCCCATGGCCAGATATAGCTACAATTACTGCTGTATAATGAATGGGATCATTTCACTGGAGTACACTGTACCATTTAGAGCTTGAGCATTAACTATTCATATATCAGCTTCAGAAAGAGAAGGGGTACATTTATTAAGTGGCACAGTAATACACTGTTCCCTTGATCCACTGCCAGGCAAAAGCTGGCATTAAGAAGATGGATTTATAGGCATTTCATTTAATGTCTGTCAACATATTTTAACTGGCAGTTTATGTAAAGGAGGGGGTGATCTAAAAAAAGTTGACTCCCCCTATGGAGCAATATGTATTTGATATGCACAAGGACAGAGGAACTATTTATAAAGATACAAAATAGTAAAGTTTAACTTTACACTTTACAGGTTTCTGCGTTGGATTTGCCTATTTATAAAGCTTAAAAGTTGCCAAAGGAGTTAAATGTCATGGAGCAACTGATGTTCCAAGGGTAAAACTAGGCCTCCTAGGGACCCCCAGAAAACATGACATTGAGGGCTCATTCTCACAACTGTAAGATATAGACAGCACCAACTATTACATGTTATCCAGAATGCCTGTTTTTCCAGAAAACTCATCTTTTTCAATAATTTGAAACTTCATACCTTAAGTCCTGTCTCTTAGTTCTTGGAATAAACCCCTTTTAAAGATGTTATGGTTGTGACAGTATAAAGGCTTCCAAAAGTGGGACACAGGGCAAAATTGACTTAATATACATGTATTGGACCTGTTATCCAGAATGCTCAGAACCTGGGGGTTTCTGGATAATGGATCTTTCTGTAATATGTATTTCCATACCTTAAGTCTACTAGAAAATCATGTAAACATGAAATAAACCCAACAGGCTGGATTAATTATATCTTAGTTGGAAACAAGCAGGCCTGGATTTCTGGAGAGGCCACCTAGGGCCGGGCCTAGGGCGGCAGGATTTTAGGGGCCAGCATGCTGTCCAACCACACCCACATTGGTTCAGAAAATCTTGATGATGAAAATTTGAGCAAATAAAGGGGAGGGGACAGGGGTGATAAACAACAGCAGGCCTAGGGGCGCCTGCTATGTAAATGGGAACAAGTACAGCATACTGAACAGGAAATACTACAGGAAATCATTTTTGAGAATTTGAATTATTTGGATAAAATGGAGTCTATGGTAGACGGCCTTTCCGTTGTTCAGAGCTTTTTGAATAACTGGTTTCTGGAAACCCCATCCCATAACTGTATAGGAGTTATATATGCTTATAAGGAAATAAGAAATGGATCATGGGAATTTAACTTGGGCCAACCAGGAGTTCCTCTGGTGCCCTGGCAAGCCAATCCGACCCTGTCACATGCCCATACTTGAAGGAAAGTGTGCCATTTGATTCTAAAGGGTTACATTAAATAAATAAGTTACTTTTTATTTTACCTTGAAGCAAACAGAGACAGGAAAGACAATAAGATGTATTCATCCTGACAGTGTTAGCATTGGGTAAATGCATGAGGAAGCCCTGAACACAAATTATATTGTTTAAGATGACATAGAAATCAAGTCAAGAGTGAGTTTATTGTCTTTTCATCCATATACGTTAGTACAGTGAAACTAAACAACGTTCCTCTAGGACCATGGTGCTACACACAACATAGACAACAGACAAAAAGAGCAAAAATAGGCAACAGGACAGCATAGTGCAGGGACAGGACAAGACAGTGCACATTCAGCAGATGTAATATGTAACGTAAATAATGCTAAACATCAGGTATGATGGGTGTGTTGTGATAGTAGTAAGAACATGATAAAGTGCAGATGTGTTCATAGAGAACAATTGTATCCAATGGATATTTATTTTTACAGTGGCGTACAGCGGCTGTGTAACGTTGTGGTATATAAAAAGGTCAGATGCAGGTCTGGACTGGGATTTAAAATAGGCCCTGTCATTTCAAATACACAAAGGCCCAAAAAGAACCCCAGCAGCCCACTAAATAGTGATTGTATATGGCATCTTACAGCAGCCCCTCTGGCATTTGCCAGAACCCACAGATTGCCAGACAGGGCCTGGTCAAATGGAGTGTGTGTGTGTGAGGGATCTGTCCAGTACCGGAGTATTCAGGAGCCTTATGACTTGGGGGAAGAAACTGTCACAGTCTGGTAGTGAGGGCCCTAATGCTTCAGTACCTTTTCCCAGATGGCAGGAGTGTGAACAGTGAGTGTGAGGGGTGTGTTGGATCAGCCAACCAAAATGCTTTTGGCTTTACAGATGCAGCGAGTGGTGTAAATGTCCACAATGGAAGGAAGAGAGACACCTATAATATCCTTTGCTGTTTTCACTATCCTCTGTAGGGTCTTGTGCTCCATATAGTGCAGTTTGCAGCCCAGACAGTGATAAAGCTGCTCAGGATCAGGGCCGGAACTAGGGGTCTACAGAGTAGGCACATGACTAGGGCGCAAAGCTTCTCTCCTACCCCTAGTTCGTCCCTGCTCTGGCTTTCGTGTATTAAGTGTGCCTTTTGTGCCGCATCTTTGCGCATGCGCACTCGCAGCTTTTCGTGCATGCGCACTCGCGGCTTTGGGCGTTTAACTGCTGGGCGCTACTACCGGATAGGCTGCCTTGGGTGCCTGGCCGGGTGGCCCGGCATTGCTGAGGATGATCTCAATAGTCCCTCTGTAGATGGTTGTGAGTATGGATGGTGGGCGATGGGATTTCCTCAGCTTGCGGAGGAAGTAGAGGTGCTGTTGGGCTTTCTTGGCTAAGTAACTGGTATTGTGGGACCAGGTGAGGTTCTCCGCCAGGTGGACACCAAGGAATTTGGTGCTTTTGACGATCTCCACATTAGAGCCATCAATGTACAGTGGCACTCTTATTCTTCCTAAAGTCGACAACCATCTCCTTTGTTTTGTCTACATTGAGATAGAGGCTGTTGGCTCTGCACCAGTCTGCTAAACGCGGCACCTCCTCTCTGTATGGTGACTCATCATTATTGCTGACGAGACCCACCACGGTCGTGTCATCAGCGAACTTTATGATGTGATTTGTGTGGCTGCACCTTGAAAAAGGTCCCAATGGGGACCAAAACATAGTTTTTTTTGTAAATACAAGACTCTTGGTGCTGTTACTTTGTTCAGTTTATATTGATATTTGTCTGTGCACAGGGGCAGCCACATGGTGGCTTAATTGGAGTATGATGCTGTCACATATGTCATATATATATCCCTGAGGGAGAGCACCATTTGTGCTCGAAAAGTTGGAGTTTTTGTAATAAAACTTTTTTCTTTGTATTAAGTCCCAGTGAGTGTGCTACTCTGTTTCTTTCTTTATTTTTTTGTGCAGTTAACTACATTTTTGCAGGATTGCACTCCTTTCTGCATATATATATATATATATATATATATATATAAACATTGTGCTTGGTACCGGCACTCACAGGTTTTGAAATAGAAAAGTCAGTCAGTCAATTCCAAACTGGAGCCTTTCTCCTTGAGAAAGGCTCCAGTTTGGAGCCGAAACGTCGGATCTAATAAACCTGAAACCTTCTATGCTTTAACCAGATTGACTGACTGACTTTTCTATTTCAAAACCTGTGAGTGCCGGTACCAAGCACAATGTTTATTTGATTCAAATGACCAGAGCACCCAGGTAGATGACTCTTCTTCGAGGTGTGCAGCCTGCACCCACTACTTATATATATATATATATATATAAATATATTTTAAAGCTGTTCAACCTATAGCCTTTCAGCTGTTGTTGAGTAAAACTGTGAATATACCTGCTGCCAACTCATATATGGTTGTAAATAGTTATATATATGTCACAAATCACAGTGATTCATACAGAATTCCAATTTATCTTGTGCTATCACTTGTGGGCAATTTTATATCCTTGATTGGCAGCGGTTAGTCTTGTCAGCAGGAAACTGCCTCTCATTATTAATATCCTGTTATTTTGTCAGATATAATATACTTATCTGTTGCTTACAATACAGGCAGTAAAGCCTGTTCCAGCAGCTGTTGTGGGCTATCCTCTTTCCTCCTGGTTTTTAATAGGTTTCTAATAGCCATTAAGGGTATGTTCCTCTGGCCCAAGGTGACTGCTGGCAGAGCTGCGTGGAAAATCCCCTCCATGATCACATAACTGCTGGGATAAAGACTATCTGCTCGCCTCTTGGGTTGAGATCAATTGCTGGCACTAGAAAGGCATTTTACTATGACTGAAATAGCAATTGCCATTCAATACAATAACATGGTGCGGTCCAAGTAACAGAATTGCAGTAGATATTTTGGTTCCCGTTTACTAAAGCGCAGTGAAAAAAATATGCACACAAAATAGACAAAATTATCGCCGAATATGTTTTCACCAGTTTACTAACCTGCGGTAAATATAAACTTGTGAATTTTCTTGCACAAGAATATGGGATCGCCTGAAAATAACACTACGTACATATTAATGCCCGGTTTACTAAACAGCGAAATGTGCGAAAGACAAAAACGCCAGAATATTTGAAATTTTTTACCACCATCTATATAGTGGTGGTAAATAATTTGTTCCCCAGAAAACTCTCAAGGGGACAGGAAATATCCCATAAAACCTATTGGCTGTATGATTTAGATTTTTATAATTTTATGATTCTATTGGCAGGTGGTTCAGTATCATTGTGACTGGCCAGATTAAACTACATGTATATGATGCACACAGATTCATTGGTTTTTTATAGGATTCTATTGTCTTGTGACTGGATGTATTGAAATGTGGATTTATATGATGCATCCATGTTTGATTGGGTGAAATCTGCTTACTGTGTTGTTGATAATATCTATAAGGTTTATCAGTTTTGAAGATACATATCTGGCCATAAATCATGCCATAATAAAGGCCATAAAACAAGACTATTTTATAGCATAGATATTCGCAAATTTAATTTGCCACCAGAAAATTCGCAACTCGCAGAAATGACCGCTAACGTAAGATGGTTCGTTCATGCAGCGATCGCAATGACTTCTGAATGCATCGCAGTTTAGTTATCTTAGTTGCTGCGAATAATTTGGCAGGAAACATATTCACAGCGATAATGTGCGGGAAAAAAATATTCGCCTTTATGGACGCTCCTTGTTCTCCTAAAAGAACTGAATGCAATGGGACTTGGCTTAGTCATACTTTCCCCCTTCAATGTCAGCACCTAAGTGTTAATTTTAAAGGTTCTGCCTTAGCCAACAACCCTAAGAGCTAGTGCTATTTAAGGTGATATGTATGGCCATTTGATATCCAAGACATCCCTAAGGTGTGAATGGGTACAATGAAGTCTGCACATTTGGGATAAGGCCAGACTGGAAGATTCAGGGAGATTTGTCGCCTGGCGGCTAATCGCCTCTTCTTTGGGGCGACTAATCTCCCCGAACCGCTTCAACCTGCCTTCCAGCTGATTAATGAATAATCGCCTGCGCCTATTCACACGCAGTGCTGCACTTTCCGAAGTCGATCGAAGTTGCCTCCATAGGCAATTTTTAAGCTATTTTGGGAAAGCACAGCGTCGCGTGTGAATAGGCGCAGGCGATTATTCAATAATCAGCTGGAAGGCAGTGGGAAGCAGTTTGGGGAGATTAGTTCCCCGAATCTTCCTGTCTGGCCTCACCCTTATATGTTCCTAGATATTCTGGAATCTATAGATAACTAATGATAATAACTTATACAGCTACAGGAACTGTTATACAGAATGCTTGAAGCTGGGGTTTTCCTGATAAGGGATCTTTCCGTAATTTTGATCTCCATACATTAGGGGGGTTATTTACTAAACCATACCTCCCAAAATGTTGGAAGTAGAAAGAAGGCCAAAAATATTTTTTGTTTGAAAACGCCCATTTTGGTGGCTACACAAAATTTTACAAAACTTCCGGCTTTTTTCAGGTGAACCTATTTGGCCTATTTGGTCGTCAAAATCCGAAACATTTGTACAATTCAAATTTCACTCAATTTTATTGACTCTTTTCCAGACCTGATTCTTTTGAGTTATTTTATTGATAAATAAGATAAAATCGTGGATGGGAATTTGGTCGAGCTTGGTTTAAAAAAACATGAGATAATTGTTTTAGTTTTAGTATATAAACCCCTAGGTCTACTGAAAAATCCTTGAAAGGATAATTTAACCAAGTAAAATAGTTTTGCTTCCAATAAGGATTAATCATATCTTAGTTGGGATCAAGTGCAAGCTACTGTTTTATTATCATACAGAGAAAGGAAATCGTTTTGAAAAGTTTCAATTGTTTGCTTATAATGGACTCTATGGGAAATGGCCATCCCTTAATTCAGATGGGTTTTTCAGATAACAGATCCCATACCTGCACTTTCCTTATCTGTACACTTTTCACTAGAAAAAAGGGGCTCTTACCAAAAGTTGAAGAGTTCAAGGGGGTCCCTTAGTAAAATTTGGACCTTCAGGGGGGCTTGAACAAAAAAAAAGTTTGACAATAGCTGAAGTAATGTCATTTCACTATACTTATAAGGGTCCAGTTCCCTTTAAACCTAGCTCTTGCCTCATCTTCCAAGCCCCCCTTGGAGGTCCCACCATTAGTAGGGTTGCCACCTTTTCTTGAAAAAAATACTGGCCTTCCTATATATTTGTATTTTTTTCCTATTAATAACATTGGGATCAACCATCAAAAATACCGTCCAGGCCGGTAAAATAGCGGCTGCGTGGCAACCCTAACCATTAGTCAGGGGCTTTCCATTAGCTCATTACAGATATATCAGTTATTCAGACATTTTTCCATGAATATCAGTGTTCTCACCAAATTTCACTCCATAGTTTGAATCACTTCCTTAAAGGACTTGAAGCTGCTAGTATGACATCATATACTGACATTTCTGTATGGGCAGTGACCGCCCTCCACAATAACTGTACAAAATGGACATAATCTTGACCTAAAGCCAGTTTTATAAACAACAGCAGGAAAAACAAGAGTGAAAGGACCGTCCATGTACAACAGATGGAGTCCTTAAAGTGATACTGACACTAAAAAATGTTAACATTTAAAAAAAATGTTAATTTTAACATATGAATGTACATTAATAGTTACCTATAGGTCATGTTGATCATTTTTTGCTGAGAGGTTTGTTTTTGTATATAACTGTTAGCTGAAATTTCTAAGCCTGACTCTCTGACACCCTGACACTCTTACTTTGCCAACCTAACAGTCCCATCTCAGTCTGTTAGTTACAGTTTGTAATGATAACAGATGCCGGGTGCACAAATCTGGCAGCCCCCTCATACAGGAACATGGGGGATCAGACAGGTAATGTAAAAGCATCATGCAAATACTTTATGGCAAAGTTAGAAGTAGCTTTCAAAGCCAATATTATAATAGATGTAAAAAAGTTTAATTTCAGGTGTCAGTATCTCTATAATTCTCAAAGACGATTATCCTGCAAATGAGAGCACAATAGTAATAAGTCTATAGTAATAAGCCAAATCAACTGGACTTAATGTATTTTTTCTCTTGAAAATGTTTTTACTTATTAAGGTCCAGTTGATTTGACTTATTACTATAGATATACTATTACCTGGATGAATGACAACCTTCACATTGCTATCACAGTTCTAAAGCAAAACAATGTGTTTCAATGTTCCTTAGAGAGTTCCTTAAAGTAAATGTTCCTTCAACAGAAAAATACAGTATATAGGGGGGCTTTTCCCTTTATTATATTGTGGTAGTCGAATAAATTGATCACTTTTGGGAAGAAAAACAGATTAGTAGGTCTGTAACTACCGAACAGGAGATTATCAAATGGCATTTTTATCCTCAGAAAAAGTAAACAGGTGATCAATCGCATACTATTACTGGGTTCAATGGGCTGAATTTTGTATGTACTCAAGTGATCAAGGGTAGAACATCTCTTTGAATTATAAATGTACAAAGTCGGAGATAATGACAGACAGCTATAATGAAGCTCTCATCAGCTCCGTGCAGAGGTGCGATGATTGTGGCAAGTTTAAGCCTCATTTCCACAAGAGACTAATGAGGACCTTTCATGATTACTATTTTCGTATTTGTGCAATGAGATAGGAGAACACAGAATGCTAACCAGCGCCCTCGGACTCCATTCCCCGGCAATATGAGCATGGAAACAACTCTAAAGTCCTGAATTTAGTATGAAAGGATTACATTTTCCAGTATATTCAGCACTAAATTCTTTTTTATCCCCCCCATGGTAAGCATTCCTGCCAAGGAATTTATATTTTAACATGAATGTATTTATTTATTTTTCAGAATACTTATTCCACTTTTCCAAGCCGCATCTTTTTTTCCCTATCAAGCTTTTATGGTAGGATAGAGGTCGGTCAGTTTATAAAGAAGACTAGGGCAATGGAGATACAGGGGCAACATGTGCTCCATGCCTGGTATACAACTGACCAGCTGTAGAACAGAAACTGCTACCTGTTGATTCCTAGTTTTGTTACTCAACCTGGTGCAAATGTCCCACCTGCTGTTATAAACCTCCATTATATTTTATGTGTTGTGATATATGCATGGTATGGGTCACAATCTGAGTTGAGTTTAATTAATGTTTAAATGATTTTCCAGTACACTTAAGGTGGGCGATATTGGGCTGATCCGATCATGGGCCCTAGGGCCCAAAGATCAGATATCGGCCAGATATCAATCGGGTAAGCCCGTTGGAGGGCCCGGCGCAAGGACCAATAAGCTGCCGAATAAGTCTGTCAGCAGCTTTTATCGGACCCTGTATGGCCACCTTTAAGGTATGAAGACCCAAATTACAGAAATATCCATTTCCTGTATAACGGATCCCATACCTGTATCACCAGCAATCAAAGGTAAATCCTAGCTTATTTTTTTTAAAGAATAGACAGTGGGGCTCATTTATGAACACTGGGCAAATTTGCCCATGGGCAGTTACCTATAGCAACCAATCAGTGATTAGCTTTTTGAAGCCAGCTGCAAGTACAACAATGAATGCAGCAATCTGATTGGTTGCTATGGGTTACTGCCCATGGGCAAATTTGCCCAGTGTTCATAAATGACTGTTTTGCGGTTCATTTGGCAGCAAGTTTAGCAATGTATCCCAAAAATACTGAACATTTAGAATTACCTGAATTTGTCAAAGTAGTGTTTTAATGGGAAAAAGCACAAAGCTTGAACTCAGTGATTTGATTCTCTGCACAGGCAGAGCAGGCTGGCAATCACACTCATAATTATTAGCACATTACAGCGTGGATAAGTGATTAAACATCGTTCTACTGACAACATAACATCTATCAAAATCAGAGTTATTAGCTGCTTCCAGTTCTGATTAATGCCACATACCCTTTAAGGTATAAAGTAACAGGAGCTAATGGCTTCAACACCAGGTAAACAGAACTGCAAAACTTTAGGTACAAAAACATAAATGTCGATCTATTCCAAAATATCTGAAACATTCACATGTCGGTAATGATGCATTCTAGTATTTCCCAAATAATTAGCCACAGGGGTGTTACTGATATACTGGCATGTTGGGTTTAAGTTCCATTTTGCTTCACATTATTAAATACAAATAAGGCTGTCCGTGCAGAATAACCTTTCCCTAAATATACAATACTTATAATGAAGGAAGTAAACCCAACTTACAGAGTATATTCTCCTTCTGAAACTATTTAGATATTCTGTAAGTGATAAATAGCTCCTGCATAATATTGCAAAACTGCGGGTTTGTTTAGAGATGTTGTGGAAGCCTGTACATAGCATGGAACTATATAATTATGTGCATGTTTAGCATTCCTGTGTGACTTACTACCCTGCATTTATATATAATACACATTCTTCTCCTGGGCCCCAGCCTTCTGCTTCTTTTAGTAGAAACACCCAAATGATCTGGTTTTTATTATTTTTTTTATTATTTTATTTTATTAACTTTTTATTGTTTGATTACAATCTGTTTTTAAATAAGAAAGGAGATTATAGAACTTGAAATAAAAGTTGCAACGGCAAACAACTAAGTAAATATGGCATCAAAGGGCATGTTCTTCTTTGGCTACAGTAACAGTTCCTTGTTGGAAGAGCAAAACAATGACAACATTTCCTGCTGGGTGAGGTTGTAGTGCATTCATCAAAAGTCATAGATATACCTTGTATTTTGGATAAGTATGATATTATGGGTTACAAAAAGCAAAAAAGTAATCCAAGGAGAGATTCCAGGTGTTGTTTAAGGATCAGCTGAAGGATTTCATGATAAGCAGGCAACATCTGCCCAAACATCATGACTGCCTACCCTGCCTGCTCCTGTTACGACTAAAAGTAACTCCATGGAAGGGGGTGTCATGCAAAGTAAAGTACTTGGCATTGATGCTCCAGCTAGGATATCCTTAGAGATGCCCTCGGAAGTTTTCAGTTGGATACATAGCAAACTTGGACTTGAAACTCTAAAGAGCGCTAAAGTCTAAGGGGGTTATTTATTAAAGGGCGAATATATAAGAAGAGCCCGATGGCGCTCCTTTCCTCTCCGGCACCACAGGCAAGATAGTGGTGCCCAGAGGATACGCGTGGCAAGTCGCGACTATTTGACGCATGCACGTCAAAAAATGCATGTTATCATGAGGGTCACTCGTCAAAATGTGCGTGTGACGTCAGGGCGCCTGCTTTGTCTCTAAAATCCCCCTTAAATAGATGCTAAAGACTTCCTAACCTTGTCTGATTATAGGTTCTACTTTGTGTGTTCCTGGGTGTGCTATTGCTAATTTATTCTGATTTCCTGATCCTGACCTTGGCCTGTTTATCGACTTTGGAATCTTGCTGCCTGAACCGACGCTTGCCTGAATTGACATCCTAACTTCTTAACCCCATGGATACCATGCACTGTGTTTTGTGCCTGCAGCTTTCTCCTTGGTTCGCAAAATCCTAATCTGAGCCTTCGGCCCCTAACAGAATGTTAGTGTTATGTAAGCTTTTTTAGATCTCGAATGAACTCACAACTTGAAATGTTTCTAATTTAAAGGAAAATTCAACCTGTATCTGAAAAAAACCCTTCCCTGTGTAGGCCTCACTCCCTCCCTCTACAGTCTACCCACCCACCCAGGCAAATGCCCCTAACTTGTTACTTACCCCTCATTCCAGGTCCTGTCCAGCAGAGTTCACAGGCACCATCTTGTCTCCAACGTTCTTCTTCCTGGACTGACCCTAACACGGGTTATGAAACCGGAAACTTCGTGACTTTCGGGCGCATGCGCAGTAGCTCCTTACCGGCAGATTCCTCCAACTGTGCATGCACCCAAAAGTCACGATGTTTCCGATTTCTTTTTTTGGAAACTTTGTGACTTTCGGCCCATGCACAGTAGCTCCGCAGATTCCTCCTACTGTGCATGCGCCTGAAAAAGAGCGGTCGAGACAAGATGGTGCCTGTCAACTCCACTGGACAAGACCTGGAAGATGGGGTAAGTAACAAGTTGGGGCATTTGCCTGGGGGGGGGCAGGTAGGCAGGGTGGAGGAAGGAGGGGGGCCTACACAGGTGAGGGTTTTTTTCAGATACAGGTTGAATTCTCCTTTAAGAAATAACTTGAAAGGAACAACTCAAATCAACGAGTTTGGGGTTAACAACCCGATTGTTAATTGATTGAGTTTTCAAGCAAAACCCACCTAAAAAACTTGAACATCATGAAGGCTATTAACATCTTCAAATGGTAAGGGACCTCTGCCATTGATTTCTCAATGACCTCAACAGGTTTTAGATGCTTTTTTTTTATTATTTGATCTCCAGGGTCATGGTATAATAAATTCAAGTTTTTGGTTTTTTTTACTCAAATGTTCATGGAAAAACCAACTTGGCCTTTGATAAATAACCCCCCAAGTTTTGCTATGCATCCAGCTACAAATCATCTCTAAGGATATCCTTGTTGGACCATCAAGGCCACGTACTTGCCATCACTTGTCTTCTCCTAGAGTGTCCATCAGCAAGAACTCTTAAGAAAGATGCTTGGGTTGTTTGACTATGCTGGGACCACATAATAATATTATGGGTTATTTTCATTGGAATTCTAGTGACATTTTGCTAATGATAATCTTATTACTATTTAAGTGCAAATATGACTCATATTGGTCCAAGTGATGTCCCTATGTGACCCCATGACCCTGTAATAATAGTTGTGCCAATTTATACAATCTTTTGCAATTCAAAACATATCTGGATGTTAAGCTGGCTATACACTATAAGATCTGCTAATTTGGAGAGATTAAAAAAAAAAAAGTGGTATACCCTATCTATTGTGCTTAACCAGTTCATTAACTCTAGGGCCAAACCATTAGATTACAACAGTGAGAATAAGTGTCGTCTGAGTAAGGACAGCATGAACTAGCCAATGCGGTACTTAATCCAACAAAGGAATCAAACCTGCCCGATCTACATCTGGCTAATGACAGATATCTGTTGGGTACGCCCAAAATATGGAGGGCTCTGTACATGAGGTCATAAGATTGGTTTTAAGGGACTGAATTAAATCTGTCCATGTATGGCCACCCCTAATAGGGGTAGATTTAATGTGCATAGATTGGAGAAATTGACACCGGAGCTCCATGGATGGAAGTGTGATGTGACCAGTTGAAGCAACTTGATGGATCTGACATGGGGTTCTAGTCCAGGGAATCTTGACTTTTTGTCCACTGTTAATGTGGCCATGCATCGGCAGATCTGCTCATTAGGAGAGGTTGCCGAACAATTGGATCTTGCATTGATATGCCTACCTTGAGTGGGCTTTATCGGACTGATCCAATTCTGGGCCTGAGGCCCCATGGCCACTTTTAGATAGCAACCATCCGATTGGCTGATACAAGTTATTAGAAATGCAGAACACTTTGTGCCCTTTATTACATCACCCCCAAAGGTGCATAATGCCTGAGGGGTATATAATGTACAGTATATGTGATGCTTAGTGTTTTCTTTGGAAGATACAGCAATGTATCTCCCTTAGAGGCAAATATATTTAGCAGATGCAAAGACTTGGAAAGTATTCCATTCTCTCCATCAGAATTTCCTGTACAGCTCCAGATTTCAAATCTCCACTTCAACGGTAAACAGGGCTATAAAAAGCTATAGGAAAGGCTAAAGTCCAAACTCGAAATAAGTTACAGGAAGCCTCCTAATGTAGTTTTCAAACAAAGGACGGAACCTAAATAAATGAATTAATGGAGTCATTTACATCATTCCAGTTAGCAGAATACAGGCAGCCCTGCCAAATATCAACTAAGCCCTCATTTGCGAAAGGTGCAGCTCATTGCTTGAACAGATAACCCCAACTGCCAGATTTCATTTAAAGCCCTTAAACATTTGTCGAGAAGCTGGGTTTCTGGGTTCCACAAAAAGACGCCGAGCCTTTTCCTCTTAAATGATTCACGGTGCCTGGCGTCTCAGCATTATTCAGGGCAAATGACTTACAAACAACTGAACATGCTTTGTCTGCTGTAATTGCATTTGTCAGTAGCATAACATTAAATGGAAGTTAAGGAGCCATTAGGCTATGTACTCTGCCAATTCCTTGGCTAATTAAAAGAAGTTTAAAGTTTATTAATTCTTATGTTTGGTGCATGTTTGTAACATGTCTTTACCTTGCTGGTTCATTCTCTATAAATACTCTCAAGAGCCTGTTCCATAAAGTTACCATGAAGCATGAGTCCCGCACTGTACTGCTTGCAAAATTAAGAAAGGTGACCGGCGGCTCTCCATTATTTACATAACTTCAACTCCTTTAGCCAATCAGCTGTTACTACTGTGGCCCTTGGATAGGATTATAGGACCAGACTTCCTAATTTAATGTACAAGAGAGATACAAATTGCTAAGGGTCCCAACACACCGGGAAAACGGAAGGTCAATCGTCCATGTAGTCCTGACCTAAAGTCTACTAGAAAATCATGTAAATCCAATATAATCCAATATGGATTATAAATAAATAAATCCAAAAAAATTATAAATAAATAAATCCAATATGGTGCCATTGTTTCCAATAAGGATTCAGTATTAATTACAGAGAAAAAGGAAATCATCTTTAATAATTTGGATGATATGATTATAATGGAGTCTATGGGAGAGGGGCTTTCAGAAATCTGGAGCTTTATGGATAACGCGTTTCTCAGGGGAATAGTTTAATAGTTTAAACCTCCCCCACAAGCCCTTATATGTACTAGGGTGGGCTGCTATGTTTTCCTGCTGCCAGTATTTATTTAGTATGATATGACTGATGATACCTGTTCATTCTGGCTGATACCCATACAGAGCTAGTTTAGGACTGGACTCATTCTTATTGTAATGATCCCTTTATCTTGCATTTCATAGTATAAACCAGGCATTATCCCCAGGAATCCAGGATCTTTGTTATGTACACACAGCTCTGGACAACGGGAGAAAAAAAAACTGCAAAACCACCTTCCAGGTGTTACCAAATTCCTCATTTCATTCCCCAAATTTCACATAATCAGCCAAATATGCCATTTTAAGGAAATCCTTATAGAAACACAGATGCTGCCATAATGCCTAGATACTGATCCATCTAGTAGTCTTTATCCTTCCACTGGGGTTTAATAAGAAATTTCTGTTGAGTCAGCAAACAATATAGGTTCCACTTAAAGGAAAGCTATACCCCCAAAATGAATACTGCATGCCTGGTGTTTCTGGCCTTTATCAAGATCCAAAATCTGCCTTCAATTCATTATGCCTTGGCCATACATACATCTAATAAGCTTCCTGTTACTCTAGCAGTCCTGCTGCACCTTATAGGATAGGGGTGGACAAAGGGAATTGGTGGGGATCATTCAGATCCCCTCCTAGCTGGGTATTTTCCCAGCTGATGCACCCTTTGCCTTTACTAATATTCTAACGAGGGAATGTAATAAAATTCTGTAATGCGAAAAGTTATGCCTTTGTGCGAATTTAATATAGCTTTTGCGAACCCGGAAACTGTTTAGACTGTTTCTGAATATTATAGTTTGCGCCAGTGCACAATAAATGTAATAAAACTTCATACTGAAAAAGTTGCCATGTTTGCTCCAAAAGATTACGACACCTTCAAGCACTTCTTCAGAGTGCGTTATTAAAATTCGCACTGCGCAATTCGCAATGCAATAACCATTTAAGGAACAATATTACATTGCCAGATGTGGATTTTTATTCTTATTGGTGCTAATTGTAACTGTAGGGATGTGAAAATTAGACACCCTCACATATTTCTAACAGGCACATACAGTACCTTGTGCTTATGTAATCCCCTGTGGTTCAAACAGTGTACACTAGATGACACTGTGTAAAATTATAAAGGTCTTGAGAACCATGCGGTCAGTGTTCATTGTTTTAGCCCAACCTTGCAGGCTGGAAGGGAATGGGCATGATCCCTAGGCGAAAGGCCCTAGTAAAGTACAGCTATACTCTGCCATAGATCACTCTAGGAGTGATAGAAAGGTAGTTAGCCGAGCACCTCACGCTCCAACAGGAGAAATAGAGGGATTAAGATCCCCGGGTACAAATAACCCAGAAGTAGGGACTAAGTGTACAGACCTAGGGATAGGGTTTACCCTCAGGTTCCACTTAGGGCAAAGGCTGAAACCTGGTGTGTACCTTTCTGCATTCAAAGCTCAACTACTGCTGACATGACCCCTTGCCTGAAGGGATCCAGCCCATGTGTGGTGCTGTGAGTATCTGCTCCTTTATGCTGTGTGCTTTGTACTTATGCATACAACTGTACTGATACGCTTTACCCCAATGTAGTGATTGATCTATTACTCTGCTGTTCAATAAATACTGTTTTGGTTAAGCATAAAGAATCACTGGCGCCCAACTTCTTGTGCACCTGGTTACAGTTCAACTATATCCTTCCTCCACCCGCTGCGAGGGCTCATCCCTGAGAAAGAGAGTTTCATTCGTGGTGTAATACCATTTGAAAGTAGCTGATTCCTGTCACAGCAGTTTACTATAGCGCTACACAACTTTAACTACATTCCCCCCTAAGTGTTCTAAATGTATCTTGCCCTAT
Organism: Xenopus borealis; assembly: GCA_024363595.1. Taxonomy (NCBI): domain Eukaryota; kingdom Metazoa; phylum Chordata; class Amphibia; order Anura; family Pipidae; genus Xenopus; species Xenopus borealis. The sequence goes on from CM044441.1 coordinate 22,155,402, forward strand.
AAGCCAAACCTTATTTTGCTTTCTGTACAATGGAAAAGAGATGAAAAAAATAAGTGGGGCGTCCCCCTCCTTAATTGAGAGCCCCTTGAATATATTCTAAGTGGGAGAGTCATACACTTTAATCACTTCACTTCTGAACAGGTACAGTGAAGTTGAATAATGCTTGGTATCCCCCAGTGTGCCGGAGTCTAGGTGGGTACATTCTGCATAGCTGCAACTGAAATGGAATTATAGAAAGAATTAAACAAGGGAACTTGTGCTGTATATTTGCATATTTTACATTCCAAATGTGTACCAAGCAAGCTACTTGATTAAAATGGAATGCAAGTAATTTGGGCAGCGCTGAAATATCTATCACTACTGTGCACATTTCTTCTCCACTAATTGTATGCGATGTAACAATGGGAGAAGCACGGGCCACAGCTGCATAACCTGTATTTAGATGAGCCATATCCTGCGCCTGTTATCACTACGCTCATTATACAAGCGCTGTGCCCCTATACAGCCTGACACATTGCATGATTAGCACTTATCATATAGAGGAAATAAATGATTGTCCAGATGGTGAGGTTTGTCCTGCTTTGCATATTGTACAGTACATTGTGTTCTGTATGGAACATTCCATCAATAGGAGCTGAAGTCTTCCAGTCGGCGGGTAAGACAGTGGCGCTTGTTAGTTGCCATTGATTTCAGTCACAGCCTCTGCAATTAAAGTCTTTAACCTACAAGTGCTGTTTCTCCTTCAAATCTAGTTAAAGGGGAAGTTCACCTTAAACGAACATTTAGTATGATAGTGGTATTTTAAGCCAATTTAGATCCGATCTTCACATTTGCTATATTTAAATGTTTGGTTTATGTTAGGCTTAATTTTCCCTAGCAATAAGGCAGCAGTTTGGAAGACAGAAAGGGAGAAGGATAAGATAAAGCCTGAAAAGAAAGATAAGCAATACAAAATAAGATGAATAAGAATAAGCCTCACTGTGTACAGGTGTCCTACAATGCAAGAGACAGACCACTAAGAGATGCAAAAAAGTGCTAATTCAAAAAGCACTTGAATCCCAGGTCTGTCTGTACAATGCACCTAGACCCGGATTGGGAATCCATTGCTGAGTGCAGTGCTGACAAAGCAAGAATGCCCTGTTCTTTAAGGCATACAGTAAGTTTAAGACTCGGTTGCAGTAAGCACTCCCTACCTTGCGTACTATTAGGGCTCATTACTTTAGACTTTTACTTTAGACAACCCAGCCTGCAACCTCACTCCCACTGCTGAGGGGAGACATGGTGACAAAAGGGGAGAAAGGCAGCTGGAGCAGGAGAACACAGACTAGGGGTAAGCAGAAGACTCTTCAAAAAGTACCTGCCCAACTCCCTCCATTGTTGTGCCCTAAGCAGGTGCCTCTTCTGTGTACCCCTAGTTCAGATCCTGACTAAAGGTACTTGCATCAAAATGTGCTCTTTGCACTTCCGTATAGTTGCACCCAGTGTTGATCAGTCCTTCCTTCCTTCTGTTCCAAATTGAGCAGTGCTGCTATTGATACACGGTGCTGAATGAACCACCCGAATTACTGCTCCAAAGTTCCCTCAGTGCCCTGCATCAACAGTAGCACACTGGCACCCGAAGAATCTGGCACAGACGTCATTCACATACCAAACATCGGAACTGGCGACAGACAGATGGTAAAACTATGTGGCACAACTGCATTTGAATTACAGCGACATGCACATGCAGTTGGGTTCATTTTGCCAAATCGGACTCGGTTGAGTCAGACACAGTCCAATGGCATCAGATTTCAGCCTCCACAATGTCGCTAGAATTCTGGGGTTAAAACGCTACATTGTGGGAAAAAAATGGAAAATATATTTTGCACACTGTGTAAATGTAAGTGAATGTATCCTATGGATGATGATTGAAGCTTAAGTTAGGGTACAAGTGGGGAGAACTACATGCTACTGCCCCTCATGAATACAGCACTGCCAAAAAGCAGCTAGCAATGTATTGGAGGTCCCTGCTCTCTCTTGCTGAGCTGCAACCTACACCAACAATTCTTCTCCATAGAAGGCAAGGCATAAAGTTGAAAAAACATGGAGGATTGCTCCTGTTTTTTGCACCCTGCTTTGCATGTAGTAAATGACTCCTACTGTTGACTGCGGGATGGACTTCCCCTTGTAGTTTTATTTGGAAATATACAAATATTTTCACAGTTAAACACAGGCAGGAGATTTCCTGCTTCTGAGACTTCTGACACCACACCTTAAAAAAGTCATAACCTTATCATTCTGACATCACAGATGAACCATAACAGTGTTACAAAAGTTACTAAAAGGGTCTAATAATTTATCATTTAAACCTTGTATAGCAACTAAAGGGCCAAATCAATATCATTTGCATATAATGCAACCAGATACATGTCAATCAGGAAAGGGCTGCTTCATTTTATCAGTCTGGGAACATTACTACGTTGTAACAGAGAGCAGTTTTCAAGCGCCCGTATGATGATTTGCCATGTTTCCACCCTGACATTTTATCTTTCTATTTCAAGCTTAAAACGCAGCTGTCTCATGATTAGACCTGCAAAATTAAATCACGTCCTCGAGTTAATGTCGGCCCAGTTCATTAAACGTGACTGCAGTGTGTGCCATCCAGAAAAGATGGGAAATTACTTTGCTTGCCTTCGTTATGGGACCCAGTGGAATATGTGCAATCAGTGGTAAAATGTTATTTTGTTGCGTTTGTATTTCAGAAGGTACATATAACTCTAAAGTCGAGATTATTATGGGACAAATGTCTCTAGGGCTATGAATTTAATATTGAGGAACCAATCAAATGGTGACTTGAGTCAGAAAATGAGAATAGTCACTTAGGTGAATTAAGATATATTTGTATATTTTAAAAACTCCAACTCTAAACTATAATGAATTTGACTCTTGTTTTTATTACAATGGGTTCTATGAATTAATATACATGGAGGAAGGGTGGGGGTAGCACACAACCAGACAGTGATGTTACAATTGTGACTTCTGTTGTCAGAATGTTTGAGTATTTTATTGGTCTGAAGCATGGGTTGAGTGAAATGAGATGTGTGGAAAGGCTACACTCCCTATGTTTTCATTTATATCCTCCTATGGAGTTACATCTCTCTTTGTGGAACATTGTTCTAATAGCCTTCCAACTACAGTTCCTGGAACATTCAAAACACTGTATCATTATTCATTCTCTTAAGTTTGAGTCATTCATTCACTCCTTTGGATCACTCCAGTTTGGAAAGCTCTACCCATTTGGTTTATAAAATGTAATGGGAAGATTCTGACTGAATAATCAATGTACTGTGTTGCATATTGTGATGAATAATAATAAGTCCCAAGCAGTTGCAACTGATTTTAATCCTGCCCGATTCTCATCTGGCCGACTTTTTTGCCAGATATCGATCAAGGATCCCATCAGAGGGCCTCACACATGGCCAATAAGCTGACAACTCAGTCTGTTGGCAGCTTTTATCAGCCACTGTATGGGGGCCTTAAGAGGTCTATAATGTATAACTTGCTCAATTCAATGTCTGTTGAAGGTCACAGGCTTGCTCTGTTAGAATGGACTACAAGGTATTCTCGGCCACACATCTCCTTCCCCATCTACATTTACATAACGGTCAGTAACTGATATAGACTACTCAATATCTATCCTCCCTGCTGTCTGTTGCATTAGGGGCACACTGCTACACACTTTAGGAGACTTATTAAACACCTTATTGGCTTCTCTGCAAAAGACAATCTGGACCTAGATCCAAAAGAATATACAAAGGTATTCTGGCAGTTAGTAGAATACTAAAATTTATCAAGGAATTCATTTGCATGCATGGAAGTCTAAAATACAACATTAACCATACCTGGTGAGCACATGTTGCTGGAGAAAATGCTACCCATAGTGATGATGTCCTGTTTCTCCTAAATCAGGAGTCCTCAAACTTTTTTTTACCTGTGAGCCACATTCAAATATAAAAAGAGCTGGTGCCAAAGAATTGCTGTGATTGGCCATTTGGTAGCCTATATGCATACTGGCAGCCTACAGAAGGCTCTGTTTGGCAGTACATCTGTTTTCTATGCAGACAAAACAAGCCAGGAATTTAAAAATAAGCACCCAAGGTCACTGGGAGCAACATCCAAGGGGTTGTTGAGAAACATGTTGCTCCTGAGCCACTGGTTGGGGATCTTGTGCCTAATATTTATGAAACTACAAAAAAAAGGGAGAAATTTTGCCTAACATTTTAAAGTCAATGGTAGTTTTTTCATAATTTGTTCTTGTGCCAAATGCATTGAGTCCATGGGTGTTTTTCTTTTTTTACTTAATTTTTTCCCATGGGGAGATAAAAGTGCATGGTGATGTTCTAGCACAGATCTGTGAAAATTTTCGGCAAATTTTTCTGAAACTGTGAAATTTTCCATAACTCTGGCAAAAACAATTCACACATCCCTAGCCACCTTGTGGCTGCCCATCTAAGAATTTCTTTGGACAGCCTGGCAGATAATCTTAATAAATAGCATCAATAGATGCAACATTTGTGTTTGTTTGAGTGCTACTGCACTTGCAGTCATCAATGAGCCACATATCTTGTCTATCAGGGGAAAAAAATGCCTCTGATGCAAGTGAATTTTCCAGGGAGCCAAATGAATACTAAGATGAAAGCAAACGTTTATTTTTTTCCCTGCCTTTGCTAAAACTACAGAGAAAATATTACAAGATGCTCGCTGCGGAGATCTGAACATGGTAATAAGCACATTAGCGTGTGACAGTCATTTCCAGTAATGCCCTGAAGGCAAAAATCCCCTGAAGGAATCAGTGTGTTTTAGCAGCGTTTAATGAGTGCTATTCACAGCTGGAACGGAATGACAATCTACTTAAGGCATAAAAAATATACTTAAAGGCTTAAGTGACATTTCCCCCCCCCCCCCGTGTACTCAAATTAAAGTGGGAAAGGATATTTGCTTTCATGATATTTGTAAACATGCTCATATATTCTATTTTAATTCATTCTGAAGTGAAGGTTGGAGATATTTACATTTGCTGTAATACAGATGGATATTAAGGGGACCATATTCCCATGTATTGTAGGAGAACTTAATGTTCTGAAGAAAACCAACCTAATAACTAACCCCAGTTGTCTCAGGTCGACTGGCTTCAACTCTCCATGTCACCTACTATAGCCTCCTAGTTTGTTGGGTGCTCCCCACCACTGAGGACCATGTCCAGTGAATAAGGACCAATATAGAAGGTCAGTTGCATAAGATAAGAGGACAGTGATAATTTTCTGCTCTTGATATTTCTTTAAGCCTAGCCTGAAGGCCATTGAGATTTAGGGTGAACAGTTACTAGATTCCTGACATACTCTTGGAGGTTAAATGCCATGACAAATATCTTTGCATATCAGTAACCTTTTAATGTATTAAAGGGCCCTGAGTAAATGTTGGACCACAATAATGTATTTGAACCCAATAAGGCTGCAAAGAGCTGGGCTGAGCTGTCCATGGATGTGGTCGAAAGTCACTAGGGTGTGTCCTGCTCAACATAGGGGACAACACATTTTTAGTAACAGCTTCATGAATAGCTGATGGTTAATATAAGCCTTCCTTGTTGGACTTTAGCATATTTAGATATGGGACGTAGAAATTGTTGTACTGTGCCAGGGGAGTAATTTGTTACATAGAGCCCAACTCCCACAATTAGGGTTTTGATTCTATGGGCCTCCACACCAAATGTTTGTCATCCTAATTCCTATGAATTATTTATAAGGTACCATGACTGCCAACCTTGTAACATATCAGACTCCTATCTGTCAGTTATTTATGTGCAGGGGCTCGTAGCTGACGGTTCAGCTGAAAGGATTACAGAGGTTGTTAGTCAGATCGGTAATTGCCATTTCGGACCCTACTCTGCCTTCTATTTGACTTTAACAATTCCTGATTCACAATACGATAAGACTTTCTTTCAACTGTCAGACTGAAAGTTTGTACTCATGAAAACATTTAAACTTTGTACTACAGTTGAGGAAAATTGAAGCATTCAGTTTCATTTCCCCCCTTGCACCATTGTTTTCTTTGACACCATCTCTGATCAGGTGAATCCCATGCCTTCTCATGAGCCTGTTCCAAATTATATCAATTAGCCAACGGGAAACGTTTAGCTACTGTGGGTGAACTTAACACAATGCAAACTAAAAACATTCTGGACTAGCAAACAACTGTATCTTTTTTAGGCCATACTTTTAAATGCTCATAAACCTTTTTAGTTGATAAACTGATTGGCATCCAACCTGCCTTTAAATGTAATATAAACTTAATAACACTCTAAACTCTAATAAAGAAAGCATTTTTCCTTTAATTCAAAGCCCTTTAAAAATCATTTCAGCTCTGTAGAGCTTGGTGTTTCATCCTTCCAGGTATAAATAAAACTGCAGTGGAAGTTCATTAAGTAAAGGGCACATCATTACTCCAGTGGCCATACTCGTGAGTCAAGTACAGCATTACAGTTTTACAAGATGAGAAACATACTCTGTGAATATTTTATGGAAAGCAATCAATAATAATATTTAAAAAAAAAACAGATTTTTAGCTGTAGACTTTATCCGTATTGTGCTGCCGCAGAAACTTAGCGAGACATAAATCAGAGCATTTAGGAAGTGTCCTGCAGAGATCTGATCTAACAACATAAAGGTCAAACGCAGAACATAATACATTTCATTTTCCCCTCTTTTATATAAATATCCATCTCCTTGCTTTCCGCGTGCAGTAAATGTCAGAATGTGCGGCTCTCTATTACAGCCAAGGATTTATTGTAACATTTTCCATTCCAGCCAATATTATGCAGTGGGTCATGCTGCCATTAAGTGCCTGCTTATCTATCTGTTTGCACAAGCAAGTGCGCGGTTGAAATATAACACAGAAATGGGCTAAGTTACAGTACACAAAGATGGTTTCAATATAGTCTTGCACCTATCTTTTCCCCTGTCCTGCTGCCTCGACCTCAACTAATGTTTTAGCTCCAAGATAGCCTGCATATAAGTATGGCACAACACGGGCAACAAAACAAAAGCCTTTTAGGTTCCCTTTAAACCCTGGGGATTCACAGGGCCGGACTGAACAGGCGGGAAACCAGAAAAAAAAACTTGGTGATCCTGGCCCTTATGGTCTGTATTTTGGTATTGATTTATTTTACAGCTGCAAGGAGGTTAAAGGTATGCAATGATTGGCATGCACACACGTTCTTGGGAGGAGGACCAGAAGTTGCAGTGGGTAAATCAACTGGGGTGGCCTGAGTAGGCAGCTCCATTGGGACCTGGTACCTGAGTCTATGACTTTTGGGGAATGAAACCTAATGAACAACTATATGTGTCAGGACCTTACTGGCCTATGTATAACTCTGGGTCCTCAAGTAGCTTCTCTAGGCACCACCCTTATTTTTATGACCCCAAGTCCTTGGATAAGGGTAAATTGGGTTGAAGACAACTGAGCTTGCTTGCCTTAACTGGTAACGTCAAGGGACTAAATGAGAACTAATAAACTCTTCCATGTCAGGGAGCTTATTGGAAGAGTATTATATTTTAAATGGAGGCAGTGTTAAGCATGTATTCGTTTCTCAAGGTCCCTTGTTTTGGAACTGGAAAGAAAAATGAAGGACCTCCTCGCCATGTAACCAGACTGAATCCTTGGAATTATATTTGAAAAGTCTACAGAGGTGGCCATTATGTTTCATAATGGGGTACTTCAGAGGCTATGTTTACTGGGAGCATCATTTCACAAACTATGAAAGGCAAATCAGAAGCCGGTTCTATATTGGAAATATAACTGCAGTGATAGGGGAAGCCCCACTGCTTCCATGCGTCCACAAAATGCAGAGAATAGGGGCAAAATAAAATGTAACAATCATTAAATATTCTAACCTTTCTATCTGTTAAAGAGGATCTACTTCCCTCTTGAATCAACAGTGCCCCCTTCTTGTCACTTCCAAAACTGACTTTCATTTCTGGAAAATAAACATGTTAATCAGGGGCGTTTACCCTGGGATCCCCTTAGCTGTTGTTGAACATAGTTGAATGTTACAATACATAAACAAGTATAGGACCAGTTATACAGAATGCTCAGAACCTGTGGTTTTCCTGAGAATGGAGCTTTCTGTAATTTGGATCTCCATTTAAGTCTACTAGGAAATCATGTAAACATGAATTAAACCCAGTGGGCCGGTTTTGTTTCCAATAACGATCAAATATATCTTAGTTGGGATCAAGCACAAGCTATTGCTTTATTATTACAGAGAAAAGGGAAATCATTTTTAAAAAATTGGATTATTTGGATAAAATAGAGTCCATGGGAGACGGCTTTTCTGTAATTTGGAGCTTTCTGGATAAAGGGTTTCTGGATAACAAATAACAGGGCTTTTCTGGTTACTACTATGTGAAACTTGCGCAGCAATAATTGGTTGGACAGAAAGACCCAGAATCAGAGACTAAGAGCTGGATACTGGCTAAATGGTCTGACAATTATGCTGAGGGCCCAGCTTCATCTGTTATCCAGAATACTCAGGGCCTGCGGTTTTACGGATAAGGGGTCTTTCTGTAATTTGGATCTCCCTTCCTCAATCCCAATACAGCAGCTATCAAATATATGCATACACCTGAATATATGTTTTCAGGGCAAATGTATCTTTTTAATAAGTAATCTGTACATTCATTTTTATTACTCTATAAATGCTTGTATACCATATAGCCATAGGTTTTATTCCTAGAACCTGATCCGAGAACCTAAAGACTATACTGCCAGAGTCTAAACTTCTGTTTGGCTCCCTTCTGCCATGATGTTTAAATAGCAGCATGTAATGATTACTTAGCTGCTAGAACATCAGATCCAGTGCCATTCATGGGCCAGATAGAATACTATCAATCTTCCAGCAACCATAGTTCTAGTTATGAAGACTCTGGTCTAGTTATGAAGACCCAAAACAGACTATAGTGGGCATCAATAATCACTAGAATATCACTAGGTGCAAATACAGGTGAAGAACTGGGTCTAATTTCAGGGAGCAGTGATCTGGGGTTTTACAATGCGTTTTAAATGAGGAAGGTGATGCTGGACTAAAATTTGGGTTAGGAAGACTAAGGGGAAAATCCACTAAGATTCAAAGTTACGCCAGAGTCAGCTTTGCCGCACTTCCCCAGGCTTAGTTTTGCCAGCGATGCGTAAATTCACTAAAATGCGAAGTTGCACTCAGGGAGGTGAATGGTAGCAAAGTTGTGCTACTGTTACTTCATCAGGCAAAGCGAAGTTACGCTAGCGATGCCTACTTTGCATACAGCGCCAAGTTAAAGTATAATGGACGTATGTGCTGCAGCCACTACATTCCACTACACAAGTCCAGGAAACCTTTAATAGATAAAATAAAGTTGTCCTATTGCCCTACACGTGCCCACTGTATAGTTGTGTTGCCATACGCATCTTAGTGAATTAGCGTAGTTACGTCCCTTCATCAGTGCGCAACTTCGCCTGGCGCAAGGTTGCGAAGTTGCGCTAGAGCAGTGATCCCCAACCAGTAGCTCGTGAGCAACATGCTGCTCTCCAACTCCTTGGATGTTGCTCCCAGTGGCCTCAAAGAAGGTGATTATTTTTGAACTCCAGACTTGGAGACAAGTTTTGGTTGTATAAAAACCAGATGCACTGCCAAACAGAGCTTCAATGTAGGGTGACAATCCACAAAGGGGCTGTCAAATGGCCAATCACAGCACTTATTTGGCACCCCAAGAACATTTTTCAAGCTTGTGTTGCTCTCCAACTCCTTTTACTACTGAATGTTGCTCACAGGTTCAAAAGGTTGGGGATCCCTAGGATCGCTAGAGGCTGTCTACTTTGCTAGCAAAGTTACACCAGGGACCGTTAGTAAATCGGCGAAGTTCTGAAATGACATCACGCAAGCGAATTTGCGGTAGAGTTGGCTGCTTCACACTTTAGTGAATCTCCACCCATGACTGCATTTATGAACATATCGTCAATAGTGGTAAGTGTTTAGAAAGGAGCTGCTCATACAAGGGTTAGGTACTGAAACTACAGGTTTTGCATCTACTATTGAAAACATCTTTAGTTATCCTTTAATGGCAAATAATCCTCTTGAACTATGTACTAGCTCAGGACGGACCATAGGCGCGCATGGGTGGTTATGCAGAATCAATAATCACTGTTAGCTGGAAAATTCCTCCGCCACAAATTTCTCCTTAGGCGGCACGAGACAGGGTAATCAAATCCATCACACCCACTCATTCATCATTTCTAAGCAATATTAGGGCAGGGTAATTGGAGGAATTACGACAGCATATTTTATATTTCCTATTTACTAATTTAGTTTTCTGAACAAGAGAGAAAAAAAAACATTCCCTGGCTGAAAATCAATGCAAATGTCGTTCTTCTGTGCAGCAGCAGCAGCAGCTTCGATTAGGATGTATGCGGTAAGGCTAACCACTCTCCAATGCCAAATGTACAATCAATTTGCCTGGCATAGGAAATTGTTTGAGAGTTTGATGCTACAATATTACATCCCAAAATCCTTCTCTTAGCAGTTTCTAAAGAGCCTGAAGGAAACGAAATAACAAAGTCATCCTCGGCTTCTTCTGTTTAACCCCCCACCCCAGCCAGTTCAGTTCAGTTCAAGAATGACATGACTATGTACGTACTTTATAGACACAGTCGCAAGTTGTAGCAGGTGGGCCTTTTGAATGGTGGACATTTGGCATAGCCGACTGCAACTTTAAGTGAATATGGTTATAGAATTCTAAGTAACTTTCCGGAAATTATGTGTAAATATAATTGCTATTGAAAGTTGCATCTCTGCACTACTGGTTCTGATTCCTGACAGCTGTGTATCTGCTCTGCACTACCGGCTCTGACTGCTGAAACAATGCGGCACGCGGATTCAGAGAAGAACTAACTCCTGTTACATTGTTTAAAGTCAGATTCAGATACATACAAACACCGCATTCAGTAATAAAACTACTGAAGCTTTTCCAATTAATGCTCCATTATCTTAATCTAAACTAAGACAAATGAGGGTACAGCTGAGTGACAATCAGAGGATGAAACGCTATAAAACAAATGTCATCCATTGTATAGAATAGATAAGAATTGCTTCCTTTTTTTAAATTGTCGGTACAGGTATTATGCTAAAATCTATTATCCCAAATGCTCTGAAACATGGGACTACCATTAGGGTTGCCGGAAAAAAATGCCGGCCTTCATATATATTTATCTTTTTTCCTTATTAATAACATTGGGATCAGCTATCATTTTTACCGGCCAGGTGGCAGCCCTAACTACCATACTGTTTTGAAGCAAGCAATTCCCATTTTTAATCGATATCCCTTTTCTCTGTAATAATAAAGCTGTAGTTTGCCCTTGATGGTAACTAAGCTGCATTAATCCATATTGGGGGCATAACAATCCTATTGGGTTTATTTCATGTTAAATTTCTTTTTAGTAGTTTTAATGGATAGTAATCCAAATGACCACTTATCTGGAAAACCCCAGCTCCCAAGCATTCCAGGTAATAGACTCCAAATCTTAATCACACTGTCCCTTTATGGCTTTTGTAGTGATTGTGACTGTCAGAGTACTCAGAATGTAACAATTGCTGCCCAAAGATATCAACTTTTATTTCAAGGCAACTTAGTTCTAAGCTTGACTGCTCTTTGAGAGAAGAGAAGGGCAAAGCAGGCTAAAAGCACAGAGAGCTGCGAGAGGAATCCTGACATTACTGTAAAACAAAGCCAAGCCAAGGAAGGCAGCCAGCTTTACTTACATGCATCACGGATTAATCCAGGCTGCGGAATCCCTGGGAATCTCAGACGGCAGTGAAATGCAAGAGTGGAAATGTATGTGAGTCCTTCTGGATGGATCGGGAGTGGTTAGGAGATAATGCTATCCATGACATGGGCAGGGAGTACTGGGCAGGATCCTGAAGATTTTCACTCCCGTGTCCCTTCCCTTTGCTGATCTGTGACATTTCCTGCTCGGCCGCCCCCTTCTTCCCCTACTCCTGTTATTGTACAAGCATGAGGATGTCTGAAGCAGGCCTCAGAAGTTCCGCAAGTTAAAGGAAAACATATGGAGGATTTCCTGCAATGAATACAAGGAATACGTGCCATTGGGTGTAGTGATAGGCTGCATGGACCTGCTGGGAATCTCAGCTCAGGACACTGTATTTACCAGAGTTGCAGGTCCAGACTGTGATTCTAAATAAACCCTGACATTTCACAGAACACAGAGGCCCCTGGAGTAACTCAATAAATAGTGACTGTCTATGGAATCTTACAGCAGCCCCCTGATATATGCCAGAATTTACAGACTGCCAACTTGGGTCTGCAGAGTGGTAACTGGAGCAACTGCGTAGTAAAATGATTGCATGCACTGGGGTAGTAAATAAATCTTAATGCACACTATGGATCTATCCCTTTTCTGGGAAGGGGTTGTGAGTGCAGAAATGAGTGTAAAGTAAAGGCATACATGGGTAGATATAAGATGCCAACAGATTAAGTTGGATTTTTGGGCAGTCAGTGTATGGGGCTTCCCCGATCGATATCTGCAGAAGCAGGCCAGGCAGGCTGGCTGGGCGCCCCAATCAGCCCAGTCGGCCAGCTTGACCCTTCGTGAATCCACGGTAATCATGAGTTCCTGGTAAGTTGTGTCTTGGGGTAGGCATAAGCGGTACCAGCGCCCCCCAATTATTGAGCTATAGGCAGCTGCCTCTTCTGCCTTGGTTCTGGCCCTGGATATCTGACCAAAAGTTGCCCAGATGTCGCTTGGCCTGGCTTAAAAAATCACATTTTCTCCTCGTTGTGATCTGATAATTGGGCCCTAGGGCCCACCTCAAGGTGGCCATATCAGGAGGAGATCCACTCATTTTGCAACCTCGCCAAACGAGTGGATCTCTATATGTATGGCCAGCTTTAGGCAAGATGGAGTCAATAAATGGGAGACATATGCATATACAAGTATGGGACCTGTTATCCAGAATGCTTGGGACCCGGGGTTTTCCAGACAAAGGATCTTTTGTAATTTGTATCTTCATACCTTAAGTCTCCTAGAAATCATGTAAAAAATTAATAAACCCAATAGGCTGATTTTGCTTCCAATAAGGATTAATTAAATCTTAGTTTGGATCAAGTAAAAAATATTGTTTTGATATTGTATTGATTGTTTGGATAAAATGGAGACAAGGCCCGGACTAGCAATGTGCTCACCTAAAATGCAAATTAGTTCTGTCTTTAATATGTAAATGAACCAATCACTTTAGAAATGTAAATGAGCTGTCTGTAATAGCCAGCCACAGCTAAGCCGATGCCTGCATTTGTTAGTGCTCATGTCAGTACTGGCATATGGGTGGAACCAGGGATTCTGAGATATTTGTTGCAAGGACCAGTTCCAGCACATAGAGTGTATAATATTGCTGGGGATTATATGGTAATGGACTCTTAAAACATCTATCAATAAATTAATAAACACTAGTTCTAGTTAACCTTAGGGTTGTAAATATATAGATAATGTTTTGCATGGGTGGGAATACATGGGCTGCTTTGATACCTCTTGCGCTAGACTTTACTTCACCAGGTCAGACCTGGTGAAGTTCAATACAATAGATAGGAGTTTAAAAAAAAAATTTCTAAGTCCCAAAAAAAAAACGCTGGCGTCTTTTACTTGTTTTAGGGTGATAGTCTGAAAAATAGCGTAAATTTTTGGGGGGGTTATCTTCCTTCCCCCCATTCATTTCCTAACATATGGCAACACAACTATACAATTAGCACATGTTTAGGGCAATATAACAACTTTATATAATTTATTAAAGGTTTCCTGGGCTTGTGTAGTGTAATGTAGTGGCTGTAACATATACTTCTATGTTCGCCCCATATGCAAATTAGGCATCACTAGCGTAAATGCGCAACTTTTAGCGAATTTCACATTTTAGCGAATTAGCGGCGGGCTGTCGAAAATTCACTTGGTGAAGTGCGGTGAAGTGTGGCGGAGCCAACGCTAGCGCATTTTCGCCGCTTAGTGAATTTGTCACTATGGGAGACAACCCATAATTTGGGGTATTCTGGATAACCTGTGGTAACAAGAGTCTAACTGTGGCATAATGTACAAATTAAGTCAACAGTGTCAATAACTGTGAAATGCTGTGTATTGATAGGCAAGATGGTGTCAGTAACAATAGGATATTGTGTTTAATACGTCAAGACGGAGTGAGATATTATAGTAGGGCAGATATACTCAGTAACTGTAAAATATTGTATATAGCAAAGCATAATAGTGACAGTAACAGTAATGCAATAATGTGTATGGCAAAGCCTCTAGTTTATAAGCTGGAAGTTCCAGTTCAACAAGAATATAGAATTGAAAGTTGCAGTATAAGTAATGAATTAAAAATTCTCAACTCACCTTATATGGCAAACACCCCCATTGTGGCCCTCGCCACTGGAGTCCACTTTATGGACACATACTGTTGGGAGCCTTAAATCCCAGAGAGCATTCCTTTTGGGCAACTCCCATGTTACCAAAGAAGGGAAATGCTTCTGGTTTCAATTTTAGTCTATTAAATGGAGTGATGTGGGGTCATGTGACATGAAGAGTTTTGTTTCATAACAGTTCCATATCTTCCCAGCATATGACTCTGTAATGGGTTTTATTTAACTAGTTGTGTCTAGGAAAACCTCTAATTAGTTGAAATTAGTTGAATGGAATCAACCTTTGAAAAACTTAAAATAAAAATCTCAAAATAAATACTTGTCAGCTTGTCATACTTGTATCCGGAGGCCCATTGTGTGTTAGATCAGGGAGAACAAGATATAGCTCCGCACTCACCTAACCAAACATTCGTAGAGTAGCTTGGTGCTCAGTATGGAGGATACGGCAGACCTCAGGAACTTGGAATAATTCAAAGATGCTGGCACTCAAGGCAATTTCAATGCAGGGTTACCTCTTGCAGTTTATTGTAAGCGAACGTGCAACGTTGCTTGACAAAGGGGTATGCCCTGAAACGTTGCACGCTCGCTCACAATAAACTGCAAGTGTTAGATCAGGAGTCACCAACCACCAGCCCGCAGCCCAGAAACGGGCCACAGCCAGTCTTGAACTGGGTTGTGAACCTAGCACCAAATTAATGAGACACATAAAACTGGACGCCGCAGTGCCAGAATTGGACACCAACCAAAATCACCCGGCAGTGCATTCCACAACCTCACTATCCTCACCGTGAAGAACCACTTACGCTGCTTTAAATGAAAGTCCTTTTCTTCTAGTCTGAAGGGGTGGCCTCTGGTGATCCTCTTTATGGGTAAAAAGGTCCCCTGATATTTGTCTATAATGTCCTCTAATGTATTTGTAAAGTGTAATTATGTCCCCTCGCAAACGCCTTTTTTCCAGAGAAAACAACCCCAACCTGGACAGTCTACCCTCATAATTTAAGTCTTCCATCCCCCTAACCAGTTTAGTTGCACGTCTCTGCACCCTCTCTAGCTCATTTATAGTATATCCTTCTTAAGGACTGGAGTCCAAAACTTGAGTTTATGCCCATTTTTATGCAAGACAGGACTTTATTTGCTACAGTAGCAATACAGTATTGTACAAGGAGTAGGTTATACCTTTTATTGGTCAACTAAAAAATATCAGCTCTATGGACAACTTAGGTCCTCTTCAGGCATGGTATAAATGATGACAAGGGGGACACATTTATAGTTTGCGGTTTGCTTGTACAGGCATTGGACTTGTAACTATGTAGAAAATCATGTAAATGTAACCCCTTTTTGGCTGGAACAGACAAATACCAACTAGAGGGGTAGAGCATGTTTTACACACGACCCTCTTTCACCAGGATGGGCTTTTGAAAAATGGAAACACATGTGCTGATGTTGTTGAACTACAACCCTAGTAAGTTGTGGTAGTAGTGTCAAAAATACACAAAAATAGAGTTGGATGCCAGGGGTTCTTTGTAGAACAGGCTTTATTCAGGCATAAAGCACCACAGGGTTAGAATACTCACAGATGAGGTAGCTACAGTACATCTTCAAGTACATTCACAGGTGTAGCAGAGACAGCATAAACAGAAACCCCACTAGGCATAACCCAAAGGAGTTGATATATCAACTTCAAGGATTTCTGTACCTCATGTGGCTTGGACCCCCACAGCAAACTTGGAACAGGGTTACACCATAGCCTGATTCTTTCGTCACTACTGCGGTCCCTTCACTACAGCCAAAGCAAAGCCTGGGGGAGAGCTACTCCCTTCTATCCTCCTAGTTGGAGCTTGAGCTGCTCTTTCTTACTAAGCCTCACTGTCTCACTCTCTCTATAGAGTGCTATAACAGGAGCTACACTACACACTAGCTCACCTCGTTCATGGGGTCCCTGTACCTCGACACTTCTGGGGCCTTCTTGATTCCGGGCTCAGTGGAACAAATGCCCAGCTCGAATGCTGCAAGCCAAAGAGGAAGTGCCCCACCCTGCAAAGCACTTTATTACAGAACTGCAGGAAGTGGTCACAACCTAGAACCAATGAAACAGGTATGCAAATAACCTATAAGATGTTACATGTGGTTTAACCCAGCAACAGGGGAAGGAAGACACTGGCAAGGAATGGAGCTATAAGGGCCATCACACTTATGTGTCCCTACATAAATATTAAATAAACCCAATAGGCTGGTTTTGCCTCCAATAAGGATTAATTATATCTAAGTTGGGATCGAGTGCAAATTGGATTATTTGTTTAAAATGGAGTCTATGGGAGATGGCCATCCTGTAATTCAGAGAATTCTGGATAACGTGTTTCCCGATAACAGATCCCATACCTGTACTAGAGATGGTTTTGTGTCGATTTGCTTGTCCTCCTGAGTTTTTCTATAAATACTGTATATTCATAAAAAATTTGGAAGCTTTCATTTAAGGCACATGATTTGTTGTTTTTTTTTTTTTTTT
>CM044441.1:22172400-22236078 GCA_024363595.1 Xenopus borealis
TTTTTTTTTTTTTTTTTTTAAATGGAGGTCACAAGGTTATTGCCCTTTATGTGTCCAGGAAACTGGTATTTATTTTGAGTAGCTTAATTTAAGCATTCTGGTGGGATGGGAAGAGTTGTGGCTATCATGGAAAGAGCTGTGGTCCTTCACTTGCTTTCTCTGGTCCTTCTCTTGCATTCCAGATTAAAAGGACATTGTTGTTTTTATGTAAAGCTTTTCCTTTATCCATGTCATGATTTATAGTATCTGGTACAAATAAGTCAAAGCAATCGGACTCTTTAAGTCTTCTCAGAGTCTAGCTGATTTACACTTATTTCTACTACTAGATACTGCATTGGCTTTATGGTACAGGGTGACATCAATTCTTTTTCTTAAAGGAAAACTAAACCCTAAAAATTAATAGGGCTAAAAATGTTTTATATACTGAGTGCATTGTTCCAGCCTTAAGTTTCAGCTTCCCAATAGAAGCAATGATCCAGGACTTCAAACTTGTCACTTGTCACCATCTTGGAAAGTGTCTGTGTCACTCTGAGCAGCTGTTGAGAAGCTAAGCTTACCACAAGCCTAATCAAACAAATGATTTATACTTTCAAAGTTGGCCACAGGGTTCTGTCAACTTTGTTATACATCTTTGCAAGACCAGGACTGTGCACATGCTCAATGTGATCTGAGCTGATAAGTGATCGTCATAAATGATAAAAACAGCAAAAATCAAATAATATCTGCCAGAAGCTGATACAGCAAGACTGATTAATAATCAGAATATACAGACTGCACTGGGTCCTGTGTTGTCATGTAATCTAATGTGCATTTTATAGTTTTTGTATTGTTTAATACAAACTTTCTCCAACTCTGCAGAACCAGTGGCTGCAGCAAAATAATCCTCCAAATAGAATCCCATTTATTGTTTAACTCTGGCTCCATGATCTTTGTCCCTACAGCTGGAGTTGGAAACAGTAAAGGGGATATAAAGGCAAAAATAAAATCCAATACAAATCTCTACACAGTCGCACACTGCTCAACCAGGAAACAAAGTTGCTGGAGTTATGAAAGTCTGGGAAGTAAGGTGGGGCTCCCCCTGCTGTTCATAATTATGATTGTTTCCCTGCCCAGCAGTAAGGAACCATCTGACAATTCCTATCCACAGCAGTAAATGAAGGGAGAATTTCACTGCATAAAGTCAGGTTTCTTATAAAAACTGTACACATTTTTTAATTAAGGTCCAAATTAATTGGAGAGAGGTTTATTTTTCATTAATGAAAGTAAAAATGGGATTTAATTTTTTTGCCTTTCCTTGTCTTTTAAGCAAACCATTTGTTAGAAAAGTTTGATTCTTTGCAGAAACACACTACCAGCAGACAGCAAGAGAGATAAATGGATGGAGAAGGATAAGAGGATATCTGTATTTAATGGTGAGAGCAGTCTTTCATCGAATGTATGGTTCCTTATGAATGTTGCAGTACAGAAAAGGGTAACAGTAATTACAGGTGCATAGTTCAGGGGACATACAGTACATGCTGTCTGAGAGTGGTTAACTTTTGCTTCCTTTTGTCAACAAACAATCAAAAATGGGGAAAGTAATCTCAAAGACTCAGTCCAATAATATAACTTCAATAGGGGTTGTGTTTGACCCTTTACACTGCAGCTGTTTTCTTCTATGATGAAAGATTTTAAGAGCAACGCAAGGCCTGGGAGCATCCCAGCTCTCTGCAATATAATTGCAAGAACCTGAAAGCAGACATTTGGTTTCCACTGCAAGCAAACTACCTTTTACCTGTGCCTATGGCAAGGGCATGTGCTCCAAGGTAGTGCTTCTGCATTGTATACATGTACATCTAGCATGCAAATAAAAACTGCAAATATGGTTACACGCTACCAACAGTCTCGTTCGCTAGCGAATTGTCACCTGTTAGTGAACTGGTGGTGAATTGTCCCTGTGGATGGAATTTTCTAGTGTCACCCTTTAGTGACTCTGCCCCAATTAGTCTATGTGATATTGCACATGCTTGAAGTTTCACAAAAATCCCATTTGAAGCTCTGGAAAGAAATTATAAGAAGGTAGTAGTGGTTGATGCTACTTTTTGATATGTAAATAGTAGATTTCAAATAGGACCCCTAACAACTGCAGTCTAGATGTTAGATAGGCTAGAGAAAATAGCAAGGTGCTTTCAATCTGTCCAGCATATGACATGTGTAAAGTTAATGTATAAATGCGGAAATAACAAAGCTAAAGTATCTATTAGCGAGGAATAAAGTTCAATATCCCCATTTATGTGATAGCTTGTTGCTGCTTGAATTCTAAGTACCCTTCTTGCTTCCTGTTTTACTCACTAAAGAGCCTTGTGGGAATCGGAATCTTACTCACAGAGGTCACACTCGCATTCATGTTAGGTATTCCTCCATTGCACAAGCACAAAATAACAGAACCATTAACCACAGCAGCTTTCTTGTATTTTCCTGGAAGCAGCATGGCAGGATATGTTCCCCACAATAACTCCTGCTGGAATTTGCATTTGTTGTTTCATATTTCCCACAACATATTTTTCTTTATATTTTGAATTTTTTTTACTGTTTTTCCCTAAAGACGGGAAATTTAGCAAGTGAATTTTGTGGGGATATTGGCCATCTGCTATAGTCTTCATTATATCCAAATAATTCCAAATACATCTGGACAACCCCAGGTTCCAAGCATTCTGGATAACAGGTTGCATACCTGTATAAATAATCTGTGCTATTCAGCTTCCATTAATCTACATCTACAAGATGGCGAGAAAGGTAAGTTTTAATTGGAATTAAGGCAGGGTAAGGGCCTTTTTTAAGGGGTATTACAAATTTACCAGCAGCTACATTGGCTGGTGTTTTACCGGCTAGGCCTTTAAAATACCGGCCGGGTGGCAACCCTAGTCACAGCATAAGTCTGATTATTAATTCATTCAGATAATTACTACATGGCAGCTCAGAAACCAGTGCAACTAGCATCAGAATTTAATAATCAGCACTGAAACATCATGTTATATTTCAGGCCAACTTTTTCTGCTGGATAATTAGTGACGACCCCTAAGCTTAGCTTCTCTACAGCTTCACAGAGCCCACTGAGCTTGTGAGTGCCACAGACACTTTCAAAGATGGTGACCTTACCCCTAATTGGGTTCCACCCACAAACCTCCCCCCCCCCTCATCCCTTTCACACTATATCACAGGTCACAGATTGATGAAGCTCTTCATATTTGTGTGGAAATTCTCTGTGCTACTGTCACTTAATGAGCTTGTGGACCCACTCACAATATACAGTACACATAGAATAGAAATATAGTCACAATATAAGGTTGATTAGTCATTAATACTGATAATTACTACATGGCAGCACAGAAACCAGTGCAATTAGCATCAGAATTTAATAATCAGCCCTGTAGCATCAGCTTATATTACAGGTCAACCTAATTTTTTGCTTGATATTTTTTGCGACAACCCCTAGCTTTTCAACAGCTGCTCAGAGCCCACTGAGCATGTGAGTGTCACAGACACTTTACAAGATGGTGACCCCCTGTGACAAGTTTGAAGTCCTGGATCATTGCTGCTATTGATAAGCTGAAACAGTTTTTTAGCCCTATTCATTTTTAGAGTTTAGTTCCCCTGTAACTGTCATTTTTTTAATAGGGTTTTGGCTGCAGACATGATGCTGCAGACTGAATGTTTGGAATAAGCAGGAGGAATACCATCTGTACATTCATTACTGGGTGTAAATGATGACTAGTACTGCAAGAACAAGAAAATTTCACTTGCAATAACATATAATGTGTATTTTATAATCTAATATCTATCTATTTATATTAATGGATTTCAGCATTTAGGGCTAGTCCAGACGAGAAGATTCGGGGAGATTAGTTGCCACAAAGAAGAGGCAATTAGTCACCAGGCGGCGAATCTCCCCGAATCTTCCCGTGTGGCCTAACCCTTAAAGGACAAGTAAACCAATTAGTTATGCAGAGCAACCCCAGTGTATTACTTTTTGCCTCCCCATTCTCTAATGGGAAGCATGTGCTCCTCAGTAGAACCCTCTAATGAACATGAAGGCACATTGCAATTGCAGGACCATCAGTAGCTAAAATAATGTAACTGACTTGGGCCAGAGGGGCTCTATATAACTTATGGGTACATCATGGCTTTTGTTGTCCTTTAGGGTTTTATAATGACAGATGTAAGGTTTCTGGGTGTTTTGTTGGTCAGCAAATGAATGACTCCATAGGATGGTAAATTCCAGGTTGCCTGGCTTGGCATCAGTCAGCTTGATATATGGTGATATAGTTATAACAGAATGTGCCATTAACTCCTGACTGATCCCAGATAACATACAAAAATGAAACTAGAGCACCTAGGGAGACATGGTGTCAAAACATGTTTGATGGTCCACATCTACCCTTTGGACAGACCTAATCTAATCCCATAATGCCCTTATAATAATCCATCTAACAAACATATAGTAAAATGCAGACTGTACTAGAACAATTTGCGGTTGATATTTTGCTTCTATATAATTGTATATCTCTCCTGTCCCTTATTTGTGCCTGCCATTTTCAGTCTACTGCACAGGAAAAAAAGCAAATACAAAAAAACCCTCTATAATATCCAAAGATGAAAGGGGAGAATCGGTTCTATTAAACTTTATTCTGGGATGCTCCGGCAGAAACAGCAATTCCCCCAAGGGTTGCTAGGTTACAATGGGAATAACTTAGTGTGCCGTGAAGTATCTGGCCCGGTGGGTTTGCTGATCAGTAAATGTCCCAGTACTTTTTTTGTTGGTCTCGCTGCCATTTCAGTTCTGCAAATAATAAAGCAGTAATTGGCAAAAATAACTGTACAGTGAAACAACTCAGAGTATTGGTTTTAACACCAGAACTATAGATTATTTGGCCACATAAAAAAATTCAGTTGTTTATCCATGAGCTCTTCTCCTTGCTCATCTTCAGACTAAAAAGAAACTGCAAAGTACACATCAGTGTTACTATACACTTAGCAGGAGCTCAACTAATTAGATTTCCTAACTGACTTTATTCTAAAGAAGTTGGCTAATTGTCATATCATACGAAACACAATATCCATGGTTATTATTAAAGGGGAAATCAGGGTTTCCCAGAAAGTTTAGGGCAGGGCCGATGTTATAAACTGGGGACTTTTGTTCCTGGTTGGCAGACAATGGAGGCTCTATGGCAGCAAATGTTGCCAGCCATTTTGCCCATTTGCCTCTCTACCTTGTTCTATTGGCCCCTAGCATTTCATTGTACACTGTGCTCCCCAAGTATTTCATAACAGACACCATGACACCCCCCTCCCTAAGCCCCATGCAGACTTTATTATCAGTAATCCCCCTGACCTTCCATCTCCAGGCAACCGCAGGTAGGCATATATAATATGGGGAGTGACGTCACAATATGATCTTGTAGAACTGCCCCCTATTTTTTTGGTAGTTATTTGGGCTCTATTCCCTGGTCTCCTGGCACTCTTAAGCATTGTCCTCGATTTCTGGTGATTTTCCACGAATTGCAGAACATTTCAGAGATGTCAGTAAAGCGACGTGCACATGCACAACATGGAGTCTGTGGCTTCAGATGAAGTTCTTCGCATGCATGCAATGTCACTTCCGTTGACATCACATGCATGCGCAGAACTTCACCTGAAGCCATCTCCAGGCAACCGCGGGTAGCAATATATATAATGTGGGGAGTGACGTCACAATCTGATCTTGTAGATCTTGCACATTTTTGCAGAGCTGTCAACCCCCCTACTTCCATTGAGATCACTTCCAGGCCGAAACAATTTCAGCCGGTCCCCTTATAACATTTGTACCAGGCCTTGGAGAGAGCTTGGTAGTATTTAGATCTTGATGGATAACTTCTTTTAAAGGAGACTGCACATAGATAAAGTCTGGGTACTCTTGGACTACTCCTACATACCACCAAGGGGAGGGTATCAATAGTTTTGCTTTTACTGAAGCTGTTTTCTGTATTTAGAAGTATTGGTCAGCAGTTAACTTGTACTGTATTGGTTTAGTGAAGTTAGTAAAATAAAAGCAAATAAATCTAAATGAAATGGGGTCATGGACAAAGGCAAATGATGTTTCCGTTACTTAATATCTTCCATGTGCTGAACATTTCATGCTTAGATAACAATAGAAAGAGTCAGTGAAGAATTAAGTAAAATATATGGCGTCTTCCATCTGCCTTGAAAGGCAAAGTAATGATATAATGTATGTTAAACTAAAGTGAACACACAGATCGGGAAGGCCTCCCATGGACACATGGGGGAACCTTCAATAATCATATAATTTTCTGCTGAATTATTTATTTATTTAATTCTATGGTTTATCTGTTTGTATGACAAACTAAAGATCTGGGGTGAAGCAGATCTTGAGACTGGTGAATAATTCAGAAAATATATGTTGTAAAGTGTAGAGGAAACCCTGCTGAGAGGAAACGTATCTTTCCTCATAGCATTTGTAAAAATAGGATTCCATGATTTCACAGAGATCCCTGTTCTACTAGAAATACATGGATCATCATTTTATTGTTTTAGCTCTTCCGGCACAATTCAGGAGCGTGTCTGGAACACTGACGGAAGATTGTAGAACTAAACAAAGTGCTTACCTGAGTCTTTTATTTAACATACTGTGAAAAAAAAATCATCCCATTCACTAGAATGGGCCACGTGTTACCTCCATAGAAATACTTTCACGCTTTTGAATTTCAAATACTGCTTGCACAAGGAGATTATTGTCGCTAATTTAAACATCATTATTGTTGTTTTGCAAAACTGTAAACTCCGGGGCTGAGGCATCACGTAAAAAGAACAATATCCATGAATTTTACCGCCGTGCTCATTGCTGCTCCCTATGCAAATGGGACGTGAAAATAAAGATTATATAGGTCTACGCTTACAAAAATTGGATTTCCTATTAAATCAGCCTCATAAAAGGATGATAAAAATGTTGCAAAATAGTAGGATCATCTTGTTACCTTCTGGATGCTAAAGAAATGCTTTCATACATAATTAGCGGCAAAAAAATCATACTGCTTAGACTCAAATAGGCTGGGCCAACTGTGGATCTCCACTATTATTATTATTATTATTATTATTAATAAACATATCAACAACCCAGTAGTGCTGTACAACAATCAACATGCAGCTTACATATATATATTATTCAAGAGCTAAAGAAGGTCAATAGATGCTTCTATTACTGAACTACTGAACTTATTCCCAATATCCTAATAGCTAATAGCCTAAAGTAATAGCCTAAAGTAATAGCCTAAAATAATCTGGGGGTTCTAGTTTGACAACTGCTGGAGAAATGCATAGTGCCCTGAAAACCTCTGATTTAAACTATAGTACTTTCAATACACAGTCAAATTAAGTGAGCAGAAGATGTAGAGTAGCCTCCAGCAGAAATGTTTTGACCCACCCCATAGGGGTCCTTTACCATTGAATACATGTTGGTGCAAAAGTACTAGGGGGCATATCATTGCCCTTGAGGCCCATTCACTTATCATCTTCAAGTGCTACACCAAGCACTTTACAAGGCAGCCCTGTACTTAACACCAGCTAGAGGCAGGATGCTGAATACAGGCCTCTGTAGCTTCTTGACTCTGTAAGTGCCCCTTATATTGTGATTCTAAATAATGCTCAGGTTAGGGGGTGTCCAAGCAGGTGTCTGACTTTACTTTCTACTTCACCCCTCCATATTAAATTAGTGCATGGCCGCCATCAGGAGTGAAGGTGTAGGGGCATGTAGGTCCTTTCTGGGCCTTTCTACTGTTGATGGGTCTTCTGATACCACATTCAACCCTACGGTCATGAATACAGCTCCAATCTGGAGTGCAAGTACTTGTGCCTATGGGTAATGCCTGTGGGTCTCTGAACTGAGGTCCCATAAAACAAAAGTAGGACTTCAGTGGCACAAGAAAATTTCACATTAGATAGCGAGGTATCCCCATTCCAGGAATTGTCAAGTATCATATAGTTAGCCTAAGGATAAGATTTGGAGTCATGCTGTTCTTGACTTCACATCCAGGCCCAGGTCTGTGAGCAAGGCCACAAAGGCCCAGGCCTAGGGTGCAAGAATCTGGGGCAGCATGTCACCCACTGACCACATTTGAACTGGGAACTAGCAGCAGTGGAGAATAGGTAAGGGTGGTGCAAGTAGGCGGGGCTGTGTAAGGACGGAGGGCGTATGTGCAAGTGGGTTGGGGTGTGCGTGTGGGGTAATGGGTGCAAGCAAGTGGGGGGTGTGCATGAAGGAGGTTAATGTGTGTAGGGGGGTGAGGGGGTCACTTGCTCAGGGGTGGACCATGTTTAAGTCCAGCATTGTTCACATACAACTGTAGTAGTGACAAACTCCCCTCCAGCACATTTGGCCACAAATACCAGATATCACAACCAATGTCAGACAGTCACTACCCCTGTCAACTTCTCAAAACAATGTTATTTCAATAACAATAATAATAATGATCTTAGCCTGTATTTTGCTGTACAATAGGCTGTCGTTTGGTGCTCCCCTTAGTGCTCAGTCAATGATCACATCTGTACAAAGTCAGGCTGCGCTATGCACCTTGCACCAGTGCAGAATGGGGTGTCCGTCAGCCTTTTACTGCCTACCAAGCAATTCTGCGTCTACTGCTGTAAATGAAAAAATATTTTATTTGATCCTGAAATTTGCACATTTCATTCAAAACGATAAGCCCATGCTGCCCCTACATCTCCTCTTCTAATGAGGTAATCTTTCCATCTTTTCATGCAGAGCCCAATACATTTATAGCCTTCAAATTTATTAGCTCAGTAAGATTCACATCTCAACTAAAGTTTCCCGCTAGTGCCATATTTGCTTTGATTTATATGTCATACATTTGTTCTAGAGAATGAACGACTAGAAATCCAGAAGGGTTGGGTTAAAAGAACGATGAAAATCAAATAAAAGTTGCTGAGACGTGAAATGTTATGAATGAATAAATCCTTTGATTTATATAATTAAAGATTTGTGTGTGTTTTATATATATATATATATATATATATAATACACAAAAGCCGTAAATATCTTGTAAATTATATCCTTATAAACGGTGAGTTCTGATGTCATTTCTGTCACATGACTCCCTGAAACTTGTGTATTATAATAAATAAAGTACCCCCATTTGCAAAATATGAGGATATTAGAAGTTACCTCGGAGTTCCATGACCTGTATAAAAACACTCGGCCTTCGGCCTCGAGTTTTTATATGGTCATGAAACTCCTCGGTATCTTATAATATCCTTATATTTTATAATAGGGGTACTTTATTCACTATGTATATACATGTGTGTAGAAGTATGGGGCCAGAATGCTCAGGACCTGGGGTTTTCCAGCTAAGGGTTCTTTCTGTAATTTGGACCTTCAGACCTTGGGGCAAATTCACTAAGCGGCAAAAATTCGCTAGCGTTGGCTTCGCTAACATTTGCCAGGCAAACCGCATTTACGCTAGCGATGCCTAATTTGCATACGGCACGAACTTAAGCGTATAATAGAAGTATGTGTTACAGCCACTACATTACATTACACAAGCCCAGGAAACCTTTAATAAATAAAATAAAGTTGTCCTATTGCCCTACATGTGCCCCCTGTATAGTTGAGTTGCCATATGTTAGGACAGTGATCCTCAACCAGTAACTCGTGAGCAACATGTTGCTCTCCAACCCCTTGGATGTTGCTCTCAGTGGCCTCAAAGCAGGTGCTTATTTTTGAATTCCAGGCTTGGAGGCAAGTTTTTGTTGCATAAAAACAGATGCACTGCCAAACAGAGCCTCAATGTAGGTTGACAAACCATAAAGGGGCTGCCAAATGGCCAATCACAGCACTTATTTGGCACCCCAAGAACATTTTTCATGCTAGTGTTGCTCCCCAACTCCCTTTACTTCTGAATGTTGCTCATGGGTTCAAAAGGTTGGTACTGTTTTATTATTATTATTATGGAGATAATAGAAATAATTTATAAAAATTTTAATTATTGACTTAAAAGGACTCGATGGGAGATGGCCTTCCCGTAATCTTCTATTATAGAGATTTCTGAATAATGGGTTGGGCCTCTGGATAAGG
Source organism: Xenopus borealis (assembly GCA_024363595.1). NCBI lineage: Eukaryota > Metazoa > Chordata > Amphibia > Anura > Pipidae > Xenopus > Xenopus borealis. The sequence goes on from CM044441.1 coordinate 22,182,521, forward strand.
AAACCCATGTGTGTATATGTAGTCTACAGTACAAGTTTTGAATCAGGAAGGACTTTTTCCTCCTTTTTTGCCTCCCCCAGGTCAACTAGAAGCTAGAATTTACTTTGGAAAAGGTGGAACCTTAACTACTTACTATGTAACCATGACACTGATAGGTTACTATACAAATATTAGTTTAATGTCACATATGATATCACATGTAATATTAGTGAGTATCACATGTAGCAACGCTCGGGACATATTTTGAGGATGGGTTTTCTGGCGGATCTTTTAGCGTATTATTGTAGTTTAATTAAGGCTGAAAATATTATGATGAATAATAGACCTTGACTATTTTCCGTCCTAGTTCTGCATAGTTTGAGATGTATATTATGGTTTTTAAGAAGGTTCTTTACGAGTGGCAGTATATTAGCAACATAATTAAGAGAGTTTCATTTCATTAGGTTCTACATTATTAAATAGCAAATCCTGGATTATAAAAAGAAAGGATGAGGGTGTTTATATTAGAGTAAAGGGTAAGTTCCCCTACAGTTATGTATGTTCATTATTTAATGTTGTAGTTTTAACTGTGTAGTTTCATAATAACTAGTGATGGGCGAATTCGCAGGAAATTCCCGTGATTCGCGAAACAACAGAAAATTTTCAGCAGGGTGAAGATTCGCCGGCGCCTCGTTTTGGACGCGGTTGTCCATTTTTTCGGCGCCGGTTATGGGCGCCTGCGTCCAAAAAGGATGCCCACGTCCAAAAACGGATGCCCGCAAGCAAAACTAGGTGAGGTGGCGTTTCGCTAATTTTTTGCCATTTCTTGAATTTCTACTAGAAATTCGTGAAATTTCAGCGAAAGGCCCCAGATTTGCCCATCACTAATAATAACACATCGAGGCAAATACATCTTGTCAGTTGGGAAGCAAATGCATCATTACGCCTTTTCAAGTATGGATACATGCCATGTATATGCTGTAAAATATATTCTTAAAAACTTGGCTTAATGGTGTCATTAAGTTATAATCACTGCTTAGTGGTGTAGTTTGTCATGTGACTTACTGGAACTTGTATATTATAACAAATACTTTACCCTTGTTTGTGAAATACGAGGACATCAGACGTCACCCAGGCATTCCATAACATTTATAAAAGCGCTCAGCCTTGGCTTTGTACCTTTAGGCTTAGTCTAGACGGGGAGATTCGGGGGCGATCCGTCGCCTGGCGACTTCTCGCCGCGACGGATCGCCCCTGAATCTTCCCGAATAGCTAGGCACCGGCGAGGCTTAAAAGCGCCGGCGCGTGTTCACACGGAGCGGCGAGATTTTTAAAATCGCTCCAAATTGCCTGAATCTCCCCGAATAACTAGGCACCGGCGAGGCTTAAAAGCGCCGGCGCGTGTTCACACGGAGCCGCGCGATTTTTAAAATCGCTCCAAATTGCCTCGCCAGGCAATTTGGAGCAATTTTAAAAATCGCGCCGCTCCGTGTGGACACGCGCCGGCGCTTTTAAACCTCGCCGGTGCCTAGCTATTCGGGGAGATTCGGGGGCGATCCGTCGCAGCGAGAAGTCGCCAGGCGACGGATCGCCCCCAAACCTCCCCGTCTGGACTAGCCCTTACATGGTCATGAAATGCCCCACTGACTTATAATACCCTTATATTTTACAACAGGGGGCACATAATTCCTTTAATTATTCTGAAAAAATCCACATCCACTTCTGCTCTGAATTACAGAAAGGACATCTTCCATAGACTCGATTTTATCCAAATAATCCAAAAAATTATTTTTCTCCGTAATAATAATAATAGTACTTTGTACTTGATCCAAACGAAGATATAATTAATCCTTGTTGGAAGCAAAACCAGCCTATTGGGTTTATTTAATGTTTACATGATTTTCTAATAGATTTAAGGTATGAAGATCCAAAATATGGAGAGATCCATTCTACAGGAAAGCCCCAGGTCTGAGCATTCTGGATAACAGGTCCCATACCTGTACCTGTAACTAAAACAGAGACACGGTGATCGCTTTACCATAAATATTTAGTGATGCCAGCAATACAAACACCCCACATAGATGAAATTGTTTTTTTTCTAAGCAGTATATTTACAAAAATGGAAACCAGTCTTCCTTTGAAGCAGAATTCCGATTCTGAATTATAATGAATTTCACAGATGCAGATCCGAAATGCATTTCATGGTTGTCTGCACACTTACATTGTCTATATCTCTTCACTCCACTAGTAAAACTGTTGTTATTTTTAATAGCTTGCTATTCGTTTTGTTGTGATATTCAGCCAAGGTGCCTGACATGGTAACCATAACATATTTGTATTACAGGTAATACATTATCTGGAATCCCCATTATCCAGAAGGTTCCAAAGTATGGAAAGACCCACATCCCATTGAGTCCATTTTCTGTTGTCCCTGTAATAATAAAACAGCATACCTCCCAACATTTTGGAAATAAAAAGAGTTACAGGAAAATGTTTGACCACGCCTATTTTTTTTGACCAAACCCCCTAATTACCATGTTCATTTTACAAAATTTGGCAGGTTATGTTTGAACATATTTCTGTGGGTTTTTTTTTCAGTTATTACAGTTTTGCTAATGAAGTGTAAAGTTTCACAGGGGACCTCCTTATCTAAATTGTTACAGTTACCTATTTGCTTAATTCAAAATTGTTACAAAAGTATCTTAACTGCACCTGGTGAATGTTCTGGGCTCTCTACCAAAAGCCAATTAAGCTAGAAACCTTGTATCTTTTTCTGGCTTTTCGGTGCAGAGAAAGTCGTGACTTTTCAGTATCAACACGGGACTAAGGGGTGAGCTGTCAAAAACGGGACTGTCCTGCTGAAAATGGGAGAGGTGGGAGGTATGAAACAAGAACCTTGTACTTCATGCTAACTAAGCTGCATCTGTCCATATTGGTGGCAGAAAAATCCTGTTTGGGTTAAATGTTTAAATGTTTTTTTAGTAGACATAAGGTAACTTAATACAACAGAGATTATTTATAGAAAAGAAAAGATATGCAAGCTTCAAAGGCATAAGAAGGATTTTTTACAAGTGTACACTTATGGGAATATATTTCATTTCAGGTGTCGATCTTAGTGGGAACTTATTGACTTTTAACAAACCTATTAATCACAGTGGGAAAATGTTTTATGATTTATGATCTGTATTAATTTTCCATGTCTTTCATCAAGCCCCAGGAAATGTACTCTAGAAATATATGAGTGGCATAGTGCTGGGGTTATTTACCTGTGTGCTAATGATAGAGCAACTATTGGAAAATAGGCATGGGGAAGGGTCAGACAGGACCCCCGCCCCTACTGTGACCCACCAAGCAGCACACAATCACTAACAGCGCCGCTCAGCACACATATGCACTTGGCACTGAGTGTCGCCAGAAAACAATATTTTGGAGTACAATCGGAAGAGGGGTGTCTGTCCCGGCAGGGGCCCATGAGGGTCAGAAGCCCACCAAGTTTTTTCCCGATAACCGCCGGGCCACTCCGACCTTGCATATGGGTGATATAAAAGGTGCACTGCGATCTCCAAATGCCCTCCCATCCGCCCATTCCCCATCCTGCTTCTGTCCACTCCCCGGCCTTGTGCCCGCCTACTACCCTTCCGGCGCCAGAGTCTCGCAGCCACCTGCATCCCCCTTCCACTCCGCAGGTAAGGAAACGGCTGGGCATTATTCTATTCAGCTATAGAGGCAGGGCCGGATTTACATAGCAGGTGTCCCTAGGCCCACTGCCATTCGTCGCCCCCATAATCTGTCCTTTATTCCCAAATTTTCATCATGAAGACCAGAACAATGGGGATTGGTGCATGGGAAATGTAAAAAAACTATTGTATCTCCTGTGTATCCCCAGTGTTTCTGGACCAATGTGGGTTTGGCTGAGCAGCATGCCGCCCCCTAAAATCCTGCCACCCTAGGCCCGGCCTAGTTGGCCTTTCCACAAATCCGGGCCTGTATAGAGGAAGCAGACCCTGCATTCTGGCCCCCACCATGACCCACCTGCAGGGTCGCTTCCTTTATAGTTATGCCTCTGTAAATACCAGGTCACATTTGTATGGTGTAGATGTTAGCATTCTAAAAGAAATGATTAGTCTTCTTTTTTTTTCTTTTTTTGGGGTTTAAAAAAAAAAAAAATGGTCTGCAGCTTCTTACATGGAATGTAGACATGTAGTAGCTAGAATACACCCTATGAACCAGGCAGCAGCATGGTAGACAGTTTGTAGGTACACGGTGTGGTAGTATGGGTTTCTTCTCCAAAGCATACAGGCTGCTAGATATATGACAATTAACCATGATTAACAGAGTAGCATCATTAACCTCCAACTACTAACAACAAGGTTAAGGTTTAAATATAACACTGTGTGAATGTGGAGTGACAGAAGGCATTTGGGGAAGACTGATGATTTTGCAGGACTGAGTTTGGAATAAACCTTGAACATTATGAATATGTCTAGTTTAGTATAGTATTCTGTATCATGTGTATAATTCTATGTTAGATATAGTTGTTTATGGGATTTTATATAAAACCTGCTGAAATACAGAGTAACATCTATCCAAGGTCGAACAGGGCTGGAAGGATTCCAGGAAAAAATCTGGTGGGCCTGCCCCTCTGCTCAAACTATTGGCTCTGCCCCCCAACCTTCCCTCTGGCCCCCCTGGCAAAAAGAATAAAGTATGCAAGGTGGAGGGGGGTTTGTAACTGGGGTGGATGGCAAGGGGGGGGAGGGTGCGGGCTCCTGAGTGGGTGGGCCCAGGACCCCCCAGTCCAACGCTGCACCTATCTACCAGCAAAATGTGCCCCTGAAGAATGATTCTGAAAATGCTGCATTATTTCCATACATCCAAACATGTCATTATTAAAAACTTTAATATATTTAAGGCCATACCATGAAAATTAGATTAAGCACACCACCAAATAGATTCTCCTTCCATCTATTTTCACTGGTGCTCTCACTACCAATGGTGTCCTGAGTACCAATATTTCTACCAAACAAAGAATTTTGAACTTGGGGCAACAAAAGTCAGGTGCAAGGGTTATAGCGACATTAATTTATAGAAAAACAACAATGCTCCTTCTAGACTTGTGCTGCCGCAAGTTGCTTTAAGGCCATACCAAGATTTCCGGTGACAAAGCTGATTTACATCCACACAAGCCCTCTTGTTGCTTAGTCCCGCAGTTTTTGTGGTCTGCAATTCTGAACTGTCAGATCAGGACAACTGGGGTGGGTATTTATTAGTAGATGGCTTGGTATCCTCAAAGAATATATGTCTTACGTTATCAATAAATGTTTCTTAAATTTAATGTATGCGTTCTATTTTACAATATACAATTTATGTTGGAAAAACGACTATCCAGAAAACAAAAATACCATTGCTCTTCTTTTTAGGGTTCTTAGGGCCAAGTCATAATGCATACTTTTTTTGGTTAAAGACGAAATGCTTGGGGACCTTTGTATCATCCATATAATGTATAAATTCAAAGAGCAAATAAGGAACCACGCATAACAATAATCATTCTGATCAGCAGTGAGTTCTGGGAGATGTAGTTGAGCAAAGATGCAAGAGCAACCAAAAGTATGTCTGGGCTGTTGGAAACGATGATGGATCTATAAGTGACTGCAATGTTTCCATTCTGCAAGAAAGAATGCGATTTGTACTTTGGAACCCATTTAATCCTTCAGACTTTGAAAAATGACTTGGAAGTCTATTCAATAACTTGGCAGACTGGCCTCTTTGTGATACGATTCAGTACTTTTATGATGTTAACCATTATAAGTTAAATGCTTTCTCGTTTAAAAAGATGTTATTTTGCAATATAAAGTACAGCTCCCGAAAGAAAAAAAAAACACACACACTTTCGAGCAATGCCAAGAGCAGTGGGTGCCAAAAAATGAATCGTCTTTCATTCATCAGTAGAGGGAATGTTCTGGCTGAAGTCCATTGCAAAAAAAGCAATAATTGAGGTTATTGTTTCTTTTCTAGGAGCGTAATATGCACAGGGAAATTATAGGGTGCAGTTTACTGCCATAAAGTTGTATTTCAAATTTACAGGCGCTACATTTCCACCATGTTATGCTTCTGAATCTATTATCATCATTATTTATTTATATTGATTATAACTGTACACAGGTATGGGACCTGTTATCCAGAATGCTTAGGTTTTTTATACAATGGATCTTTCCGTAGTTTGGATCTTCATACCTTAAATCTACTAGGAAATCATGTGCCTATAGGCTGGTTTTGCTTCCAGTAAGGTTTCAATATATCTTAGTTTGGATCAAGTAAAAGATACTGTTTTAGTAACACAGAGAAAAAGGAAATTATTTTAAAAAATTTGGATTATTTGGAAAAAAGGAGTCTGTGGGGCAAATTCACTAAAGCGCGAAGGGTCTAACACTAGCGCTAATTTGCCAGCGTGACGTCAATTTGTAACTTTGCAAATTCACTAACACGGACTCTGGTGAATTTTCGCTAGTGAAGTAGATAGACTAGCGCAACTTCGCACCCTTACGCCAGGCAAAGTTGCGCACTGACGAAGGATCGTAATTACGCAAATTCACTAAGATGACCATTTTACTGAACGTTACCATTTACGCTAGACGTTACTTCGCCAGGTCAGACCGGGCGAAGTTCAATACAATAGATAGGAGTTTGAAAAAAAATTGAATTTTTTTCTAAGTCCCAAAAAAACGCTGGCGTATTTTACCTTTTGTAGGGTGATAGTCTGAAAAATAGCAAAAATTTTTTGGGGGGGTTACCCTCCTTCCCCCCTACATTTCCTATGGCAACACAACTATACAGGGGCCACATGTAGGGCAATAGGACAACTTAATTTTATTTATTAAAGGTTTCCTGGGCTTGTGTAGTGGAATGTAGTGGCTGTAACATATACTTCTATTACACTTTGAAATTCACGCCGTATGCAAATTAGGCATCGTTCACCGACCGGAGCGTAACTTCGCACTTTAGTGAATTTGCGTAGCGCTGGCGAAGTGTGGCAAACGTTAAGCGGAGCAGTTGGAGCAGTGCTGAGATTACTGCCCCCCCCCCCAGGTTTCCCAGCTGCACAGTTTAGGAGTTACATCCCTAGGACCAGGGCCGGACCAGATCTGTACCTGAGCCTCTTCCTACTGCGGCAAAAACTCAGCAATAACTCAGTGCGCTCACTTTCGTATGTGCACAGACACAAACACGCCGGGGGGGGGGGGAGCCGAAAGGGGGCCCTGAGGCCCAGTTCTTTTTTTCCTCTAAAAATTTCTATTTCTTTAAAACTCTAAAAAAAAAAACACAAAAAACTGTGAAAAACTTTTTTTTAGCCATTTAGACTTTTAGAGGTTTTCAGGTTTTACTGCTAAAACCCAAAACACTCCCATTTTTTGAGGTTTTTAGGGATATTCATAGTTTTTTTTTCTGTTCGTACTTTTTATATTCTGAACTTTCAATAACTTTCATTGCACAGTCACTCGGTACTCCCACCAACCCATATTCTTCTTCCACACATTATAATCGTCCCTCTCTGTATATGGCTACGTGCATAATTGCAACCATTTCTCAGATGAAATTCCAGAGACACACATAGTCAGACAGGCATGCATAATCCCATCACATGGAGCTCAAGGGGAGAATTACACAAATGTACAATCATTATTTTGAGCTTAAAATAATAATGTTCCGTTATTCTTGATTTTCAAAGGAATGTGAGGTGTAGTTAGGTATCAGAAGACTAAACAAGCACATTTTAATGTGCGTTGTAGAACATTTTAAAAATAAGGGCCAACCAAAATCCGTGGAGACAATTTAAATAATTGTGACTATTAGCTCTCCTGAAATAATAATGTTTTACATGCATGGAAATCAATTTAAAGCTGAATTTTTCTGTACAGGTTTTTGGGCAATAAAAAGGAAACGTAATGCTTGGAATGTATAACGATAGCCTCTATAGTGAAAGTCTCGATCAAGGGTGTCTGGTAAATAAAAAGTCAATTAATAAAATACTTTAGATAATCATTGACAAACTCAGAAAATCGTATGGCATCCCAGCATGCACCTGGGCCAAAGAAAAAGATAATGGAGGTTGGCATAAGGATTGCAGAAGACAAATGTCTCTGGCTATTTTGAGAGCTACAATGTCCATGCAATATGATGCAGGAGATATGAATGAGATTAATCATATTCGTCTGTAGTTATAGACCAATGCAGTAACTAACTCTCATTTATCCATGAATTGTGGCTTTGTATCATCAGAAGAAGAATAAAAACAAGGGAATTTCTTATGGAGTCCAATGGTGTCTTCAGACATTAATAATTTTTTTGCCAAAATAAGGTCCAGTAGAGTGTTCTTTTGTTTAACAGAATATAAAAACATGACAAGTGGATTCCTCATTTGACCCTTCAGCTGTCCCATTGAACCCCATTGTTACATGCTGTAATGAAACACCAGGAGTCAGAAATAGTGAAAATCGCCACAGCATTGATTCACATTTTATCAAATAAATAGGACCTTGCCAGCCTCACCCCAAGGCAATATTCAAAGCCAGATTACTACTATGCTCTGTCGCTCCTCACTTGAGATCAGCACTATGTCATTAGATGCACCATTAGTTTGCTCTACCTACAGAGAGGATGACCCCAACTCTGCTACCTGCAGGAGCTGCATTTCCCACCATGAGAGAAGTTCAGCAGCCCTGCTGTTGGTCCTGAATCTGCAGTGTGTCCATGATAGGAAATCCAAGCATTCTGGATAACAGGTCCCATACCTGTACATCTGAAACAATAACAAATGGGGAACAAAAATGTTATCTTATTTAAGAAAAAACTCAAATGGCAAAAACCCAAATCAGCAAATTCGAGTCCCACAACCCAAAACAACTAGAATTAATCAAGTTTTTTTGGGCAAAACAGAACTCAAAGCACTCAAATCATTCAAGTTTTCTGGCAAAAAAAAAACACTCCAACATCACACAAGCTGTTAACATCTTCTAATGGTTCCAAGGACCTCTGCCATTGACTCCTACATTACCTAGACAAATTTAGATGTGATTTTTCAGATTCAAGCTATTTCCTGGGCAGGGATATAATAAACCTCGAACATTCAAGTTTTTTTTTTTAAACTTGAATGAAGTTTTTTGAATCCAAAGATTTGGTTTTGACCAAAAAAGGCAACTCAAAAACTAAACTTTTCATGAAAAAATCAACTCAACCCACTGATGTAAGGACCATCCCTTAAGTAGATGCCCCACTCCTTGATAAGCTTGACTTTTATTGTTGGCTACAGGACACCTCCCAACATTTTGGAAATAAAAAGAGGGACAAAAAAGTTTCCACTAATTTTTGGCCGTGCCCATTTTTTTTTTACCTCACCCCCTAATTTCCATGTTCATTTTACAAAATTTGGCAGGTTATGAAAGTTTGAACATATTTCTGTGTTTATGTTTTCAGTTATTACAGTTTTGCTAATGAAGGTGAATTGTCCTTTAAAATGGGGTTCTTGGTTTTTCCGCACCTTCTAACCACCCATCACCATTCTTTAGAAGTCCTTTAATCTGAGACGTGCAGACAGCTCTTAAAAATGAACACGAATTTGTACCAAAAAGAAAGGAACTGCAAAGAAGAGCTAACGAGGTTGCACAGCCTTATTAATAATATAATTAGATTGTGTGTGTGACTTGGAAACCATGAAAGGAATGATTAATTATTATTGATAGGTGCAAATAAATTCATTCAAAATGCATTGTGTCCGCACTTTGATATATTGTTATTATTATATCTTGTGATGAACAATAAAGAGTTAATAAAGTGCAATAGTGTAAGGGGTGCTAGTTACGGAAGCAACAGTTCACATTCCACTAGTCTTGTAGAAGAAGGAATCACTCAGTAAAACATAAAATGTAATAGTTCGTTAAAATCAAATGAGGGATTTGATGAAATATAAAAACAATAAAAAATATGATGTATCCCGATCTGGTTTCACAGTTGTAAGGATTGCAGTATATCTGAGTAATGAAAATACTGGTCCCACCTAGATCATTACATCAGCCTATATGCCCTCTGATGTGTTGGGGTGGGGAGCAGGAAGGTGTCTATAGTAAAAGAAATTAGGTGGCTCCCATTGTGGGAAAAATAACGGACAAACCCACACCTTGTATGCTGGACCTTGAAGTATCACACAAGTGTTAATTCCAAAATGGTGTGTAAGAAGAGTAGACTGACACTTTGTCCTCTCTAAGGCACCTAAGTAGGTATGGCCTATTCCCTATGTCTTGTATTAAAGCAACACCAAAAGTTTGGACATGAACACGATGGGTTAAATAACCAAAGGTAATGCATACAAACGGAGGACAGACCCAGTGTACTGAACCTTGCAGTATTATACAGATTATATATATGTTTCCAATATGGTGTGCATAGAGTAACTGGCACTTTGTCCTCTCAGAGGCACCTAAGTAAGTGTGGCCTGTTCCCTATCGCTAGTGCAAATGCAACACCGAAAATTGGAAACGGGCAAAGCCCAAAATTAAGTCTGTGTGAGTGCTGGTAACAACATCACCGGTCTGTCCAACGTTACCTCTGTTGTTAGAGGAAAACTGCTGCCACCATTCAACCTGCCCTCCACAGTGCCTCCTCCCCACCTTAAACCGCTCGATAGCGCCAACGCCTGACGTACGTTTCGCCTGTATAGGTTTTCTCAAAGGCCAGTTACTCTATGCACACCGTATCAGAAACATATATGTCTGTATAATAAAAAAGAAAGAAATGGGTCAAGTTTCCAGGCACAGTTCATTATTAAGATGTTAATTATTAACAATAAAATGTGGTTAATGAGTGACAGTACATTACCCTGCATTGAGATTTGGGATGGTTACTGGTGTTGTGTGGCCATAAAGCTTGTAGTTTTCCTAATATAATCAGCTGGAGCACAATAAACATTGCGATTCTACTTGGAATTGTATGTTGAGAATTTGCAAGAACCAGCCTATTAAAGTCACAATATTTTCCTACTGTCTTTCAATTTCACAGTCTCTCAGTCACCGATTATTTGCTCCTGACACTTGATGCTGCCTCAGTAAATCTCTTCTTATAAGCAGAAAGAACATCTGCTAATATTGATGACATGTTCTGGGGGTTTTTATGACTCTTGTCAAGATCATCCAATTCTCTTGCTTTATTTGTGCCTCTCGTGGGTATTGACTCCATTAGTCTGCAGTCATTATGTAAATAGCTCCACGTGCTGGCTGGCGGACAGCTGAAAAATATATGCGCAAACAGAGAAACCTCAGAATACTTACAACTCTTGGTTAAATGTTGGCATTCTCAAGTGATTTTCACTTTTCTTGTCCTCAGTACATAACTAGATGTTACTGCCCCCCCCCGAGAATTAATTTTAGGGCCCCAATGTATCCAGAGGTTGTCCTGTTTTACCAATAGATGATGAAATTACTCATTATTTGGGCCTCATTGGGTCCCCTATTAGGTAAACCACCTGCCAAGACGGGCTGGTATTACAAATTTACCGGCAATGTAGCTGCTGGTAAATCTGTAATACCCCTATCAAAAGCCTTTGGTCTGCCCCCCAATCTGCTCAAAACTTACCCTTTCTCCGTCTTCTGACCAATTGCGTGTCATGGCTCTGACCCTTTTGACACCACAACACGCCCCCTTTCTTATTGAAAGGTGGCAACCCTACCCCCTATACCTACTACAGCTGCTTCCTCTGTAGTTAGACCCCCTACTTGTCCTGTAATGATGGCCTCATGGCCTGCATTTATGTTGTTCTTGGAGAGATCTCTACTATAAAAAGCCACAGGATCAGCCTATAGGACCAATGCTTTGGTCAGGAGCACTCTTCCTAAGAAGTTTAACCAGGCAATGAGGTGGTCTGACCAGAGATAAATTGTTAGTGACTACAATTATAAACTTACGACTTAAACCCCTATTACAGAACTAGAAACAGAAGTCCTAATACAGTACACTGCTTGCTATTACAGGTATGGGATTTGCTATTCAGAAACCCATTATCCAGAAACCCCCTAGGTTTGCCAGCCCCAGATTTTAGGAATTACAGGACAAGTTGCTATTGAGGTTATGATGGTTTAGATTCTATTTCATATAGCTTGTAGAGGTATGGGAACCATTATCTTGAAAACCGCTATCCAAAAAGCTCCAAAATTACAGTAAGGCCATCTCTTATAAACACTATTTTATCCAAATAATCTGAATAAAAAAATAATTTTTCTCTCTAATAATAAAACAGCACCGTGTACTTGATCACAGACAAGATATACTTAATCCTCATTGGAATCAAAACAAGCCTATTTGGGTTTAATTAACGTTTACATGATTTTCTAGTAGATATATGGTATGAAGATCCAAATTATGGAAAACCCCAGGTCCCAAGAATTCTGGAAAACAGGTCCCATACATGTACTACATTAGGCTCAAGAAGTAACCAAGAGCCTTCTATTGACTATTTTATTCCATTGAGCATAGTTGACTGGGGTATCACAACTTGTACAATACTAGGTTTTGATTACTAGATTTAGGGCCCAAAGATTTATTGTTATTGTTTTTTATTTAGATTATTCGCAGCTACCAGGTGCCCAAGTTATTTTCTAAATGCCACCGTCTTGCAAAATGTGTGACCATGGTCCAGTGATGTCATGGAAATGGGCTGTGTGCCCATTGGCTCTAATCTGAGACGTCATTAAATCAGGTGTGGCCAAACTGGCCATATTTCCTAATTACATGCTAATTATGAACAAATAATGCAGCTCTGGTAAAATAAAAGCAGTAGCTACTGGAAACAAAGCTTGACGCGTTTTCGACTGAGTCCTTAATTATGGGCTCTAATGTGTTTATTTACTCAGATGATAAAAATTGTGCCAAACCCTGGAATGTATTTATTAATGATATTATAAAATAGTAGCATATTTTCTTATTAAGCATGTGGGAACAGTTGCACTGAATCTTCGAAAAATCCATATTTTATGCCTTGCTTGCTGTAATCTCAGTTTACAGAGCAGATGGCACTACAAGACTCTTGGAATTTGACCAAATCTCTTTGATGCTGTAGTTGTGTAGAATCCTGGTTAACATGGTCTATTTGTTTTTGCAGTGCGCTTCTGGATTCAATTTACTGGAATATTTAGAGACTATGGTGTATACAGCACAGCCTCATTATATTGGCTACAAGGGTGTTGTAGGAGCACAGAAAGTTAAATAATGTATAGCCAAAGTACAGGTATGTGCTCCATTATTTGGAAACCAGTTATCCAGAAAGCTCGGAATTACAGTAAAGTCATCTCTTATAGATTCCATTTTATCCAAATAATCCAAAGTTTTAAAAACTATTTCCTTTTTTTTCTGAGCCAGCCATTTGGGTTTATTTAATGATAAAATTATTTTCTAGGTATGAAGATCCAAATTACAGAAAGATCTGTTACCCAGAAAACTCCAGGTTCATAGCATTCTCGATAACAGGTTGCATACCGGTACAGTGAAAATGCTACTGATCCAGCCAAATTTATTCCAAATACCACTGGGCTTTGGGCAATGTGGGAGCAGAAAGGTGCAAAACAGACATTTTAAAGCTATGGTAAGAAGGGGAAACACAGGGTGGTAAGAGAGGGCCGAATAACTGAAGACTTGGCTATCTGGGTGCCACACTGGTGGAACATTGGTTTTCTTCTTCTGAAACTGAGACTAAGCAGGGCTGTTACATCTGATAATGCTGTTTCTACACTCAGTGTTGGACTGGGACACCAGGGGCCCACCCAAAAACCTTAGACCAGGGGGCTCACTCTCAGTACTAATATTCTTCATCTCCTCAATCAACCTCTTTTCTCCATACTATAATCAATTATTCCATCTATTTAGCCTCTTTGTTCTCATAGAAATAGGGAATGGCCTTGAAATAGGCCAAACGTTTAGCAGCATGAGGGCCCCTGACACCTTGGCCCACCAGGAGTTGTTTTCCTGGTATTCCGATGGGTCAGTCTGTCTACACTGTATAGAAGGGGCCGGGGCTTGTTTTGGAAGTAAAATACGGATTCAGAACTACTTCTTTAGAATCTTCACCAGCTATGCTACTGTATTCAGCATGTTATTAACCCAGGCAATTACTTGTTTGATCCAACTCCAGCAGATTCTTCCCCGTTTATAAGAAGAAGCATTAAATTGTAGTTCCCCACCCATCTGAAATGTACTAAAGAGCTGGAGGAAACAATGCGGAACTTGTCCTTCCCGTACAAAAGCAATGTTCTGCTTCTAATTTTAATGCCATAAATTCTGCCTACCACAACCTCCTCTGCTCCATCTGCCTCTGATTATATTAATCACCCTTCATATGATCACTCTTTGATGAAAGGGTTTATTAAGAGGAGAAATAATACACGGCTTGAGAATAGTTGCAGTTTATACTGGCGGACGTGTCTGCTGAAGTGACACCCAACTGCAGGCACCTGAGTAACGTCTGTGAAATTCCCACATCGTATCCCACGATGAAAACATAGATATATATAATGGGACAATGTGGTTTTTCTATAAGGCCTGCCTTCCACAATTAATCATAGGCACTTTCTGCCCTGGCCTTATTGCATGCAACTTATTGTTTAATATCATAATCTTTTATTTCCAGTTCCAAATAAAGGTTTATTCATAATGTGCCAATAAAATGTGATGATGTCATACTGGGACAAGAGACAGCTGACGTCCTTTGAGCAAAGTACTGATTCTAACAGCAGGGTCTAGCAATGATAATAATGATACCACCTTTGTGCTATAATTTTTAATGAGAAGGAACAGAATTCTATGTTACCGACTTCTGATCTTATTGAGTAAACTGACACTCAAATACTAATATAATTCTGCAATTAACTAGGTGCGCCCAAAGACCCGGTCGCCCGGTTAGATTTAGAGAGGGAATTACAGATGTAATAAATGTTTATTAACCAAACAGGCAGAAGAGAATAGTGTAAGCGCATGTTTGGATAAATAGCTTTACCTGAAGGATGTATTAGGGGTAATAAACTGAAAATCAGTACTAATAACAGTATATACAGTATATATTGGGATTGCCTATAAATGACTGCAGTGGAAATAAGGTATGATGGGAATTCCTCTAGGTTTAGGTCTACTACTGCATAGGCCCAATATGATATCCTCTGATACCAGTCTGACACTGGCCAGCCATGACTTTTTGTATTGCCTACTGCCCTGTTTTTCAACCAACGCATACGTTGCCAAGGTAAAATTATTTTGCATAAACTGCGTATTTTTAAGGGCTTCTGTGAGCTGGAACAGTCCTCTGTCGTGGAGTCCGGTATGGGTTCAGTCTGGCAAACCAATGCCTGACCTGGACCCACTGACCCGCACCCGTCTCCCCGTTATGCCCTCTTCCCAGACTTGCACCCATAATGGATTTACTTACCACCAAATCAGGGAACTCTCATGCCCCGAAGTGACGTCACCATGGGCTGGAAGTGACATCACAAGTAGACAGATCAACCAGGTAAAGGTGAAAAAAATTACATGACCACTGGGGGTGAGAGGGAAGGCTACGACCCATATACCCGCAGACTGCCTACCTGGCTGGTAAATATAGAACTTTCTACCCAACTGCTTTGCAGGTATTGCATGGGTACCAGACCTGCTGCAGGTCTCCACTGTGCTGCACTGGCAACTTTATTCTTGCGTCGTTTTATCGTACAGTAGCAATTCAGGACGCAGGATATAAATTGAACAGCTATGGACGGGGCTGCCGTTTCACCTTCTGTACATAAATAGGTCAAAGAGATGAGCTTTCCAATGAAGTAAACTGTGAATAAACCTCAGCCATGGACAAAATCAAGATTTTATTTTTATCTCAGTGCAAAAAAAAAATCTGTCTAAGACATGATATCCCATTACAACATGCCACTAACAATGTACACGTGGAAGAGTAAAAAATTATCTATAGATGCATAGCTAACGGCTTAATAGGAAAAAATCATGTCCCTGGATTGACTGCTAATCCAGAAAGCAACATTCCTGCAAATAAATAAATAACATTTTAATCCAAATAAGTAAAGGATCAAGCAAGGGAGGCTCAGATATTGATCCCTAACTAATCTGGCAGGAACAAGTTAGATTTAGATCCATGCTGCAGATTACATCAGTTTCTTTGTAGCCATGAATTATCCAAACGTTGGATCTTATTATTCATGCACTGAATCATGCACACATCCCTTTTAATGGATATGTTATTTAATTCTTTGCACTGCAGGGACAAGCCATACTGCCGGTGGATTCTACATGTGTCCAGTTAAGAGAGTTGAATTTACAGCCTAATTTGATCCTTGATCAAAATAACTGAAAGATCAAAGACGTAATACATTTGTGCATTTCATGTTTTTGTCATTTGTTTAAATGTATAAACTAGGCATTAGTATAATCTGTTTAAGAAAGGGCAGCCATAAAATATACACATGTTGCATGGCTAATGTTGGCTGCATTTTGCTATGGATTAATGTCTACTGAACTTGTTCATTCCGGTTTTGTCAATGTGATATTTATATATTTTGGAATTAAAGGAAAACTATACCCCCCAACAATGTAGGTCTCTATAAAAAGATATTACATAAAACAACTCAAGTATTCATTTTGGGAGTATAGTTTTCCTTTAAGTTTATTGTGCACATTTTTTTTTTTTCTTCAAAACTCCGCTTGCGAATCACTACGGAAGAGCACTGGGGCCAGAAAAAAGAATATTCTGATGAATTATGACTTTTAAAAGTCATAATTATGACTTTAAATCTGATAATTATGACTTTTAAACCTATAATTATGTCTTTTAATCACATAATTATGACTTTAAAATGTCGAAATTATGACTTTTAACATTATGAGTTTAAAAGTCATAATTATGAGATTTAAAGTCATAATTATGAGATTTAAAGTCATAATTATCAGATTTAAAGTCATAATTATGAGTTTTAAAAGTCATAATTCATCAGAATATTTTTTTTTTTTGCCCCAGTGCTCTTCGGTAAATCACCCCAATTTGTAGCAACAAATTAAGTCAGTGTAAGTTTTATAGTGTTATTGATTCCATTTATCTTGGGTAAACTATGTCAAATGTAATTTTATCTTATGTTAAAAGGGTTGTTCACCTTTTACTTAACTTTTAGTATGAGCTAGATGTTCATTTTCTAAGACTATTTGCAATTGGTTTTTATGCTGCGTTCCACCTGTGGTCAGCGGTTACATGCACCAGTATGAGTACGGCCCCTTTGAATGATGTGGTGTTTCTACAAATGCCCTGCAGGTGTCACTGTGCACATTACTTGTGCTATGCAGATACACAGGACTTTCTGTACAGCTTGGAAAGTGAAAGTAGGAAGTAAAACAGTTGTGTAATGGTTGCATGAACCTATTAATAAAGCAGTTATACCCTTCCCATCCTAGTCGCCCAAGTGCACTTTCAGCCTGGATCTTTAGTCAGAATTGAGAAACCAGGAATACTGAAACAAGGACAATCTACTACACCACTTGAAGTGAGACGCCAGCGAGGACCATACACATATGAACTGTCTGATGGACGCATATGGAATGCAAGTTGTCTTGCACCTGCTAGATATGACTTTGCAGACATTCCATTTGATGAAGGACATTTCCCTACTCCTAATGCCAACTGCAATAGGCCTGAAGAAAGTGAACCTATAAGGCATAGTGAGAGAATCAGAAAACTACCTGCATGGACCCAGGACTGTGTGATATGAATAATGTATATTATTGCTTTAAGATGCATTGTTGTTGTTTGTTATATTTGTCCAAATGCATTCCTACTATAGGGGGAATATATGGTGTTTATACAAATGGCCTGCGGGTGTCACTGTGCAGTTTACTTGTGCTATGCAGATACACAGGACTTTCTGTACAGCTTGGAAAGTGAAAGTAGGAAGTAATGCAGTTGTGTAATCGTTGCATGAACCTGTTAATAAAACAGTTTTACCCTCCTCATTCTCGGCTACCAAAACATAACAAATGAATAGGCTGCATTTCTTCCTGCACTACCCTGCGGTTGAATGCATTAAAACCGAATGCAGGGGAGCACAGGAAAACCGCTCCAAAATTAATGGTCAACTATCCATGCATTATGTAGATTCATTGTGTGACCAGCATTAAAGGGGTGGTTATTTACCGATAACCTATGCTGAAGTGTAACTTCAAACAGAATATAGTTCCAGTATAGATCTATTAAACCACACACAATCACATGGATGTCATCTTACATCATCAGCTACAAACAGCTGGAGACACATGAACTAATTCAAATTGACTTTGCATGGTAGTACAGCAAGCAGCACAGTCTGCATCAGATTTGATCAGTAGCACGGTCTGCATCAGATTTGATCAGTAATCAGCCCAGCAGCATCAGCTCCTTAAGCAAATGTCATTTTACTTTGTGCTGATAATTCCTAAGTGAAAGTTGAGAAGCAGAAGTGGCGACTTTGACGGCACAGGTCAATACTGCAAAATGAGCTATTGTACCTATTGTACCTTCAGGTTGGTGTGATACTACCAGAGAACAATCTTTTTTTTTTGGCTTTAGATCTCCTTTAAATTCTAAATTAAAGAAAAAAACTGTGCTGCGGACGTATCTCTGCTGCCGGGGGAGTTCCTGGCTCATGTGAGTCCAAGTCATGAGTTTGCTGAGATTTCCCCCTGATTGAGCTGCAGTGAATGGGAATGGATTAAACCAACGAGTCACCTGGAGGAATGCAGGCCAATTAGCATAGCCAAATTGATTCTATCCCATTGCATTCATAACATGACCACCAGGAATGAACTTGTCGTTAGTGGGGGGCACAAGGGTCACAAAGTGGGGAAATACCAGTAGCTTTATCTTTACAGAGCTATAGCTTTTATCTTTTTGTATTTCCTACATCTGCTGCATTTGCTTTTCCATTTGCTGCATTTGCATTTACAACTGGCTGCCAGGGGTCTGACTGCAGTAGGAGATAATAAGGTGGATTCCAGAGATAGAATTATTTGCAATAGAGTCAGATAACCTTCTCACAGCCTGTTGGATATGTGCCTATTCTCACAACCAAAGCCCCTTATGACAGTAAACACATGACCCACTGATCAAAGATGTAAGTCTGGATTTTCCGGCATTCTGCTGTGTTAATGCATCAGAGTTTTGCCTGTGGGTCTCTACCCATGGGAACATAAATGGGCACTGAATAAAATAAACACAGATCACGTTGTTTTCACACTTACAGCACTGATGCCCACTCCTATGGGTAGAGGCCTGTGGTACGGTCCGGCAGAACACACAAACACATGATTAGGTTTAAAAATGCCAGTGGGAATTTGCCTCTCTTCATTATAGGATGCTAAAGATACAGACAGGCAGAGTAAGTGTGATCATCTACTACAGTACTACAGGTTGTGGGGGTGAAAGGTGAACACAGGGGTCACATTGTTTTACATAGTTCCCATTTATCCCTATATAAATACTCATGATAATAACACTAGCATTGGAGGTGCCCTGCCTGCTTTCTAGTGCAATTAGCCTGACTCACCCAATTCCCACTAGCATCCAATCACAGCTCTAGTTCTTGTTCATCTTATGTCTGGTTGGTGCTGCAGGCACCGCCAACTCACTTCAACCTTGGAACGCAAGAAAGAGCACCCCATTTTTGTTTATGCTCATGTTAAATTGGATAGGTGAAAAGACCTTTGACTATGATGGCGGCATCAGAATATGTCAAGGAATCCTTAAAGGGGTTGTTCCCCTTTAAAATAACTTTTTGTATGATGAGAGTGATATTCTGAGACAATTACCCTAGCAGCCATGCATTGGTTTGAATAAGAGACTGGAATATGAATAGGAGAGGCCTGAATAGAAAGATAAGATTAGTAATAAAAAGTAGCAATAACAATAAATGTGTAGCTTACAAAACATTTGTTTTTTAGACAGGGTCTAATGCTGGAAAGAGTCAGACTAAGAAAGCAAATAATTTCAAAACTATAAAAAATCTATAGCATAGTAAAAGTTAACTGCAAGGTGAATCACCCCTTTAACATATTAAGGTTAATTTCCTCTGACCCTAGCAAAAGTTTTAGAGCACTAGAGCAGGGTCACCGAGAAAAAAATGGATGGGCTCCCGGCTATTATGGGCCCTGCTGGCCCAGATCCACGATTCTGAGGGTTCCTAATGCCACGACCTCCCTTTGTTGGGGTGGCCACGGCAAAAACACAGAACGCAAGTGCACACATGAGACTGGGGGGCCCAGAGTTCACCAGGGCTACAGCCCCAGGGTCCCCTGGCATGCAGAGCTCTATGTTAATGCACCTGCGCTTGGTGCTGCATTAATGCACCTGCGTGCGGTGCTGCATTAGTGCGCAGCACTGCGTCAATGCACATGCAACGTGTTTCTGCCAAGTACACACAAAAGGAGGGAGGCTGTGGCATTAAGGGGCTGATTTGGCCCAGTGGGGAATACAAGAGCCCGGGACCAACCAGGTTTTTTCCCAGCCCAGTCTGACCCTAATATGAGGCGCAGTGTGCTGGCTCAGCAGGTGGGTCCGAGGGGGGCCCTGGGGCCGGAGTTAGGGTTGCCACCTTTTCTTGAAAAAAATACCGGCCTTCCTATATATTTATCTTTTTTCCCTATTAATAACATTGGGATGAACCATCAAAAATACCGGCCAGGCCGGTAAAATACCGGCCAGGTGGCAACCCTAGCCGCAGTCCCAGTGGGGACCATAGTCCGACCCTGCACTATAGGGTATAAAAATACACTCCTTAGTGCTCATTTAAAAAATAATTTGCATCTGGGGTCTGGCAGCACTTTGCATCTTGCCCTGGGCTGGAAGTCGGTAGTGAACAGAGTGCAGGTAAGTACAGGAATCATTGCGATCACACCCGATGGGATGCCATACATATCGTTTAGGTTTTCTGCTGGAAGTTTCCTTGTGAGGCAACTTCAGTAACCTGAAGCGATATGAAGTGATTCCTATTCTAGCCGGCGGGAAGGCATTTCGGGGAGGTTAGTCGCCCGCTGTATAGAATATCTGTTGCTGGGCGACACCATACTAAGTCCAGTCCTAATTGCTATTACCCACAGTTCATGTGTTCCAGCTTAGTCTTGTCTCTAGATGTCACTTCTAAGGCAACATGATGCTGGTGATCAAAGGTTATCGCCTACTGTAGTATAAAGGGAGCATTCCAGTTAAGGCAACACACACATTCATGAGTCACATCCAGCAATATCCACTGAAGGATGCTCCATTCTCCAGCACTACAAATGAGCTACTTAATCCATGCACATAGACAAGATAATGTGTCATCACCTCCTGTGTTTACCCTACCATGGCAAGTCATGCTGCAAAGAATTTCTAAAACACCCTCTTCAAACCCAGGAATGTTCCCCTCTCAGGCCTCGGGGTGAAGTGAAAAAGCATTAGTGTCAGGTTACCCCGGCTCTTCCTGAAAGGTTGCATTATGGGGAGCTGCCCTTATCAGGCGTGAGGCAAGATGTGGTGACAGAGTCATATTTTGTACAAGAGCTGCCTGACAGAATGTTGACCGGGTTGCAGCTGGTTTCACAGTTCAGATCATGAAGCCATCAGATGTTTATTATTGGTTCTCCTGCTTGAACACAACAGTGCATGATTTAACAGAGCATTAGGGAGTTTATGAAAAGCTTTTGTCTCCCCATGTGACACTATTCTGCACTGGTGCTAAATGTTCACTTCAAAGGGGACAGGGTCGGACTGGGCCAACGGGACACTGGATAAAATCCCAGGTGAGCCAGACCTCCCTGAAACATCTACAAGAAAATGAAGAGAAGCTGCGCACACTTCTGAATTCTCCTCCAATCAGATCACCTGGTGCTCAGTGTAAGAGGGTACGGACACCCTCAAAAGTTTCAATGTAGACAAGAAAAACTGGCACTCAAGGTAGAAATTTGCAGGGTTACCCCATGCTGTTTATTTTCATACTAACGCTCGCATGAAAATAAACAGCAAGGGGTAACCCTGTAAGTTTCTACCTAGAGTGCCAGTGTTTCTTGTCTATCTGAAACATCTGCCCTCTCCCATGACCATTACCAGACTACAAGGTACGTGAGGGGGAGGAAGGAATTGCGGCATCCATAAAGGACCTCATGAAAGTGTTGGGGTGGTCCCGGGAAGGGTCCCTTGATATGGCAGCCCTAGCCCACCAAGTCTGATGCTGAGATGGTAATTAGACCCACCCCCCAATTGCTGGCCAGAAGCATTTAATACACATGACAGGGCAGGTAGGGTCATTGTAATGATGTGGGGGCATATGAAGGTCATTCCCCTTTTAATATAGAATGGGGAGCACATGGCAAAAAGAAAAGACCGGCTAGAGTATCAATAGTCCCTGGTGTGCAATACAGGTATGGATCCACAAAGCTCTGAAGGCCGTCTCCCATAGACTCCATTCTACTCAAATAATTCACATCTTTAAAAATGATTTCCTTTTTTCTCTGTAAAAATAAAACAGCACCTTGTACTGTTCCCTAACTAACATACATTAATCCTTCAAAGCAATCCTAGTGGGTTTATTTAATATTGAAATGATTTGTTAGTAGACTTAAGGTACAAATATGGGATCCGTTATCCGGAAACCAGTTATCCAGAAAGAGTTAAATTACGGAAAGTCCATCTCCCATAGACTCCAAATAATCAAATTTTTTAAAATGATTTCCTTTTTTCTTTGTTAAAATAATACATTACCTTGTACTTGATCCCAACTAAGAACAGATATCAATCAAAAAGGTAATTTTGGCCAATAAGCTTCCAAACTGTTTACAAGGTGCTCCTGTGTTGAAAGCCAACATTAATGTGTAAATTACGGGGTTAAGAGAGCACAGTCTTGTATCACAATGAAAGTTTAGTAGAACAAACAATACCCCAGTGCAAGTAGTAATGGTGGGGCAGAATCCAGCGAATAACTAGGCAGGAAAGCTAATTCAATTCCACAGAATGCAATCTAGGGAATTGATATTTGTGCAGGATAATCTGCCGCAGCTAATTCCCACTTTGCATATTTCAACATAGGAAATAGAATTTGAAAAAAAAAAAAATCCACAGTACTTTTGCGGGCCCTAAGGACACATGGGAGGAAATGGACCTAATTAAAAAGTGAAATGATCTAATCATATGAGAAAAGAACTGCCTTTTTCTGACATCCTCTGCTGAGAAAGTTCCCTGCCATGCTTTGCCACCAACCATTAAAGATACTCTGCGTCTTCCCAAATACACGGCACTCATACATTCCCTGTGGCTCGCGTGTCACTTCTGCCATTCGGAACAATCCACCGGCCTTTTATTTATTGCGCTACATCACTATTTAAAGGAGCTCCGAGGCTTGTAAAATAAAAGAACTGTTTTTCAAACACTGCAGAGGGCTGCTGTACACGTTGCTGTATATAGCAGCCTATGCAGCAGACCTATAACCCGACAGAACATCACTCGGGAAATTTAAATTTTGCTCTTTAGTGGCCTCTTTTTTCTACATGGGCGTTAAATGGGCTAGCGAAGCACTGACGTCAACTTTGATTTAATGACAAATGCATATAATGATCAAAGTAGCAGAGATGTTGTTTAGGTTTCCAATCGGGCGAATTGTCTGAATGTATGTATGTATATTTTTATTTGTATAGCGTTCCTTGAGGGCAAAGCACTGTACAGCAGAACACTAAATTAGAAGAAGTAACAGAGGGGTCATTACAATAATAAGTACAAATAAGTATACAAATACAATACACATAAATATATGCCATACACGCCCGGACTGGCAATCTGTGGGTTCTGGCAAATGCCAGAGGGGCTGCTATAAGGTGCCATAGAAATTCAGTACTTAATGGGCTGGTAGGGGCTGATTGGGCCTCTGTGTGGGCTGATTGGGCCTCTGTGTACCTGAAATACCAGGGCCTATTTTGACTCTCAGTCCAGGCCTAGGGTTGCCACCTTTTCTTGAGAAAAAAAAAACCGGCCTTCCTATATATTAAACTTTTATTCCTATTAATAACATTGGGCTCAACCATCAAAAATACCAGCCAGGTGGCAACCCTATCCAGGCCTGATGCCATATATGTGGAGCCACACAAGGGCAGAACTTGTATGTAGTAAGAGCTGGAGTTAGGAACTAAATCACAAGATACAAAATTAGGGCAAAATAGCAATAACTGTATCAGTGTTGTCCATTTGGTGGCTCTTTAGCTGAACTACAACAATAACCCCTAAATCCTATTAAAAGCATACTTTGCCCTAAGTGAAATATATTGTAGGGGGATAGAGCTACAGAGTGACAAAGCAGCCAACAGAACAACAAGAATAAATATGTTTCCCATGCGTAAAACAGTATAATCTGTGACATGTAAATCCTCCTATTGCAACATTACTCAACCTTTAGTTGCAGTGCCCTTAATCTGGTGCTTAATCTCAGACACTCAGTGAGTAGTTGTTACTTGCAGCTCTCTGTGACCTGATTGTGCTGCGTGGAAGAGACAAGTCCCACATGGAATTTACTGTATTTCACAGAATTTCTAGTGTGACAAGCCATTGCCATGATGATTCCAGGTGAGTTGCAAAGCTGTCCCTTGCTTGGGGGTACAGTATAAAGCCTTTGCTATGTGCCGTGTACAAGGAATAAAGGGAACAAGGACATATCAGCAATGCAGAGGGGGTTGTTATTTGGATTTACTCCCACCTGTTAGAGAGTTGCAGCACAACAACCACCTGGCAGATGCAGTTCAGGATACAACTGGTCAATGTAGTTCTTAATATCTAATATATCTGAGAGAGAGAGCTGGGAGAGAAGAAATCACTGTACCTTTAGTGCTGCTGGAGCCGGCTTGCCTGCTGGATATTTGGGCTGTCTGCACTTGCTGCTTAGTGAGGTTCCCTTCACTGCCTGCCCGCAGAATCTTCTCTCCTAAGCTGATTTTCCTCCCTCGGCTGCTAAAATCTTCTTTCCTATTCATAGGCGGCTTAGAGGGTACATGAGATGGCAAGGGCCTGGCCAGACGTGATGGCTTGGACATTGCTGCACAGAGTTTTTATATCCAAATACCAGGAGGCAGCTCAGATCCTCAGCAGTTTCTCATAGTTTTTTTGCGGCAACAGCAGCGGAGAATTGCTGGAGTGCTGTGAGTTGGGCAGCAGCTGCTGGAATACAAGTGCTAGGAGGAGGCAAGTTTAATCAGGTTGGAGCTGTGAGGCAGTGGGCAGTCACAGCAGCACTTTATCAGACCTGTGGAATGTAAATGGGCTTTTGGATAATTCAATTGACTTCTCTGCAGCAGTGGAGTCTCACGGTGGTGGTGTGTGAATGTGTGTGTGTGTCAGTGGCATGTTCAGGCTGGAAACTGGACATCATTAAAGCGGAACAAGAATGTGCCAGGGCCCCTCCTACCCAGGTAAGCTTGCAAAACACAGGGCAGATGTGTGTCTGGTAGAAAACACTAAGGATTTGCCAGATGTTTATGCTAATGCACAGGGAAAGTATAGTCTCTGGGTTTTTTTTTTCCTTCATGTTCTTTATTTTTTGACCTAGAATAGTGACACATGCTAAGATTCAGTGAGATTTAAGGTGGCCATACACATAGAGATCTGCTCGTTTGGCAAACGAGCGGATCTCTCCCCGATATGCCCACCTTGAAGTGGGCGATATCAGACTGATCTGATCGTGGGCCCTAGGGCCCAACGATCGGATCAGAATGGCACAGATACGGGCGGTCGGATCGCGGGACCACATCAACGAACAGATTCGGCCGCGATCCGACAGGATTTTTAATCCTGCCCGATCGACATCTGGCCAACTTTCGGCCAGATATCGATCGGGAAAGCCCGTCGGACGGCCCCCCACACGGGCCGATAAGCTGCCGACACAGTCTGTTGGCAGCTTTTATCTGCCCGTGTATGGCCACCTTTAGTCGGCCAGTGACAAATTGCCTCTTCTTCGGGGAGACTAATCTCCCCGAAAAGCCGTAAGGGCAACTTCGGAATACAAAGAGCTCCTAGTGCCATCCCACCGACAATTTAGATTCTATAGGAGATTTGCCGGCCGAAGAAGAGTCGTTTTGTCACTAAATGTCCCCAAATCTTAGCATGTGCCACTTGCCTTAGTTTAAAATTTTAAATTCTGCATATTCTGTTTTACTTTGGTGAATTCTTTGTTTTCAGAATAAAAATCACAAAGCTGTGTTTGAATGATGGCATCAGATTATAGGAAGCATAATCCCAAATAGGTTGTATTATTTATTTATGTATTTATTTATTTATTATTTTCCCTAATTGGTTTAATTAATACCTTTTCTTTTTTTTATAGATTTCTTTAAGAGATAAGTGGTTTATTATTGAGATCCTTTGAATTAAGGGTAATTTCAGCATTGCTGTCTCCCATGCTGAAATCACCCTCAGCTTCTCCCTATGATTACGGCACAAAGAGGCCAGGACAGGCGATTTACCCATGATGAGTACAGATGCGCAAAACTTTTTTCCATGCCATTCATAAGGGTTGTAATGGCAGAGACTTTCAGGGTGGAATTCTTAGCCCATTTCACCCTAATCTATATAGTTCGTCTGCTTGAAAGTCTAAAAAAGAAATGTTGCATTGCGGGAAACAAAATGATGGTTTGTGCCAATGTCTATGCCCTGTCGTCTCTAAATATATTAGGACTACTTTATGGAAAGCCACTACAGTTCCTCCAACATTAGGAAAACATCATAATTAAAGGGAAAACATTCTGCACTTTGATACATATTTCTATGGCTGGCAGGTTGTGCTGGTCCAGGTATAGGATCTATTGTCCAAAATGCTCATTACCTGGAGTTTTCCAGATTTTTTTCTGTAATTCAAATTTAAGTCTACTTAAAACATTTAAACGTGACATGAACCCAATAGGAATGTTTTGTTGATGATATGGATTTATGCTGTTTATTTAACATGCAGTTCTAGCCTGGAGAGAATGATCAGGTTTACCTATGATATAAAAACCCATAGGGTGGCACCCAACTGTAGGTGAAAAAGGAAGTAGGTAGAGATGGTAGGCTCTATTCAACCCAACAGCAAAATCATTCCTTATTCAGGAATAAAAAAGTGTCAGCCAAGGATAAGGGGTTCTATGGAGCAATACTAATTAAAATCATTATTATTAAGCCTTTAGAAAGTGCTAAAATAGACCCCTGTGCTGTATAATAGCAGGAAAAATACATGGAACATATAAATTACTTACATACTGTCACGGTCGGCACCCAATACAAATGCCAAGCACCCTGGTCTCGGCTCGTGCTTCACCAGTAGTGTGACCACCTTTGGCTTTGGGAGGAGCCCTCAGCTACTCAGATGCCACCTGGACTTATATGAGAGGTACAGGGCAGGAGTTCTGGCCAGCAATGGGGCACAAAGTCTTAAAGGCCAAAGGTCACGGTACAGGCAGGATTAGTCAGATTCGTGGTCAGACAGGCCGGGTAGAGGCAGGCAGATAGCTAGGAATGTCAGGCAGGCAAGGGTCAAAACTGGGTGATCAATCAGATAAGGATGAGGCAGAATCAGTAGTCAGGAATCAGGCAAGGGTCAAGTTTCAGATTTCAGGGTAGTCAATAGCCAGGCAGGGTCAAACACAGGAATCAGACAGACTAGAAGCTATACAGCACAAGGCAAAGGCACCAGTAGAAAACCTATCACAGGCAATGAGATATTCACACAAAGCCCCTTTAATAGTTTAAATTTGGCATCATTGCGCACGTCATAACGCCGGCGTGCATGCGCCTTTAAGAATGTGGAAGTGCACGCGCGCACTAAAAGACAGCAGAGGGAGGAGAGCGGCGCAGCGGGCGTCCCCGCCACACCACTAGACCACCAGGTAATTTCTTCACACACACTGAAGTCAAAGAGGGCCCTGCTCAGTAGAGCTTACAATCTAATACAGCTGGAACTGGTTTTTTTACACTGGCAGCACTTGGCCCCTGGATAAAATACATATGAGTAGTAACATTTTAGTAAACAGTCCCTTTTAATATTATAACCTCAGTGTCCACTGGTTCAACTGAATTTGTTGCCATAGTTACAAAGTTACATAGCTAAATTGGGTTGAAAAAAAGACCATAAAGTTCAACCACTCCAAATGAAAACCCAGCATCTATACACACACCCCTCCATACCTTCACATAAATTATATATGGCCATATACTAACTATAGAGTTTAGTATCACAATGGCCTTGGATAGTATGTCTGTCCAAGAAATCATCCCTCTTAAAGGATGAGCCATCACAACATCACCCGGCAGTGCATTCCACAACCTCACTGTCCTGACTGTGAAGAACCACCTACGCTGCTTCAAATGAAAGTCCTTTTCTTCTAGTCTGAAGGGGTGGCCTCTGGTGATCCTCTTTATGGGTAAAAAGGTCCCCTGATATTTGTCCATAATGTCCTCTAATGTATTTGTAAAGTGTAATCATGTCCCCTCGTAAGCGCAAAAACAACCCCAACCTGGACAGTCTCCCCTCATAATCTAAGTCTTCCATCCCCCTAACCAGTTTAGTTGCACTTAGTCTCTGCACTCTCTCTAGCTCATTTACATCCCTCCTAAGGACTGGAGTCCAAAATTGCACTGCATACTCTAATCTATAAAGAGGTATAATGTTTTCATAAGGGCTCGTCCACATGGGGAGATTTCGGGGAGATCTGTTGTCTGGCGACTAATCACTGTGACAAATCTCCCCGAATAGCTTGGTAGCAGTGCGCACCCGCTCGCCTGCGCCTTTTCACATGCGGTGACGCGATTTTAAAAGTCGCTCAAAATTGCCTGGCGACAGATCTCCCCGTGTGGCCTTACCCTTAGAAAAAGAATTTTCCTAAGTTCCTAATAGTGGCTAAGTCACTGAGATATTCGGGTTGCCACTGAACCAGTCTGTTCTGGTGTCAGAAAGTTCAACTTTACTTTGTTTATTTTCCTTTGTTGTGTAAATTGAAAAGAGTCTTGTTTTGAGGAATACCCTGCTGTGAATAAAACACAGATAAAGTTACCTTAGGAAAGGTATTTCCAGTTCTGCCATTTGAGTGAATTCCAACAATGCACAGAGATGTAAAACACTGATATAGCAAAAGGTCGCCCTTAAACATATACATAAGTATCGTGGTTGTTTCTTGTATTTATATGGTTTTGTTCTATCAAACATCATATAGTTACAGAGATAAGTATATTAAGAAATCATGTAAAAATGCTAATTTCTCAGACAGATTAAATATCTACTCAGGGAGTATGGCTGGAGTATTTTAAAGGACAAAATTGCTTAGATTTGGATCAGAATAAGGCATAAACTGGAGTTTGTTTGGCTTGATCATTTTCACTTTGACTTATTCAGACACAGACATTCTGTATTATGGAGCATCATGGAGAAATATGCCTGTGATCTACAGGATATGGGCTGAATGGACAGATATTATGATTAAAAATATTGCAGGCGAGATTTTTGATTGCAGCCAAAGGAATACTTTGCTCGGCCAGCCCTGCTGTACATGAGCTCTGTCATTGATATGCGTAGCACCCCCCATTAACTAATGAATTGGTTTAACCTGTAATCGACGCTAAACAACCCAACAGACAAATCAAGGGGTATCATTATTGTAATTATATGTAAATAACAGAAACATAAATATGCAGTATACAGAAAATATGTGAACTGCCCCTTTAAGCTAAGCACCGCACGCAAAAAGGAGATTTATTAACTTAACAGAAGGTAGTGCAAAAAACGGCAGCAATTCTCCATTTGATCCTCAATAGTGATCCATTTTGGAGTGCAAAGACCTGCAACTGCCCCCTACTGCCCCAGTAATTACCAGCCAGGTCCCAACACTATGAGGAGCAGGCGGAGAGGGGCACCTAGGCCAGTTTTTTCTTTCTTGCACTTCATTATCCCATCTTGATATATGACCCCTATATAAAACAAATGGAGCAGAGTCTGCTGATGCATCTGGTGCACAATACAAACAATTAACCATTCATTTCTTAGTGGGGGGGGAAGGCCATGATTGTTAGCGTTAGATAAACCTTTTACACATCCTCCACGGAGATATATGACATTGTCTTGTAAAAGGAAAACAAATGGCAAGTAAAGCTAAGTTGCAAATAAGGTAAAGTTTCCTTTGAACACTCTGACTCAAACATTTGTCTGCTTTCATTAGTCTCACACAATCACTTCTAATCATAGGAGAGTAGTAACTGCGGCTTTGCTTCAGTGATGGTCTGATAACTGTTGGTTTATCCTGGTGCCAACAGGCCTCCCGGGCCTTCTTCTGAAAAGCCATGTGGATTTTAACAGGGTCATTTTGTGTAAACATCTCACAGCATTCTCGCTGCTTCTATAGGGGTGCACTCTCTCTCTTGTTCTCTCTCTCTCTCCTCTCTATATATATATATGGTAGAATATGGTACTGTGGCTGCTGAAAAGTAGAACAATGCTACATGCTACATTGTGACCCTCTAATGGCGTATGGGATGTTTTTTTTTTACTTCTCCAATGGAGAATAGCCAATTTTCTGCCTTTCATCTGCTATATTGTATGCACTCACAGGCATAAGATCGACCAGTGAGCACACATAGAGGGGATTTTAAGGCAGAATTGCTAAAACATGCATTTCCTGCTGATTCAGACACAGACATTCTGTATTATGGAGCATCACGGAGCAATATGCCTCTGATCTACAGGATATGGGCTGAATGGGCAGATGTTATTATTTATAAATATTGCAGGCGAGATTTTTGATTGCAGCCAAAGGAATGCTTTACTCTGCCAGCCCTGTTGTACATGAGCTCTGTCATTGCTGTGTGTGTAGCACCCCCATCGACTAATGAATTGGTTTAACCTATCGATGCTGAACAACCCAACAGTTGAATCATTATTGTGATTATGTGTAAATAACAGAAACATAAATATCCAGTATACGCCTAACAGAAAATCTGTTCTGAGTATGCGTGTTGGCTGAGGAATACCAATCCCACTTTCCTCTGAGCTAAAGACAGCTTTGGCTGTCTAGGCCAGATGATTTAGTATTTAAGACCTCTTCACCTGGTCACGTGCAGTAACAGGTCTGTTACCCACTGTCAGAAATTTGCACAGTATATTATATACCCTTATCACCCTAAGCCCTCCAGTATTTTCGAAAGCAGAGAAGGGAACACATCAGGGGTATGCTAGGGTGGAACATTGTAGGGTGGGACAGGAGTTGCCAAGATGCATCCAGATCACTTCAGATCCAGGCTGGTCTTTCTGTAGTCACTTACTAACCTCATTCACAGGTTCTCCAAGAAATAGATACCTTAGGGTCTTATCTGCTCTCCTGAGACATACCTCCTGCTCAGACCCTCTAATGCAGGGGTCCCCAACCTTTTTAACCGTACACTCAAATGTAAAAAAAGTTTATATCAGCATGCAAAAGGTTCCTGGGGGTGCCAAATATGTACTGTGATTGGCTATTGATTGGCTTCATGCCAGGAATGTCAAAATAAGGAGCAATGAGTTGGTGAACAACGTGTTGCTTGCAAGGCACTGGTTGGGGATCACTGCTGAAGCAGATCCACCTCCTGCTATAGTCCAGAAGAAGATTTTTCAGCCCTGCAGTTCCAGTTTCAAAAGTTAAAAAAATTGCTGGGTGTCAAGTCTCCAGTCTAATACCTGAACCACAATTTCAGTAAAAGTTTGATCTGCTCACAGAAGGGCTTGAGAACAGCCCTTCTGTGACCTGATCAAACTTTTACTAAAATTGGTTTTATCCCTGTAACAAATTCTGGATGTTCTCATATCTGAAATCTCAGAAATCCCAGGATTAGAAGAATGTTTTCAGCTCTGTCACACTAGATGCTTTCACTGACAACAAACACTCTTTCCATGGCACTCTGATAATCAAACCCTTTTGAGGCAACTTCGGACGACTTCAGAAAACAAATCGCGTCAGCGTAATCCCACCAGCTGAATCTGACTAGGTGTCTCTGTCCTAACCTACTGCACAGTTTTCCACCCATACCATAAAGCAGTCCCTGGTGAAGCTAATAATTTCAAGCCCCCAACCCAGTTCCAACATTTGACCAGGGACCCAATTTATCCCATAAATTTGCCAGCATACAAAAATGTTGCTGAATTAGATACACAATAGTTCATAGTTCAATTTATGTATAAAGGATATCAAGAAATGTTCACCCCAAATCTTGCTCTAATTGATCTCCAAGATGGTCTTCTTGGAGTATAGCAATACTTCGATAGCAAACAGACATGTTCTCTTACCTTCAGTCTGGGCCCCCCTAACCAAAACTCTCAGCCAACCAGAATTCAGGAACTACTAACATAAACTATGTAGAGTGTATGTAGGTTTTTATTTACTGAGCTCTGGTACAGTCCAGGAATAATGACATAAAAATCTTCCTGCCTTGTAAAATGCAGCCATATAGCAGGGTAGTTTACTGCCAGGAGTTGCTAGGAAGGCTAATGAAGACTGATGTGCTGGAAGCACAATAAACACATATCACTATGACTTTTATTAACAAGCATTAAAAGTATTTTTACGCCACGCAAGTTGTTAAATCTATGAAATGTCCACAGTTAGCAGATATTTAATTGAAATATATTCCCTAAAGTACATATTGAAATCTCTTGTATATTATTTACTGCAAAGCTTTCAAACATTATCAGCTCATCTTAATGTTGAACACATAACAAACAAGCCTATATAGCATACTCAAACATACTTCAGCTTTCATTTTCATCCTTCGGCTTTTGTTTGCTCGCTTGACCTGAGGCATCCGAGATCCATAGGAAACTGGGGAAATGGATTAGTACATAAGAGCTACTGTCAATCAAGAAGTAATTTATTCATTCATTCTCAACATGTGGCTCTCCTGAGGATAAACTAGAACTCTTAGTAAAACCAGATGGATACAGGGAATTGTGGATCATAAACAGATGGAGAACCACCGGATTATAGTTGGGTGAATAGTGCATGCCATACCTTCCACTGCTGACTCCCCCCCTTGAGTAATATCACCGGTCTTCCAGTGATTTTCTTTGTACTTGTACTATACAGATACACAGTGCTTTCTGTACAGCTTGAGAGTGACAGAGTTCAAGTTACTGCTGTTGTGTAATGGCTGCATGAACCTGCTAATAAAGCACTGTTATACCCTGCTCATCCTCACCTACCAAAACACAACACATAGCTGATGGAACTAAGAAACTGAATACCGTCAGAAAGATTCAAGTATGCTTTTATTGTCCGGAAATAGCTCAAATATTCCTCATTGCTTTATACAATATTCACTTTGGTTCCCGCATCAGCTGAACTCTCTAGAGTTACTTTTATCAAGAGTCAACTTTTACTTCTCAATATGTTTGATTTGTGGGAGGAAAGCCTCAGGTAGAACTCAGTACTGTGAACTATATGCACTCTATCCTCTCTTTCTTTAACTTCATTTGTTAGCATTATCCACTTTCTATATTGATTACCAGGTTTTCTTGACTTAATCCTCAGTTATAAATGCTGTCTGGCTAGCAGAAGTCACTGTTCTTCTTTACACCAAGTACCTTTGGGAAACGATGGAATCATCCAGTATTTCATCAACTATTATCAGGCTGGAGGGTCTGAGACCCACCAAGGCTTCTGACACAGGTGCCCGCACCCCCCTCCAGACCCCCCTGTCCCAGCTGCAACACCCCTTCAGGCTCCCTGCGAGTACCTATTTTCTCAATCAGGGCTGGGAGGGCGAGATCAGAGGCAGCACTGGCCAGTGTGGGCAGCAGACTTGTGCGGGTCTGGGTCAGTGGCGCCCACTGAGTTTTTACCCAGTGTCTAGCATGCTCTATCCATAAAGATGGAAAAGATGTTAGTTGAGTTTCTCGCCCAATGTCCTTTAATGGTTCCTTATTACCTATAGAAGGACTAAGTAAACGCAGTGTAACTTCTTTAATTACGAGGTCTTGCAAAGTATATGACTTGTTATATATATGGAAATAACATACAGGCCTGGATTTGTGGAAAGGCCACATAGGCCCGGGCCTAGGGTGGCAGGATTTTAGGGGGCGGCATGCTGCCAAACCACACCCACATTGGTCCATAAACATTGAGGATATGCAGGAGATACAATAGTTTTTTTTATTTCCAATACGCCAATCCCCATTGCTTTGTGTTGAAGATGAAAATTTGTGAATAAAGGGCAACGAACGGGGGGGGGGGGGGGGGAGGGAGACAAACGCCAGTGGGCCTAGGTGCGCCCACTATGTAAATCCGGCCCTGATAACATATCTTGATTAAGGTTATTTTAAAAGAGAGATTAGGTATATTATATAAAAGAAAACAAAGCAGAGAATACTGAAAAACCTACAACATATTGTTTAAAAACAAGGCTTATGGAATTCCAGAAAAATAGATCTTTCTTTCATTTGCACAGTCTTATAAAACCTGATTTATTTGTACTCTGTTCCTTCATGTATGTGTTTGTTGATGTGAATCTTTTCTGTCTGGACCAGAAAGCAGCTGCACAGGCCTTCTTCCCTCTCCAAGACTGGCCACTTTAACAGGTCTCTTTATAGAAGGCCCAGGTGATCTATTATTCACACGTTCTGGCAAGGAGAAACCTCAGAAGAATAAGGCAACAAAGTGTAAAAGATAATAAAATAAAGGTCTGCATGGCTTTATTCTCATACTTCAAAGACAAGCAGTGTGTGTGTGTTATTTCCTCTAAACCCAATAGTTCAAATGAAAAGACTGCCAGTGTAAACTTATTGCACAGGCCTCTTACAGAAGGAGAGAATAAGAGAAAGTTAGAAATGCTAGAAAGTTGACGTCAAATTTGTCTTTAGGTGGTGCAGATAATTGTGACTATCCAGGTCCTTGACCACAATGAGGTCCCACAGAGCAGCCAAAATAAAATAAAAAAACCCTACCCTACATAGACCCCTTCCCTCCTCCCCCCAGCCTAGGTGAGTTGAGCAGAGAGGAACTGCTGTGTACACTAGAGGGGAGCAGTAACGCATCTCGCTGAAGAGACCTGTCTGCTCTTTCCTCCTGAGCTTTTGGCAGCTGCACCTGCCTTTAATTCTTGCTGGCACAGGTACAGATCATGGGGGCTTGGGCTGGCCACAGGTATGGTGGGGGCTTGGGGCCTGCAGCTGCAGAATGCAGTATTAATGGATATGGCTGGGCCTGGGCCCATTGTTGGCTGCTGGCCTGGCAGTGGCACAGATTCAGATCATTGGGGCTTGGGTTGGGCACAGGTGGGGGTGTGGGCTTGGGGCCTGCAGTATTAATGGTGGATATGGCTGGGCTTTGACGGTGGGTGGGGATGGGGGGGCGCTTATTGGAACCCTTGAATAGGGTGCCAAACTACCTTGAACCGGCCCTGGTGACAACTGCGCATGTGGCGAAATTGACAGAAATTGTGAAGTACTGGAAGAAGATACGAAGATTACCGAAGGCCCAGAAGATGGCTGCCGTGAACTCAGATCACAGGTGGGAAATGCTGCATTATGGGTACAAACATGACCACTTGTGTATAGGAAAATTAGATATCTTCAGTCATGAGACGTAGGCAACCCGGCTGGCTACTTCACCCCGTGCGGAGGTGCGCACATGCACACTGAGGAAGCCAGGGTTGCTGCTGGCTGTTGAGAGACAAGCGCGGAAGAGCGCAGGTACACGCTGAAGGAGAGAAGCTGCCAGTTGTCGAGAAGGCAAGGGTCTGAGCTAGGGGAAGGCAGCAGAAGAGGTATGTGCCTGGCGCCCCTCCACCTTTATGCCATAGGCATGTGGTTCTTCTGCCTACCACCAGTTCCAGCCCTGTCTTCAGTAATAGAATGCAGAAATAGTCACTTAAAAGAATAGTAACATCAAGAAATTTAAATGTTTTCAAGTAAAAATAAATAAATATATAATGCAGTGTTGCCCGAAGCGCTTCTTTTGTTTATATAAATAAGCTGCTGTGTAGCAATGGGGTCAGCAGATATAAGGAGAAAAGGTTCAGGTTACACAGCAGATAAGCTCTGTAGAACATAATGGTGTTATCTGTTATCCACTATTTAACCTGTGCCATATAGCCTTTTTTAAATTTCCACAACCACTACGCAACAGCTTGTTTATATGAACTATAGTAGTGTTTCTGAAGCAAACACATCAGTTTTACCAGTGCAGGGCAACAGTGCATAATATTTTCATTATTTAAAAACACATTTTTTGGTGTTACTGTTCCTTTAAGGAAAAGTTAAAAAAAGACATACTTGTACATAAGAAACAACACAGGAGTAGGGATGGCGCGAACCGCCGAAAAAAAGTTTGCGAACATGTTCGCGAACTTCCGCAAATTTGCGAACGGTTTGCAAACGGTTCGCGAACCCCATAGACTTCAATGGGAAGGCGAACTTTAACAGCTAAAAAATATATTTCTGGCCAGAAAAATGATTTTAAAGTTGTTTAAAGGGTGCAACGACCTGGACAGTGGCATGCCAGAGGGGGATCAAGGGCAAAAATGTATCTTAAAAATCCATTGTTGACACAGCGCTGCGTTTTGTGCTGTAAAGGGAAAAAAGTCACTCAGGTGGTTGTGGAGACTGTAATATTATGGATATTTAGACAGAATGTGAACAAGCTCACACAGCTAAATGGTTGAAGAACACACTGGGCAAAAAATGGCTACAGGGCAAATAATGCCTACAAGGTCAACGTATACACTACTACACCGGTGGATACGGATTACGTAAAATATATTATGGCTGCTTGAAAAAAGTCACTCAGGTGCTTTTTCTGGAGAGGGTAATATTATGGATATTTAGACAGAATGTGAACAAGCTCACACAGCTAGATGGCAGTTGTTTGAAGAACAGTAGATTACTAGCCAGCAAACTTACTATCAACTGTCCCTCAAATCACTAACAGCTCTCTCCCTACACTAGCTCTTCAGCACACACAGGCAGAATGAAAAAAACGCTGCAGGGCTTCGGTTTTTATAGGGAAGGGGAGTGGTCCAGGGGGTGTGGGGGTGGTCCAGGAGGGAGAGCTTACTGATTTGCTGCCATGTATCTGCTGGTCTGGGGTGAGAGGGCAAAAAAAATGCGGCAAAAAAAAAGCGCCAAATTGATGCGAACCCAAAATGCGAACGTCGCGCGACGTTCGCGAACTTTTGGCGAGCGCGAACAGCGGATGTTCGCGCGAACAAGTTCGCCGGCGAACTGTTCGCGCCATCCCTACACAGGAGCAGCCTACAGGAGGCTCTGTTGGGCAACCTGGACTTTATGCAACCAAAACTTGCTTGTCACTTGAATTTAGTGTTGACTTTATATCACCTCTGTAAGGATCATTTATATTTATTTACAAAAATAAAACCCAAAAATATTGTTTGGTTCCACTGTGTGTTGCAACTTGTAGAGAATCTCATTAATAAAGAAAAGGGTTGATTTTCGACAGATTGCTGCTCCGAGCTTTAAAAACTAATAAAAACATGCGCGGCTTACATACTTCACATCAATATTCATCTGCAAATAAATTTGCTTGAACAATATTTTGGGGAAGGAAAACAAGTGATAGAATTTTAATGATATTAACATTGCATCCATAAGAAGTAATTTAGCCCAAAGTATAAAGTGTTCCAAACTCAATATTTTATTCATAAATCTGATCTAGCATTTTTTTTTTTTTTGGTTTTGTTTTTACACTCATTTTCTACACTCAAAAACTTTGTTTAAATCTTGGAATATTGCAAGTTATGGCTTTGGAAATAAAAAATATTTACATATTTGTTCTCTAAGCCAGGTACTGACAGTGATGAATTATACATTTCTGCTTTAATGATGCCTAACGATCCTTCCTCCTTCTCTTTTTTATTAACATTACTAATAGATTGGAACTCTGAGCACTTATTTTTCTGCAGAATACTTTCAACATTAAAGGAATAATACAACTTCTTTTTTATATTTTGGAATATAAATTTGTGTAAAAGGAACATTAAATGTAACTATAATTTTATTTAGCTTTATGGCCAGGGCATAATTGTGCTTACCTATATAACCCAAACCACCTACCACACTGGAACCACTCCATAGAAACAAAAGGTGAGCCTCACTCTGAATACCTCCCTCCTGAGACCAATACCCAAGTTGGTACTAAACTGAACTCTATTAAGCAGGTTGAATAACAGCCCCATCTCCATTCTGGCTCGGATTCACCTGTATCAAACATATGGCACCCACAGGGCCCATACTTAGTGGGGCAGCCCTTGGATGCCAATATGGTAGATCAGAAATTGTGACGGTGGAGCTGAGATGGAGATACCATGATGTTCTGTGTTCAAGGACAGTCTGCACATGTGCCGATCCATACAATACAAAACCCTGCTCCCCACTACGTTACAAGAGGGATGGAGGTTAGGGTGTTGCTCCCTATAGCCAAAACTAGAAAGTAGTCTTGAACCAGAACTATGCCCATTCGACCTCCTCGTCTCACCATGCTTCTTGCCCCAATCCCAGTAACAACCCTTTCCTCTCCTCTGGTGTTTGAGGAGCACCATTCTTACATAAAGCGCCATTGTTTCAGGTTAGCTGTCCATAATCTCCTATAACTGTTCTAATGTGTGATAATCCACTAACTAGAAATGTATAGAGTGGCCCACATTAGGCTGGCCAGTGATCCCCAACCAGTGATCCATGAGCAACATTTTGCTCACCAAATCCATTCGATGTTGCTCCCAGTAGCCTCAAAGCAGGTGCTTATTTTTATATTCCTGGCATGGAGGCAAGTTTTGGTTGCATAAAGTCCAGGTGTGCTGCCAAACAGAGCCTCCTGTAGACTGCCAGTCCGCATAGGGGCTACCAAATAGCCCATCATAGCCCTTACTTGGTGCCACAGGAACCTTTTTCATGCTTGTGTTGCTCCCCAATGTGGCTCACATGTAAAAAAAAAGTTGTGGACCCCTGCTCTTGGCATAGCATTAATAGGAAAACATTTTACATTTTATTTTAGCTTT
Source organism: Xenopus borealis (assembly GCA_024363595.1). Classification (NCBI taxonomy): domain Eukaryota; kingdom Metazoa; phylum Chordata; class Amphibia; order Anura; family Pipidae; genus Xenopus; species Xenopus borealis. The sequence goes on from CM044441.1 coordinate 22,221,555, forward strand.
AACATTAAATAATGGCCAGGATTCATGCCAGAACAGATTTGCACTTCTACCCTCCCTGAAAGCTCCTCTGCTTTTACCATATCTTCTGTTTTCGCCATGCAGTGAGACAAAATTCAACAACCATCTCTGCCATCACATTAACAAATAGTTTTTCTCTAACTTACATAGTTGCCAACAAATTACTTTCCCTGAGCCAGGCTGACCAGCTGCATAGATGTATGTCTGATGGACCATCAATCCATTTTTGGTGTTTCCTCTCATTCACAGTCCAATCCTCCCATTTATAGCCAAGTCATGTACAGTGATATAATATAGTAATATAGAACCGATATAGAAATATGGCTCATTAGCCATCTTCTCTTGTTTACTTGCAACGGCATTCGTTCATCTGTCTGTGTCCATTACATCTCTCTCCTCTTCTTATTCACTGTTTTCCCATATGTTACCCAGCCTCAACAAATTTCAGTCCTAGAGGAATTTCCCTTTAGAGCATGCAGAATGATGTACACTGTTAACAGTCTGAAGGAACAGACCACACAAACGTGCAATAAAAATGAAATATGTGTCCCTCGCTGCATTCTCCTATGCATAATGATTTTCTCCTTAGATTTTTTCCTTCATAAAAAAATGTATATGGCTCTTTCTATATCATGTCCGTCCTTTTCTGAATATTAAAAAAAAGTTACATTTTAGAAATGGCACTTCTCTCCAACCCTAATGCTGGCCATACATGGGCAGATAAAGCTGCCAATATTGGTCATTTAGACCAATTTGACAGCTTATCTGCCTGTGTATGGGGGCTTCCGACGGGTCTTCCCGATCGATATCTGGCCACGATATTGATCGAGAAGGTTTGATTTCCTTCTGACCAACCCGTCTGAACCCCTTGGCGTCATCGTAATCTGATTCTTCGACCATATGGCCGACCATTCAGATTACCCTTATATAGCCCTGCCTTGTTAGTGGCATATCGGGGAAAGATACGCTTGTTTGGTGATGTCACCAAACGAACTTAGTCGTATATTATCAAAATCACAGAAACATGAAAGTCACAGCAAAAGGCACTAGAGGCAGTAGGGTTGCCACCTTTTGGAGAGTGGCAGACTGGGCGTGTGGCAGTTTGAAGGGGGGGCCCGATGACATCGAGGGTCAGATGATGTCAGGGGTGGGATCGATGACATGGCAACTACCAATTGGCTGATCACTGCGCCCTCCTGAAAACTGGGCTGTCCGGGTGAATCCCAGTTATTCGTTAACATAAGGCAGAGTCCTTCACCTAAAATGTTAGGATTCCAGGGGTAATTCTCTACAAACAACCTTGTATTGAAGAGAGATCAACCAAGCTTCATTTGTGAAGTGCTCCGTTTCACAGCCAGGCTGGTGCTTACACACATGTGTGCTTGTGCTTGTGCTCGCGGTGGAGGGGAGTGTAGGCGGGCGATCGGACCGCATGGCCTAGTGCCGCCCACCAGACAAATCCGGCCCTGGACACAGGCTTTTTCTTAGGCTGGGGGAGGCACATAAGTACCTAGGGGGTTTTCACCCAGACTGCCCAGTTTTCTGGAGGGCTGTCCAGGTGAAAACTGTCTGTCTGGATTTCCAAATTATGATATTCAGACAGGTCTTTGAAATGAATGTACAGTGATTAGCCAAATTGGAACCATCCTGCTCCTTGACATCATCATTCCACCCCCTACGCCACAGAACCCACCCCAGTCATGGTATGACCAGCCCCGTCCCTGGGCTACCTGGCTGCAGAAGATGGCAACCCTATAGGCACCCTCGACTGCCGCCTACCCATCCATACCTTCCCCACTACAGGGGCTGTTACAGGGGCACTATAGAAAGGAAGGGGAAAGCAAGTGGGGGGCAAATGGGGACAAGGCAGCTCTATAAAGTTTTAAAATTTATATATATATCTATACATATATATATTCTAGAGCAAGTTTTCCCCAAGATATCATATTTTAAAAAGTAATTAAATTACATGCATTCAAGCTCTGCATTTGAATTAATACAATGCTGCCACTTTATCTCAGTTGGGATAAAGTACAATAAAATGTTTTATTAATACAGAGAAAAAGCCAATCATTTTTACAAATGTTTAAATTTTAATTATTTGATTAAAATGGAGTATATGGGAAAATTGCCTTTCCGTAACTAAGAGCTTTCTAGATAATGGGTTTCTGGATAACAGATCCCATACCATTCTTCGCACCGTTTTGCTTACTATGTTGGTGTTTATATGTGTTTTAGGAACATTATATATGGATTCTGCACTGTAATGGGTTGAGCAAAGGTCAACAACATTATGCTGCATCACTATCAATTAGCAACAGCAATTGTTTGAATTGTTCTGTAAACATTTTCTTCCTTAAATTGCAAATATGCTTTTTTATGGCAGAAGAGTATGGCTAGAAGCGCAAATAATTTTTATGCAGCACATCACACATTCACAGGTTTCCCCCCAAGATAAACTATTTTAAATTGTAATAAGCCATTAAATTACATGCATTCAAGCTCTGTAATTGAATTAATGCAGTGCTGGCCAGGGAATTGTAATGTGCTGCTTGCAGCATAGGGTTAATAGAGCAGAGTGCATCTAGAAGCTTAGCATTTATTTTTGGCAATAAAAGGCCAGCTGTTGCAAAATCTCTAGGAATGGTACCCTGTAGCATATTGTAGAGCCAAGGCATAAATATGTCAATTTAAACTATATCAAGTTATGTCTACAATAGAGACCATGCAGAAGACACAAAATGGACTCTTTTTATGCATTGCTGCCTGGAAATGGAAACTAGCTCTAGCCCAAAAAAAACCAATATGAACCACTAGGTAACAGGGCAAAGAACAAACCAATTTGGAACTGCTACTTGTAACAAGTAAATCCATATTATGCTTTGCATGGGGTTCAAAGCAGAGGGAAGGTGCAGTCTGAAGGCCAGAGGGATGAATCCTTACACAGGTATGGGGTCCATTATGTGGAAAAAATTGCTGTCTCCCATAGGGGTAAATTTATCAAAGAGTGAAGTTCCACCACTAGAGGGAAATTACGCAGCTCTCCATTCGATTCAATGGGATTTTGAAAGGCGTCTTTATCAATGGGCGAAAGTGAAATTTCACCCTTTGATAAATACGCCTTTAAAAATCCCATAGAAATGAATGGAGAGCTGCGTAATTTCCCTCTAGTGGCGGAACTTCACTCTTTGATAAATTTACCCCATTGACTCCATTATAATAAAATAATTCCAATTTTTAAAAAAGATTTCCTTTTTCTCTGTAATAATAAACCAGTACCTTGTATCTGATCCTAAATAAGATATAATTAATCCTTACTGAAGGCAAAACAGTCTATTGGGTTTATTTAATGATTACATCGTTTTTAGAAGAACAATTCCTTACCCAGGTTTCAAGGATTCTGGATAACAGGTCCCATACCTGTACAGTGATGAGAAATGTTATGCTGAATTCTCAGGACCAAGGTTTTCTGATCACCATTCTTTAAGCCTGCTAATAAAATCATTTAAACAATAAACAAACCCAATAGGATTGTTTTGCAGTGTAATGGAAATTAGGTGAATAAGGTGCATGCATCAACTGTTTTATTAAAGATACATGCATTCAGACTTGCTGCTTGCACTTCTGCATAGTTGCTCTAAAAATGTCAAAATGTCTGACCTGATAATTCTGATGAATGTTGTATATTGATCCCTCCATCCTGAATGTGGCGGTAAAGGACACTAATAGGGGAATGTAATATAAGTCGGTAACGCAAAAACTATTCGCAATGTGAAAGTTAAGCCTTTGCACAAACAAATTTTGCTTTGTGCGAATCCAATATACCTTTTGCGAACCCGGAACCGGTTTAGCGACCACTTTCGCCAGTGGAAGGCCGTTTGCGAATTTTATACTTTGCGGTAATGCGCTGTCAATGTAATAAAACTTCTTACTGAAAAAGTCACAATGTTTGCTCCAAAAGATTACGACACCTCCAAGCACTTCTTAAGAGTGCGCAATTACAATCCACAATGCGCAATAACGATTCGCAATGCAATAACCGTTTAAGGAACAATATTACAGTTGTCAATTTCTCTTTGCAACTTTCATTACATTCCCTAATGTTTTTGACGCATGCACCAAAAGTGATAGAATCCACCCTCTGAAGTGCTGCAACTTGCACACAATTCCCTGTAGTTCCATTTCTGTATATTTTGATGCACCAGGTGCAATTACAGCAGGGACAAGTGTCCAGATGAATTATGTTGGGAATTTGGTGGGGGAGAAGCTGCATTGTGGGTAAAAAACATTCGGGTGCATGTTCGTACACAAATGCAGCGAGCAAAGCACAATTTTTCTGCACCATTGCCTTTTTTTATTTTTTGTAATTTTGTAAATGTCAATTTCTTTGTCCATTTTCTATCCACAATGCGTAGTTCCCCCCACCCCCCGAATTCTGTCATCATGCAGGTCACAAGGAGACAAAGTTCTCAACGCAATTGCACTGATCCTATGACAATAGAATCTGATTTTCCAAAAATAATGCAGCAGTGCATGCGTTTCATTACAAATATGGTGAGTTGCACTGAAAATTGTCAGTTCCGCTCGCTGTCATTTCCTTTGTTCACTGGCTTAAATTTTCGTGTTTGCCACACAAGTGAGATGTGTAACATTACTGGTGCAGCAATGAAGTACAACCAATCCCCTTCCAAATATCATTGGCTGCCTCTTTCAACCAGTCTAGAAGTATGAGCAGCAGATCTGGGCAGACCAGAAGCCAGACCGTGTTCCTAAATTTTAGATGGGTCCAATTAGCTGTTCCCTGCTGACTGTGACGCTGGCATAGAAAATTTGCTTTCAATGTTTCAGTCATACTGTATGTTTCTCCAAATAACGATGATGAGAATGAATGTTTGCATTTTACTGTCAGTAAGCCCAAGGCATGTCAGTAGGAATTCCTCTCGTGTGCAACACTTCCCTGAAGCACATAAGGTCACATTCCTCTAATCATTATATACCCCAAATTGAAAAGGTGGAAAGCTGCATTTATAAAAAACAACAACCTGAAATTCAGTGAGATTTGAATTTCTTTGTGCTACAGCGTTATTACAAATGACTACAAGTACACGACTCCTGAAAACATCAAGAACAGCCCCTTTCATTTCCAGGGACCTGAGATTTATTATTTGGTGAAATTTCATGTGAGATGGGGGCCTTTTGCCCTGTCACAATTGAATATGACCCTGGTTTCTTCAGGCCTTTAGGTAAGAAATTTATAGCATTTTGTATGTCCACAGTGCAGTGTGCAAAGTGCAATTTTCAGAATGTTTTTTTTCACACATTGCAGCTTTTTTCCCCAAAGCCCTATAGCAGGTGGTAAATTCAGTGTTGCCTTGTGCCGTCAGCTCTGTGTTTTGCACCTTGAGCCAAGAGACAGTGAGATGCAGAGAGGGGTACTTTGCTCCCCATACTTCTACATGTAAATGAGCCCTGTTGTCTCTTCATAATCTTATTCCTCTATGGTGAAAGGAGAACAGACCAAAACTGGCACTTTTGCTTTCCTTGTCTGAATGGTGTGAAACTGTTCTCTTCATTTACAAGAAGCAAAACAAATACCATGCGTGTACCAACTTGCTCTCATGGGGTGATTAAAATAGCAAGTTAATTTTGTTCCTTTCTATATCTATTAACCAGAATTCTTAGCACCTGGGGTTTTCCAGATAAGGGGTTTTTTTCTGTAAGTTGGATGATCATACAGTGACACGTTTTTACAGTGACACTAGGTTTTAACATAAATCAGTCACAATAAACCCTAATGGTGCCCATGTTTTCTATTATAGGTGACTATTATAAAACTTTATATCATGGATATAATTTATATAATTTATATAAGCCATATATAAGTGAGCAATATGCAAGGGTCCAACAGAACTTAGCAAATAATCAAGAAAGCATCAACAGTGACTCACTTCAGGCATTTATTTGTACAAATTATATAGAAAAACCTGTGCAAATCAATATAAAGGCACAACATCAAAACATATCATAAGGCAGTGTCTTCCCCTGTGTGCATACCTCATGTCAGCCACTCCCTCCTGATACATTTCATGCCATTGGGCGCTTCATCAGAGGAGGTTGTTGTAAGTCACATTAGAGTACTGCAGCAGGTCGAGTACCAGCAAAAATATCAGGTACCCTGGGGAATGAGGGTAGAATTTTCAGGTGTGGGTATAGATGCGGTTCGCGGGTCTGCCAGTCATGGGTCTGCTGGTCGGGTCGCGGGTCTCATCTAAATTTCTTATGTTATATTGTCTATATTTAACTCGTTTTAAAATTTTACAATGCTTATTTCTGTCCCTGCCCACTTTTGATGACATCACTTCTGGGTTGCAGCAACATCTCTTTCTGTTTGATGGGGGTCGGCAGGTTGCGGGTCGGGTTGTGGATAAGGCAAATCAAAGTGGGTAAATGTGCAGGTTGCAGTTCGGGTCGAGGGCTGCGGGTTCAGATTGGGTTCGGGTCTTAGAAATTGGTTCCGCGCAGGACTCTAAGTCTTCTATACCTGTTTTCATACATTTTCCAAGGTTTGTTATTCATATATTTATATAACCATACCACAGGTCAATACTCAGGCTATTCATTACAGAAGCCTGTGGAAATTAATATTCCTCATTCCCATCAATAAAAATACATGTTCAAGGGTTCACTGTTCATTACATTCAATCAAGGCCTCTGGGCAATTGTATACAACCTATGAACGATTTCTCGCCCTGCTATGGAAAAAATTATATTTTAATTATTTGTTTTTGTCTTTTATTTTTTAATAGACCTTGATTGAATATGATGCCGTAACTGTAATACTTCTGTCGACAAAAATATAATAATAGTCTTGCCACTCTCCAGACACTGTAGGATAACACCTAGGGGCAAATTTACTATTATTCCTGGAAATTAGCTCGACCAAATTCGCAATTCGATAAGCATTTGACCATCGAATGCTTATCGAATTGTTTTAGGTTTTTATTTTGCTCGCAATACGATTTCTCGATGAATTTGTACGATCAGATATCGATCGTTCGATTTCACGAAAAAATCATGAAATTTCCTTCAAGCGTCTTAAAAATTTGTACAATTCGAACGACCGAACGCTCCGATCGTACGAATGGTATTCGAGCAGGACTTAGCCTCAGAAGCCTATTGGGAGCTTCCCATAGGCTTCTATTACAATTCGGTAGTTTCAATCTGGCGAAGTAGGCAGTCGAATAACTTTAAAATTTTGATTCCTTCGATCATCGAATGATCGAACATCCGATCATTCGATCTATTCGATATTCGATGATCGAAGAGGCCAAATTTTAATTTACGATTTCATGAAAAATTCGTACGATCGTTATTCGATCGAACTTTGATCATTTCACGTGAATTTCGAATTTTGATTCCTTCTATCATTGAATGATCGAATAATCGAATATCCGATCATTCGATCTATTCGATCTATTCGATGATCGAAGAGGTCAAATTTGCATATCTGATTTCACGAAAATCTCATACGATCGGTATTCCATCGAAATTTCACGTGAATTTTATGTTTACCAGAGAGCGTTACAGAGATTTCAACCATAGAGATCAACTATGGACTGGAGGGAGTCACACTGCCTAGGTTTATGTGGCTGAAAAAAATTAGTTAGACGGCGCACACTCTAAATTGAACAGGCGAGGTGCTAATATCACGGAGGTTGCCCATTAAAATTTCCAACTCGGATAGTGCTAGATGATAGTGCTGATGAACACCACCGCAGTCGAAATGCATAGGGCTTATTATGTAATTTTGTATTCAATAAAATTTGATTTTTTTCACATGCGGGAGTCACACTGCCTAGGTTTATGTGGCTGACACACACTCTAAATTGAACAGGCGTGGTGCTAATATCACGAAGGTTGCCCATTAAAATTTCCAACTCGGATAATGCTAAAAGCTAGAAAAAGTGGATAGCGCACTCATATTTGAAAAAAGCATAAAGCGTCTTCATCAGGGGAAAAATATACAAAACAGGCCCTTTTGTTGCATATTTTTTCCCCTGATGAATATTACTTTACGAAACACGTAAGGCTTATTATGTAATTTTATATTCAATAAAATTTTGATTTTTTTTTCACATATGAATGTGCTATCCACTTTTTCTATTCTTTATGTTTATGTGGCTCGCAGACCTTTCTGACTATTCTTGGCTTATTTGTGATTGTTATCATTTACAACTTAAAATCCAGTAGCGCTTTTTTACTACAGAAACCCGTACGCTGAATGTCAATCACAACACCAGCAGCCGGGCCTCTTGAATGTCTCTCTTCTGTTTCTCCATGCATTACATTGCAAATGGAGTTTGACATATTGGAGTGCAGATGTCTGTGATAGAAATGTCATTTAAACTTTCATTTCCTTGGGAAAAAAAAGCAGCCTGTTTACAGAAGAACTGCGATACTGCATGTTTCTTTCCTATTTATCGCCACAGATTTCCTCCAAGCCCAGCAGCTGCTTCCTCTCTCTGCCTTTCTTCTTTCAACTCTATGGTTTGTTTATATATGTGTTTATTTTCTGTTGCTGTGATAGAGATCACGAACCTGTCCTCTGGTCTCGTACAGTAACCTTCATTTAATAATTTACATATTATATTACCATAAATTTTTGATGTTCTGTTATTGCTTTCATGCAAAAGTTTGGGGTGAGACCACAGCCTCCATCAGGTGGAAATAGGGTTGCCACCTGGCCGGTATTTTTGATGGCTGATCCCAATGTTATTAATAGGAAAAAAGGCAAATATATAGGAAGGCCGGTATTTTTTTCAAGAAAAGGTGGCAAGCTTAGGTGGAAATGAGCAGGGGCCCTGTTGACATGGTGCCTGGACTGCTCTGAAAAGTGTGGGAATTCTTGAGTGTGGGTCCCAAGAATCCTTATGGCAACCCTAGCAAAGGCACATTATTTTCAGCCCAGTACCCATGGCTTGACCTTCTCCTTCTGGACTATGACACTAAAACGACACCTATCATACAGGAGTTGTTATGGATTAAGAAACCTTTAGTGGACCTTGTATTTTATGCAAACATTCTAGCACTAAAAAAATAACATAAAAACTGAACTTGATTGTGACAACTGCAAGCGTTTCTTCAGTTTAATAAATATCTTTGCATTTAATCATCAAAAGTGTGGAAAGTTCTTGCTTGGGGGCATATTCTCCTGTTCATGAGCTGGCAGCAGTGTGAAAATCTGCCAAACTCAGGTTTTTTTTTTGGGAAATGTGGAATATGGAAATGTGGAACTGTCAATATTTTTGGCAAGTAAATCACTATAAGACTATCAATGAGCTGAATTACACGAAGAAGGTCTGTATTAGCATTAACAGAAATGTCAACTCTCAAAAGAAATGAATGCAAACTTGCTCATTGTGGTCTTCTGAACTCTTTCGCTCAGTGTTGGACTGGGACACCAGGGGCCCACCCAAAAAACTTAGACCAGGGGGCTCACTCTCAGTACCAATATTCTTCATCTCCTCAATAAGCCTCTATTCTCCTAGTTTGTTTTCTTTACATACTATAATCAACTATTCCATCTTTGTTCTCATAGAAATAGGGAATGGCCATGAAATAGGCCAAAAGTTTAGCAGCATGAGGGCCCACTGACACCCTGGCCCACCGGGAGTTTTCCTGGTATTCTGGTGGGCCAGTCCGACACTGCTTTCGCTATTTGGATCCAGTGTCGGACTGGCCCACAGGGATACCAGGTGGCCCCAGGTGTCAGTGGGCCTCTTGCTTCTAAGTATTTGGCCTACTTCATGGTCATTCCCTGTTTCTTTTGGGATCAAATAGGTTTAATAATGGAAGAATAGATGATAGTATGTAGAGGAAAGAGTCTAGGAGAATAAAGAGGTTGAGTGAGGTTCCAATAGTTTCAGCCTAAAGTGTTCTGGTGGGCCCCTGGCATCCCATTCCGACTCTGTTTGGATCAATCAAGCTATTAGCCATTTTTACAATGCTAGTATAACAAACTAAAATAAAATAAAAACTGATGTTGCCGTGCAAAGAAGAATCATTGCTCTTTTTTTAAAGGATACTGCCATGGAAACATTTTTTTCCAAAATGCATCAGTTAATAGTGCTGCTCAGACAGAAATCTGCATTGAAATCCATTTCTCAAAAGAGCAAACAGATTTTGATTTTGAAATACTTTGGCCTTGCCTACTTTGTTTGAGCCAATAAAATTGCACAACTAAAGAATAGATTCAGTCTATTATTGTGCAGCAGCAGCAATTTGGACTGGTAGATCTAAGAACAGCACTCAATAGTAAAAACCCATGTCCCACTGTGACTCCTTCAGTTACATTGAGAAGGAAAAACAACAGCCTGACAGAAAACAGTTCCCTCCTAAAGTGCTGGCACAAGTCACATGACTTGGGGCAGCTGGGAAATTGAGAAAATGTCTAGCCCCATGTCAGGTTTCAAAACTGAATATAAAAAAATCTGTTTGGTATTTTGAGAAATGGATTCTACTGCAGCAGCACTATTAACTGTTGCTTTTGAAAAAAACACGTTTTCCCAAGACAGCATCCCTTTAAGCAGAGCAATATAATTTTCTAATATATTCTTTCAGTCAGCAGAACTGACCAGCAGGTGGTGCCGCTATTTCAATTTCATTATATTAGCAGTGCAAAAATGCTAAAACTGTGACCCCGGCCACCCTGAACATTTGGGCAATGTCTTTAGTTGGATGGTGGGCTGCATTGTACTGACAGCTGTAGTTAAGCTATGTAAGTTCCCCACCGTCTCATCAATGATTTTTTTATTGAGTTAAATGAATGAAAACACAAGACAATCATAGTATTTGCTAGTGTGCTCCAAGCACTAGGTAAGAGAGAATACAGAGAAAATGAAGATGAAATACGTATAAATATTGCTTTGTTTTATGGAGTAGTGATGACATTGGCAATGATTTTTTTTCCCCTTTATCAGCAAAGACACGGAATATGAATTTTCCTTTTAAAGTAATCTTTGGAAATTGGCATTTGGCTCATTGATTCTCTTGCACATTATTTCTGCTTTTATTAGAGGCAAGAGCTTACCCTGGTTGGCCCCATCCATCTCAAATGAAATGAAAACCAAATGAGTTGCACATAGTTGGGCAGAAGAACTGCTCAAGTTTATTATTTGCTTGCATATGAGAGAGGCCCACCTGTAAGGAAGCATAGAACAAGCAGTTTTCTAGTTAATGAGCAATACATCATACAGTGCCTCCAACCACTTCCGAGAAAACCCATTAGAAGTTTCTGCTAAATTAAAAACCGTATTCATAAGAAAACAAATAAAAAAAAACCACGTTTTTATATTGCAAAATGTCAACAGCAGAAAGATATGTACAGTACTTTACCTTTGTGGTAAAAATCGGATCAATATGAAGCACATTTAACCCTTGGAAGCTTCTACAATTCATGCTTTGGGGATTGTTAATGGATTCATCATCCCTCTAGTCATTGAAAGTTATATTAGTCCTCTAGACTCATTCAACCCAAACAGACAAGGGAAGTCATTAGTTAAACTCACTTCAACTGAGAAACAAAATATATCCAAATGCAATGTCCAAAATGTCATTCATTTGCAAGTCCATGAAGCAGCTTGTTACTTGACCCATTTGCTTACTAAGATATAAGCTCCCCGCCTTCAATGCATATTGTATCCCCCTTATTTTTACCTTAGGCCAGTGGTTCCCAACATCTGGTGATGTCCACTTGTTGGAGCAGTGATAGGGGGGCTCAGCCTGAAGACCATTAAGGGTAAGAATGGTTGCTCTCAGGGGCCTCAAAGCAGTTGCTTATTTTAGAATTCTTGGCTTGAAGGCAAATTTTGGTTGCAAAAAAACAGGTATACTGCCAAACAGAGCATCATTTAGGCTGCCAGTCCACACAGGGGCTACCAAATAGCCAATCACGGCCCTTATTTGACATCCCCTGGGACATTTTTCATGCTTTGTTGCTCTCCAGCTCTTTTTACATTTGAATATGGCTCTCAAGTAAAAAAAGACTGGGGACCCCTGACCTAGATACACCTGAAAATCCAGCCTGAAGGTCAGTGAGTGTGATATGTGCAATGGTTATATATTCGCTATTCTAGATATTTTATAGGAATGCCTAATATGCTTATAGTTTCCTATACCTATACTCATTTCTTGAACTAAATGGCAGCTCTAAATAAAGGTTGTGGACCTGACCTAAGCTTGGACTTCACGAGGGGCCTGACCTGAGGCTCAAGTTCTGACAGCTTTTTCAAAAAGCTTTTCTGCAAATTCTGCCATGATTTTTGGGAATAAAATGAGACTAAAACAGAAAGGAAGGGGCTCACTGCTTAGCAAACTTCAAAGAGCTGATGGGTAGAAAGCTATGTTATACCAGATACATGTAGTAATGTCTGTTGGAGGGCTCATTTAAAGGAGAAGGAAAGTTACTGAGGTAGTTTTTTTTTGCCAATAGATCAGTCACAATAGTGCAAGCTAGAACACCACTAACAGGTCTTCAGACAGGGTTGCTTCAGTGAAGATGGGCTGGGGGCAGGTCGATCGTTCCATAGGCTGAATTCCTGTTTTGATTCATAATCAGCCTATGTAACGATGTGTGTTAGTGAAGCGATTGAGGAGATGTTTTAGGGGAGTGGGAGGGTTGGGTGGGTGCAACTTTGCAGGGGCTGGAGGCGGCTTTGTGGGGGCTTTTTGGGGAAATATTTATTGTGCAGCATTTACTTCATACTGACACTTCCTATGATTTTTATAGGAACGTGTCAGTATCGCTTTAAGGATATCAGCTGCCATATTAGCTTGGTGTGACATCACTTCCTGCTGAGTCTCTCCCTGCTCTGGGCTCAGATTACAGCAGGGAGGGGAGCAAACTGAGCATGCTCAAGCCCAAGCCGTGGAGGTTTCAGCTGAAAGAAGGTCTGATACAGAAGCCCAAGTATACACAATAGAAGGAATGGAATGTGTTGTTTCTCTTAAAAGAGGACTCATGCAGGAAGTGATACTTAAGAAATGCCATAAAACTGGATTAAAACATTGAAATAACCAGCGACATATTCAAGAAACATAAGTTTGTTGGTTTTACTTTTAGTGCAATATTAAAACGTAATATATTCAGATCATTTTAATGTTTAAAGGCCACCTTTCTAATGATCTGCTGTAATGTTCTCAGTCTTAAAATATAAAAGCTAAGCTGTTAACAGAAATTATAAATCCCATTTCATCACATACTAAGCTATTTTTGTACTCTCCGTTGGCCTTGTGCCATTAAACTTCATTATCTTCTGTCAGTAAAATGACGGTGTTTAACATTTGTGTCTGGTATCCTGCTGTAAAAAAGAAAAGGCAACACTGTGAGCTGAAGAGCCCACTAGCAACCCCTACATGAAGTTAAATAAATGGGAACTCTATAACCCCATGCTCATCAAAAGGCTATTCTGCATAAGTAGGTCTTCTGAGAAACTAATACCAATACCTACTAGTCAATCATAAACTACAACAGGTTCTTGGTTTTCTTCTGACGACTCATTTTCGTGTATTTTACCAATTCTATGCATAGCGTACAGAGTAAATTTTGCTTTAGCATCCCAGGGGACCACATGGGTCCAAATGGATTATGCTTAGATTTTTATAGTCTTCTATACTCAACTTTGACCTAAAGCTTCTGCCAAACCTATCACTACCTCCCCATCTCCAACTTGAACATAGTGATACCAGTCACCAGCACAATTACAAGCAATAACAGCATGACCATAGTGATCCATTCAGCTCAAGGGCATCCAAAAAATATATCTCCAACACGTCAAAGAGCACCGTTAGTCAATCAAAACATGGACAGCTCAGACCCCCCGATGACTACCAGGTGCTACACTGAGAGACCCATGCCCAACAGGAGTCAAAATCTCATATGAAGGAAGCAAAAATCTGAAAATGTATGTGGTGCAAGGTTTATTTGAAACAAAAACATACAAAAATGGTCAATGTTTTGGGCCACCCAGGCCCTTTATCAAGGTTTGATAGTATGCTGCTGGTACTTCCTTCCTGGTACACTGATACACCTGGTGCCTGAGAACAAGACTGCCAATATTTCCTGCTCTAGCTTTGAAAGTACATTTATCCAAATTACAAAAAAGATCTCTTTTCCAGAAAACCCTAGGTCCCAAGCATTCTGGATTAAAGGCACCATATCTGTACAGTCATTTCTGTTTAAAAAACTTTGTCAAAATCTTGCAAAAAGCACTTCAGCCCAAAAATCGCAATCATAAAAAGTAATACTGTATCTCAGCAAATACATATAAACAGTAACTTTTGTTCATGGCCTCAATATGTCTTTGACTTGAGGAATAAAAAAAAACATTTTAAAAAATAAAGAGATTTAGACATTAAGGTAAGTTTAGTTACAGATGAATTTGAAGCATTTATTTTATATTTATATATATATATATATATATATATATATATATATATATATATATAT
>CM044441.1:22248504-22266039 GCA_024363595.1 Xenopus borealis
TATATATATATATTGTACTTCTATGCACTGTACAGGGCTGCGGCTCCTTAACAGCGCTTTACAAATAAAGTTATAGATAGATAAATAGATAGATAGATTGACCCAGAGGAAGGCAAAAAGCCCCATCTGAAGCCTCTCCAATTAGCTGCAGAGGGGAGGAAATTTTCTTCCTGATTCCAAAATTGAAATTTGACTAGTCCCTGGATCAACTTGTACTATGAGCTATCATCCATAACCCTGTATTCCCTCATTTGCTTAAAAGCCATCCAACCCATTTTTAATGTCTAATTTAATGTCTAATATCTAATAATGTCTATCTAATATCAGCCTGTACAGCTGATTCAGGATGAGAATTCCACATCTTCACAGCTCTCACTGTAAAAAAAAAACACTTTCGAATATTTAGGTGGAACCTTTTTTCTTCTTATAGGAAAGGATGACCTTGTGTCAGCTGGAAAGACCTACTGGTAAATAAAGAATTAGAGAGATTATTATATGATCCCCTTATATATTTATACATAGTTATCATATCACCCCTTAAGCGCCTCTTCTCCAGCGTGAACATCCCCAGTTTGGCCAGTCTTTCCTCATAGCTAAGGTTTTCCATACCTTTTACCAGCTTAGTTACCCTTCTTTGTACCCTCTCTAATACTGTACTGGGTCTGTACTATGTTACAATGTTATAAAAGGCCCCCCCCCCCCCCCCCCGATTAAAAAATTATATCAAATGTATTCTGGTTGATCTGCATTAACACCTCTTTCATCCAAGGTACAAAGTTATGAAGAGTGTCAAAACCCCAAGGTACAAAAGACAAAGGTGAAAATGAATATTTTGACAAATTCTGCTTCTTTTATTGAGCGCATAACAAAAAAGTTCAATTACTTTTGGCAGAAACAGATGAAATGAAATCTAGATGCTTTTTACGTTATTTAAACATTAAATGTAGAAACTCAGAAATACTGGAACTTACTAACCTCAAAAAATGTCACGTTTTCTCTGCAATAATAAAAAAAGTAGCTTGTACTTGATCCCAATTAACATATAATTAATCCTTATTGGAGGCAAAACCAGACGATTTAATGTTTACTTGTTTTCTAGTAGACTTAAGGTATGAAGATCCAAATTACTAAAAGATACATTATCTGGAAAACCCCAGGTCCACAGCATTCTGGATTACAGGTTCCAGACCCCTGTTATTATTGATGGTGCAACATGGTTTCCAATTAAAAAAAAAATTCTCAGAGGAAAAAAGTGTTAAATATTTGATAAGGTTTGTTCTTCACACATTCTTCCCTGTAAGGGTTGTTCCTTTCATCCCTGTATCTAAACACCCAATTATGTTTTTCATGACAGGGACAGAAAGGGTCAAAACACTGAGCAGCATAGACACAATGCTGAGCACTAGCCACAACTCTGAAGGTGCCGACTAGGAACTAATGGTGCATTTGTAGCGTTGCACGGCCTTTTAACTGGTACTGTATCTAATGATGAATGAATATTTTTTGTCAGGCATTTTTTTTTTTTTTTTGCGAAACCGTGGCAAAAGATTTTCACCAAAAAGCATGAATAGGAATGGTGCAAAGAAATCTGCAAAAATGCCCATTGGCTGCAATGTATTTTGTCCAGATAATCCTACATACATTGCCTAATGATACAACTAATACCTTACAACTATAATGTTATGTATATAAATTATTTTTACTCAATGACGCTACTAATTGCATTTGCATCTTTGAATTCTAACTATGGTCCAGATGTTGGAGGTTATGCAAAGTGCTACTACTACTCCTCAAATATTAGAATAAAATGAAATTGGCTTCGAATCACAGACAAGCTCTAATCTCTTAGCTAAACATAAATATAGAGCCACCGCAGCTGGAAGCATAGCAAACAGTGCTGAAACATTTCCTTAATGGGAGCACACTGACACCATTTTATCTTTAGAAAAATACCTTATTGAAACCCAGCTGACTCCACAAAGGAAAAAGCCCACTGACACCGCGCTGAAGTGAATAATGCCATTACCAATAGCCGGAGCGAGGCAGTCAGCCAATTAAGGGATCCGGCTGGTTGAATACACCCCGGTGATTTATAATTAAGATAAATTATACAAGAATATTCAGATAAAAATAGAAGCATTTAACAAACCCCCATAGGCACAGAAAATAATTCTGTGTGTGGATATGGATTGTGCTGTGTGTTCCCAGGTCATTATTATTTTTAGCCATTGTTTTTGCAATAAAAACTTTTACATAAAGCTCTGTTGGGGCAGAATATGTTAAATATTTTCACTAAGATGAATTTGAGAAATTAGAACTCTATATTATATATTATGGGCACATTATGGGTTTCTCCTGGTGAACTGTGTCAACTATGATTGTCTTAGGTTGATTGATCTCCTTACTTATCATGAACCATAACTCTTCAATTATGTTAGTGTAGGGGAGCGGTTATGAAACTTTTCAAGCCAACCTTTAGCCAGGGCCCTCCTTAGGTCTTCAAGAAGTACAGATAAAAGAAAATATTGATGATTATTCAGCCAAAGCTCCAAAAATTTCTAGGACAGCAATTATATATCCCCCTACATCTCACAGACCTTCTAGTTGAGCTTTCAGAAGAACAATCTATCTAGAAGAGCAAATTGCCATTTTGTACAATTGTGACCCTAACTGCCGATTCTGATGAAGGAGCCGCCTGAGGCAGCTCCTGAAATGCCGCACCCCCCTTGCCAGCTTACCTGTCGGGAGGGGAGGCAGGAACACTGGTGCGGAGAGCGCAATTGCGCTCTCTCACACTAGTAAAGCCGAAATTCTGGTTTAAAAACCGGAAATTCGGCTCTTAAAGGAACCAGGAGCTGCTTTTTGCCACCCCATGGAAAGCTCTCTGGCGCTGCTGCCTAAGGCGAGTTTCTCAACTTGCCTCATTGGTGGAGCCCCCCTGCATACCTTTTAACCTCCAATCTGTAGAGGAAGGTGGGGAGCATGAAACAGGAGGCTAAACTCTTAAGCAGTGATCAGGCCCAGACTGGCAATCTGTGGGTTCTGGCAAATGCCAGAGGGGCTGCTATAAGGTGCCATAGAAAGTCAGTATTTAGTGGGCTGGTGGGGGCTGTTTGGGCCTCTGTGTGGGCTGATCTGTCCTCTATGAACCTGAAATGCCAGGGCCTATTTTGATTCTCAGTCCAAAACTGGCAGTGATCCCTAACCAGTAGCTCGCGAGCAACATGCTGCTCACCAACCCCTTGGATGTTGCTCTCAGTGGCCTCAAAGCAGATGCTTATTTTTGTTTTCCAGGCTTGTGGACAAGTTTTGGTTGCATAAAAGCCAGGTGCACTGCCAAATAGCATCTCCTGTAGGCTGTCAGTCCACATAGTTGCTACCAAATAACCAATCACAGTCCTTATTTGGCACCCCAGGAACTTTTTGCATGCCTGTGTTGCTCCCCAACCCTTTTATTTTTTAATATGGCTCCCGGGTAAAATAAAAAAGCTTCCCTTACTGACTGGAGTGGAGCTGTCCAACAGTTAGGCATAACTAAAGGGCTGGATTTACCTAGCGGCCGCTCCTAGGCCCGCTGTCGTTTGTCACCCCTGTCCCCTCCCTTTAATTTGCTCAAATTTTCATCATCAGGACGGGCCAATGGGAATTGGCACACAGGAAATTAAAATTTCTGAACCAAAGTGGGTGTGGTTGGGCACAATGCTGCCCCCTAAAATCCTGCCGCCCTAGGCCCAGGCCCCTCCACAAATCCAGGCCTGCGTAACTACAATTATACTGATGGTGATTTTGTAACCCTTGGACATCATCTGTAGAATTATTCTTCCCTGATCAAATTTATAATTTAGGTTATGATGATTTTTATATAACAGGTAGAATCTGAAATTATGTTAAACCAGCCTTTTATATAAGTGAGCTGCTGATATGTACATGGGTTAGCAGCACCAAGCAGTGGACATCTCCTTACGCCTAGGCCAACTTTTTTCAACAAGGAAATTTTGTGAATGTGGGCAGCCAATTAATGAATCTGATTTAAGTGTTGAAGTTAGGAAGAGCTCCTGAGAGAAGCTGGGCAAAGTACATTACAGTACTTTACTGCTGCTTAGAGTGAACAATGACTTCTCTCATCTGATCTCTAATGTATAGCTGCAAATATTTGACGTATCACCCAGAAATGCATTTGAATTCTGTATTTACATTGGCATAAGTCCTCTATGGTCCAAAAGCTTAGCCCCTTAGAGTCCATAGAATTAATGCTTGCACCTCTACTCTTCCTCTGTGACAAATGCACAAATGCTAAGATCAGGCTCCCTATCACCCTGTATCCATAAGAATTCTCAATATTAGCTTGAAGTTTAAGCGAGGGGGAATTTCTCATGTCCCATCTAGCCTCTCTACATACTCTTTGCACTCTAAGCAGTAAAAACATAAAATGACCCTTGTATGACTTCAATATAACATAATAAAGGTTCTAAAAGACTTGTTTTGTATTCACCTTCTAACTATCCAGTCCTAGAACTGAGGTTGCCAATGAGCAGAAATACATTCATTTATATTCCCCCCCTAAGCAGCAGCTGTGTGTCAGGCAACAAATGATTTCCCAACTCTTTAAATGTATTTTAAATTAGTGTAGACTAGAAACTTGAGATCCACCCAGAATCTTCAGCCAAGCCTGATGGCAGTCTGTGCCCAGTTTATGCAGGTGTATTTCAGACAGGGAAGAAGTGCCAACAACTGCCAGTGCCACCTCCAGTTTATTAAATGGAAAATGTGTGACAGGTCTGTTGTTTGCGGTTCTTAGCGCAAACATTCTCTAGTAAGCGGTTCCCTAGTGAAGAGCACTAGTGATGGGCGAATCTCCCACGATTCGCTTCGCCTAGAGATTCGCGAATTTCTAGAGAAATTCGCGAATCGGCGAAAAATTCGCGAAACGAGTCGCGGGAAGATTTTGTCGCGCGTCGCGTCGTTTTCGTCGCGTCGCGTCAAAAACGACGCGTGACTCATTTTTTGCCAAGCGAAATTTCCCTGGTGATTCGCGAATTTATTCGCCAGCGGCGAATCGCGGGAATTCGCCGCGAATTCGACCTAGGCGAATAAATTCGCCCATCACTAAAGAGCACCAGTGCCAGTGTTGTCATGTGTTTCTCATTCAAATGAATGGGAGGCAACAGCTGAACTTTGGGGTGATCCTCCTCAAGTGCCAAAACACATATTTATTCCATGACTCATTTAAAATGTAGCATACAAGAGATGCCCTATGCAATTAAGAAGATAGGTTTTCTGCTGTCCGCCATTAAGTTTATATGCATCTATTAGGGCCCTTACATACGGGCGTTTTTACCTGCGCTCCCCTGCGTTCCGTTTTGCTGCGTTCAGCCGCAGGGGAGCGCAGGTATAGACGCACTCAATTATTTTCAATGGGGCTGTACTCACACGAGCGCATGTAGGCGCAAAACGCAGGAAAAATGCAGCATGTTGCGTCTGAATCTGCGTTTGGCGCTTACACGCGTCTCGTGGGTTCAACCTCATTGAACAAAATGAGGTGCGTCTAGACCTGCGCTCCCCTGCGGCTGAGCGCAGCCAAATGCAACGCAGGGGAGCGCAGGTCCAAAACGCCCGTGTGTACCGGCCCTTAGGGTTGGTCACCTTTAAATTAACTTTTAGCATTGTGTAGAGATGGACATTCTGAGACGATTTGCAATTGGTTTTCATTTTTGTATTATTTGTGGTTTTTCAATTATTTAGCTTTTTATTCAGCAGTTGTCCAGTCTGCAATTTCTGTAATCTGCGTGCTAGGGTCTGATTACCCTAGCAACCCTGCATTGATTTGAATAAGAGACTGGAATATGAATAGGAGAGGCCTGAATAGAAAGAAAAGTAATAAAAAGTTGCAATAATAATACATTTATAGCCTTACAGAGCATTTGCTTTTAGATGGGGCCAGTGACCTCCATTTGAAAGCTGGAAAGAGTCAGAAGAAGAAGGCAAATAATTGAAAAACTATGTAAAAGAGAAAATAAAGGCCATTTGAAAAGTTGCTTAGAATTATGTATTCTATAATAAACTAAAAGTTAACTTTGTACATATACAAAATAACATAAGTGTGATAGCATCCTACCCCAATTGATGCAACAGGGCAGTGATCCCCAACCAGTAGCTCGTGAGCAACATGTTGCTCTCCAACCCCTTGGATGTTGCTCCCAGTGGCCTCAAAGCAGGTGCTTATTTTTTCATTCCAGGCTTGGAGGCAAGTTTTGGTTGTATATAAACCATGTGTACTGCCAAAGAGAGCCTCTTGAAGGCTGACGTCCACATAGGTGCTACCAAATATCCAATCACAACCCTTATTTGGCATCCCAGGATGTTTTTGCATGCCTGTGTTGCTCCCCAACTCTTTTTATTTTTTAATGTGGCTCACGGGTAAAAAAAAGTTTGGGGGCCCCTGCACTAGGGCATTAGCAGTGGCTGAATTAACTGCAGGCTCTTTTCAACTGAATGGATATGGTGCAGCCTTCATTCCAAGACTAGAACTAAATTATAATAAGGGCTCCTACACACGGGCGTTTTTGACCTGCGCTCCCCTGCGCTCCCCTGCGGCTGAACGCAGCCAAACGCAACGCAGGGGAGCGCAGGTCAAAAACGCCCGTGTGTAGGAGCCCTTATTATAATTGAGTCTAGACGCACCTCATTTTGTTCAATGAGGTTGTACCCACGAGACGCGTGTAAGCGCCGAACGCAGATTCAGATGCAACATGCTGCATTTTTCCTGCGTTCGGCGCTTACATGCATTCGTGTGAGTACAGCCCCATTGAAAATAATTGAGTGCGTCTATACCTGCGCTCCCCTGCGTTTGAACGCAGCAAAACGCAACGCAGGGGAGCGCAGGTAAAAACGCCCGTGTGTAGGAGCCCTAAGCAGTTTGGCTGTTTGGTCTTCCTTGGCTGCAGCATTCCCTTAAATTCATTAACACATTCCCATCCTACACTGCTCCCTGTCTGGCTTCTGCACAGTCAATATAATGTAAGTCTTTTAAAGTACTGGATAAAATATTGTGTCCGGCATGATGTTCATAATATGATTAATGAAATGCAGTTCACTGGCAATATTAGTGCCAGAAAATATGGTGATCCATTCTAAAGCTTCTGAGTTCTCTGCATTGTGTTAACGTTTCATACTGTTGATTTATTCCATCACTTTCCTTTTATATTATATGCAAATATTGCAGTTTTATCACTGTTCTAAGAGTGTTCAAAATACGTTTTTTTTGTTTTTGTGAGCTACTAAACAGCTGTGAGAATATTAACCAAGTGGTGGCTGAAAATAATAAAACAAAAGGAAAATAAGCTGTACGTTCATAAATTGCAAAGATGTACTTAAGGGAAACTGTCATGGGAAAAGATGTTTTTTTTAAATGCATCAGTTAATAGTGTTGCTCCAGTAGACTTCAGCACTGAAATCCATTTCTCAAAAGAGCAAACCGATTTTTTAATATTCAGTTTTAAAATCTGACAAGGGGCTAGACATTTTGTCAGTTTCCCAGCTGCCCCTGGTCATGTGACTTGTGCCAGCACTTCAGGAGAGAACTTCTTCCTGGCAGGCTGTTGTTTTTCCTTCTCAATGTAACTGAATGTAACACAGTGGGACATGGGTTTTTACTATTGAGTGCTGTTCTTAGATCTATCAGGCAGCTGTTATCTTGTGTTAGGGAGCTGTTATCTGTTACCTTCCCATTGTTCTGTTGTTAGGCTGCTGGGGGGGGGGGAAGGGAGGGGGTGATTTCACTCCAACTTGCAGTACAGCTGTAAAGAGTGATTGAAGTTTATCAGAGCTCAAGTCACACGACCAGGGGCAGCTGGGAAATTGACAAAATGTCTAGACCCATGTCAGATTTCAAAATGAAATATTAAAAAATCTGTTTGCTCTTTTGAGAAATGGATTTCAGTGCAGAATTCTTCTGGAACAGCACTATTAACTGATGCATTTAAAAAAAAAATTTTTTCCCATGACAGGATCCCTTTAGCATAAACAAAACTATAAAAAAAAAAATAGTGAAGAACAATTGAAAAGTTGCTTAGAATTGGCCATTATATAACATACTAAAAGTGAATTTAAAAGGTCTAGACGCACCAGAAACAGCATGTTGTGTCTGAACCTGCGCTCGGCGCTTACACGCGTCTCGTGGGTACAACCTCATTGAAAAGAATGAGGAGCTTCTAGACCTGTGCTCCCCTGCAGCTGAATGCAGTCAAACGAACGCAGAGGAGCGCAGGTCAAAAACGCACGTGTGTAAGGGCCCTAAGGGTTGGGGCAGACAGGCAAATTCGGGGAGATTTAACTGAACCCAAACTGCCTTCTACCTGCCTTCCATCTGCTTGAATGAAGAATCACCTGCGCTGATGCACTTTGATTTCCGAAGTCCCCTGAGGTTTTCTTGCGAGGCAACTTCAGGCGACTTCGGAAAACGAAGTGATGCGAGTGCATTAGCGCAGGCGATTCTTCATTCAAGCAGATGGAAGGCATTTCAGGGAGATTGACGCCGCGCAGAGGAGGCGATTAGTTGCCAGGCGACTAAATCTGCCCAAATCTGCCCCAACCCTAAAGTGTTTGGTGATTCCCTGCAACTCCCAGCTTAGGATAACACTATGACCCCAGCATAGAACAGTTCTGCTATACATCTGGCATTAGCATTTCACAGTGGACCAAGCAAAATACAGATGCAGTGACCCCGGCATTCCATGACACAATAGCCCATAATTTCATGACACAGCAGAAATTTTTTTTCATGGTTGCTTTTTAGCATCTTTTTGGGATGGCATTACATTAAAAAAACCAACCCACCTCCCTTCCCTCCAAAAAAAAAACATAGCTGGGGAAATATTGAAATATTGAAATATTGTGATTTGACCTTTAGTCGGCCAACCCCCCCTACCCCCAAAAAACCATAGCTGGGGAAAGACTGTGATTTTTGACCTTTAGTTATCAGCCACAGAACATAAAGTTATCTTCCGTTAGAACATCATTATCTTTTATTTATGTAGCACCTAAACATTGTATACAGCTGTTTATTATTCACACCATTCAGTCCTTATCCCAGTACAGTTTATAATGTAAGGTCCCTATCACATTCATATTACACATACACAAACACTAGGGTCAGTTTAATCAGGAGCCAATTAACCTTTCTATGTGTTTCAGGAGTGTAGCAGGGAATCAGGAAGAAACCCACACAGATATTGAGGAAAACATACACACAAGTTGTAGCTCAGAATCCAACCTAGGACCTCGGTTGACTTTATAAATAACATATTTACAATATTTAGGCAGGTTTTACCCATTCTGTGATTCCTTTTCTCCTAAGGAATATATAGACAGTGCTGCTAGCAGATAAGGCCACATTCAGGCATAATGATGTTTTCTAAAAGGATCAGTCAAATATTCTGAAAGCATGCGAGGATTAGTTCATCTAATTATTTCCACTGGTGAGATTGAGAATTCTTCACCGACTGATTTATTTGTTTCACAGCATGAACTCAATTAATTCATTTTTCCATCAGCAGATGGGCATGGAATTCACATCTTCTAGCATGAAAGCGGCTGTTCGCAAATATTACCGACTAAGCAAGTGCTTTAAACTCTAAGTGACTGCTAACCATGAATTTAATTAACGGGAGTAAGTATGATTGAAGGGAGCAAAAGCCAAGACTTAAAAGATCCACTCCTCCCTCGTTCTGCTTTTTATTTGCCTTTTCCGTCATACCAGATCTGTATTAACCGGTAACAAAGAGTGGATTTATTGGCTTACATTTAATAACTGTGTGACTAGAACACTAGATCATAATTCGCACTATAAATATTATGATAAAGTAAATATTAGATTTGGAACACACTTTAAATACTCACACTCTGCTATTAATTTAGGAATATTATTATTTGGGGAATTATAAAATCCCCTTACGTTGTACTCAGACACAGCCCTTCCCTATATAATATATAGGATGCAGTTAAGTATCTATGACAATACAGTAGTATGATCCTCAAACAGATGCTCACCTATAATAATATGTATCTGTGCAACATGCCTTCTATCTTCTTCCTTGACTTAATTTAATCCAATTCTTTATGTCAAAGGATTTGGCACAATCACAGTATTTTTTTAAGTACAGGTATGGAATGTTTTATAGTGATAATAAAACAACATCTGGTACTTGATCCAAACTGAGATATATTAATTAATCATTATTGGAAACAAACCCAGAGTATTGGGCTTATTTAATGATTACATAATTTTCTAGTAGACTTTGGGGCAAATTTACTATTACTCCCGGAAATTAGCTCGACCAAATTCGCAATTCGATAAGCATTCGACCATCGAACGCTTATCGAATTGTTTTAGGCTATCATTTTGTTCACAACACGATTTCTCAATGAATTCGTAAGATTGGATACCGATCGTTCCATTTCACGCAAAAATCGTGAAATTTCATTCGAGCGTCCGAAAAATTTGTACGATTCGAACGATTGAACGCTCCGATCGTACGAATGGTATTCGAGCAGGACTTAGCCACAGAAGCCTATGGGGAGCTTCCCATAGGCTTCTATTACAATTCGGTAGGTTCAATCTGGCGAAGTAGGCAGTCGAATAACTTTAACATTTTGATTCCTTCGATCATCAAATGATCGAATATCCGATCATTAGATCTATTCGATATTCGATGATCGAAGAGGCCAAATTTTAATTTACGATTTCACGAAAAATTTGTACGATCGTTATTCGATCGAACTTCGATCATTTCACGTGAATTTCGTAAATTTGCCCCTATGGAGATTCAAATTACGGCAAGATCTGTTATCCGGAAAACCTCAGGTCCCAAGCATTCTAGATAACAGGTCAGATACCTGTATAAGGACATAAACCGCCTATATCAAGATTTATGGGTATTGATTTGGTCCCTGAACCAAGAATAGATACAGACTGTAAGGACCCTGATGGACAGGATGATTATTCATCAAGTTATATATTTCTAACCTGAGCAATTATAATGAAAATATTCATTATAATGAAAATAAGAGCAGCTCAAGAACAGCAGAAGACAAAAAATAATTAATGGTGCATCTCACAGAGAGATATACAAACAATTTCAGATACAGACATATGCAATTTCAGACACAATGTAAAATTCTTCCCTTTATTCCAGCATTGTACCATCCACCAGGGGGAGTTGCTCTTGAATTTGTACAATTCCCACTGGATGCAAAATGTCCATAAACAGCTGTATATTTACACAATGACCACAGCAGTTTAAAAAAAAATGCTTATACAGGTATGGTTATTCACTATCCGGAAACCCAATCTCCAGAAAGCTTCAACTTCATGCAAATATTTTTTTTTTTTATGATTTTCTTTTTCTCTGTAATAATAAAACAGTAGCTTGTACTTGATCCCAACTAAGATATAATTAATCCTTATTGGAAGCAAAACCAGCCTATTGGGTTTATTTAATTTTATGTGATTTTCTAGTAGACTTAAGGCATGAAGATCTGTTATCTGGAAAACCCCAGGTACCGACCATTATTGATAACAGGTGCCATACCTGTAATACAAATTTTTCTTAGTAATAATAAATCATTACCTTGTACTTGATCCCAACTAAGATATAATGAATCCTCATTGGAAGCAAAACCAGCCTATTGGCTTTATTTCATGTACTTGATCCCAACTAAGATATAATTAATCCTTACTGGAAGCAAAACCAGTTTATTGGGTTTATTTAATGTTTACATGATTTTCTAGTAGTCTTAAGTTATGACGATCCAAATCCTGAAAAGATCCATTACCCGGAAAACCCCAGGTTCTGAGAATTCTGGATAACAGGTCCCATACCTGTATGTTAATAAATGTCTT
This sequence comes from Xenopus borealis, assembly GCA_024363595.1. Taxonomy (NCBI): domain Eukaryota; kingdom Metazoa; phylum Chordata; class Amphibia; order Anura; family Pipidae; genus Xenopus; species Xenopus borealis. Next base: position 22,260,404 of record CM044441.1, read on the forward strand.
TAAACAATTCGATATGATGAGAGAAAAAACTTATCTTCTAATTTACTTCCACATTTCCCCATAGACTTGCATTGAGTTTCCGTGTAATTAACCAAAAGATAAATTCTTCACCTTCACATGTATCTGGCCTATTGTACCGTATCTTAGTTTAAGGAAGAGTAACCTTCTCCCCCACCCCTCCTGGGACATCCTACTGTCTATAGATCTCCATAACTTCATTAATATGCAGAACTTTATTAAGAGCACATTTTTATTTTGGGAATCTGCAATCGATTACCAGCAGGAACCCACAACCCTGCTAACTCAGCCTGGAATACTATATAAAAATAGCTTTATAACGTCCAACCAATGACACATAGAGAGCCTCAATATCACCTCTTCTATTAGCATTGACATTATTGATACCATGACCTTGGGGAAATTGTTTTTGGCAAATCAATGCTATCTCATGAGCAATCTCATCAGTGCATGACTGGACAGAAGAATAAGTGCTTATTAAAACTCCGTACAATGAGGCAATCTGCTCTCTAACCTTTATTTCTACATGAAAACATTCGGTAGGTATTACTGGTGGTGCATTAGACATTAGATTACCAGAGTTCCCTGCTTGTAATTAGGAGACTAGAAACTACACACGCCATTTGCCATTCTGTGGAACGAAACTATACAAAAGCAAATCTTAACTTGTTTGGGGAAATGAGGTGCATTCCATGTTGGAAACATAATTTCCAGTTCATTAGCAGCGTAAAGACTGTAAGGCAATGGATGTGGCTCAAAAAAAAAGGAGGGATTAAGGATAGTTATTCCCTCGGAAACATTGGTTTTGCACTTATGGTCACATCTGTAAAGCGACTAAATGGGTTAAAAGCTTTGCAACTGATACTGGTTGTGTGAGCCCTATCTTTCTCTGTGCACCTCATTACCCTCGTTAAAGAGAATCAGGGAATTGTATTCATAGCTCCTTTTATGCTTTAGAGAAATGAGGATAATATTCAATAGAGTTCTATCGAAGAAGAAGAATTACAGGCAATGCATGCACCTTTTTTATGGTATTAGTTCTCAAAGAGACCTCTACTTACTAGACTTGATTCAGATTTTCTTGGCCATGCCCCATTATGCCTCTACCATGCTTGCTATACCCCCTAGAAAAGATGAAAACAAAAGGGGAAAAGGTATTGGTACTGGCCTCTTCCACCGCCAGTTTAAGTATGAGAAAAATGAAAAAGCCAATACCTCATACCATCAAAAGTGGTATTGGCTTTTACATTTTTCTCATGCTATACCCCCCAGTCATGCCCTCACTCATTCCACAGCTAAATCTCTATCACAGGTTCATATATAGAGTCTTTACTAGTGTTGGTAAAATTAATTCAAGTGCAAAGAAGGGGAACTTGTTAGCCGGAAGATTGCGAACGTGGGCAGAATGGCTGTGCCTATAGTCAAAGAAGAACCTACCTAAATCAATGTTTCATTCTCAACAGAACCCCTTAATGATCTAGTTTCCTGGGCTTATGTCAGTAAAATAAAGTCTAGGATATTCACTGCCTTTGCTAAATCCATTCTCAAATTGCACATTACAATTTTACATGGATTTACAGACAAGATAAGTAGACCATGGCTAATAATGGGCCATTTTCCTATTGACACATTCTCATTAAAGAAAAAAATGTCATAAAAATGTCAAGTATTGGGTCTAACCCCCGAAATGCCCATTATATTCACACTTTGGGCCAGATTTACTTAATTCACGTGTATTCACATGAATGATTCGAAATTGGATCGAATTTTCAAAAAGTTTCGCCTCCGAATTTCAAATATGCAAATTCGGTAAATTTGACCAGTGAGTTCAGTAAATTCGATCGAATCAAATGATTAGAATAATTCAAATAAAAATCTATTCTAATATTCTAATATTCAAATACTTGACTATCAAATTACTTCCCCTTTAAATTTTTATTCGACTGCCTAGTTCGCCAGTTCCAATCTACCGAAGTGGCTTTGGCGAAATTATAAAAATTCGATCAAATGGTTAAAATTGTTCAAATCGAGCGATTCGAACAATTTGATCGTTCAGTAAAATTTTTATAATTCGATCGTTGGACCAATCGAATTGCGGTAAAATCCTTTGAATTCGAAGAATTTTAATAACCTAACTATTCCTATGGTCGAATTTCAAATTTTAAATTCAAAATTCGACCAATAGTAAATCTGCCCCTTTTGAGCAATTGCAAAATTTCTTAGAATTCTTACTGTCCTCCTTTTAAATAATTTTGCATAAAACAGTTTGCAGCACAGACACTCTAAAGCACAAGTCCTTAAAGGGATACAGTCATGGGAAAACATGTTTTTTTCAAAACAGTCAGTTAATAGTGCTGTTCCAGCAGACTTCTGCACTGAAATCCATTTCTTAAAAGTGCAAACAGATTTTTTAATATTCAGTTTTGAAATCGGACATGGGGCTAGACATTTTGTAAATTTCCCAGCTGCCCCTGGTCACGTGACTTGTGCCAGCACTTTAGGAGGGAACTGCTTTCTGGCAGGCTGTTGTTTTTCCTTCTCAATGTAAATGAATAGTACGCAGTGGGACATGGGTTTTTACTATTGAGTGCTGTCTTAGATCTTCCAGGCAGCTGTTATCTTGTGTTAGGGAACTGTTATCTGGTTACCTTCCTATTGTTCTGTTGTTAGGCTGCTGGGTGGGGGAAAGGGAGGGGGTGATATCACTCTAACTTGCAGTACAGCAGTAAAGAGTGATTGAAGTTTATCAGAGCACAAGTCCCATGACTTGGGGCAGCTGGAAAATTGACAAAATGTCTAGCCCCATGTCAGATTTCAAAATGAAATACAAAAAAATCTGTTTGCTCTTTTGAGAAATGTATTTCAATGCAGAATTCTGCTGGAGCAGCACTATTAACTGATGCATTTTGAAAACAAAAAAAAAATGTTTTGCCCATGACAGTATCCCTTTAAAGAAATCACTGGTGGAGGGGCCCCTTCCTTTTTTATATGTGACCGGCTTCATCCCTATCATTAAATATCTCAATATCCAGTCTACAATTCTGTTCTCTCGTCTCCTGATGTTAATCTCATTCCCTTTTCAGTACTTGGTGTCAGATTTTTATTTTCAGCTAAACCATCTGTCTCCAATTTCCTCACAGATATTTTGTTTTGCTCACAACTCCAAGCATATTCATTTTATCAAGATAAGGATACTAGCGACAGATCTGTCAGATTTTCATCGCTATAGTAAACCCTTTTTAATGCGTTTGTCTAAACCTTCTGGGACGTATGTGCAATTGCAAAAATCCTGCTATCATAAGGATACAGCTGGAAAGATCATGCACGCAGCTTTATAGCAATGAAATACTGTACATACTGTCAGATTGTTTTTTTCCATATCGGCAATCAGGTTAAACCTGAATAAACAACAGGCAAGAATTTGCGTCTACAGTTACAGGGGATAACTGGTTGAGATGATAATATCCTAGCATTTAAATAAGAATGGTTATATAATTCTATGAGCACTACATAACAGCATAAATAATGCTAGATTGGCCCGTCTTTTCTTCTTAATGGAACAGTAAGGACAAATAAATTATACGGTTTTAATATAATTAAATATAATGTACTGTTGCCCTCCGCTGGTAAAAACTGGGTGTTTGCTTTAGAAACACTACAATAGTTTATATAAACAAACTGTTGCGTAGCCATGAGGGAAGCCATAAAGGAAGCCCTCTGTAAGTACCACTGTGCTCTATTACATATCTTATATGTTATCTGCCAAGTACCCTGGGCCTTTTCTCCTTTTTCAACTTTAATGGCTGCCCTCCATGGCTACACAGCGGCTTGTTCATATGAACTATAGTTAGGGTTGCCACCTTTTCTTGAAAAAAATATCGGCCTTCCTATTTATTTACCTTTTTTTCCTATTAATAACATTGGGATCAACCATCAAAAATACCGGCTAGGCCGGTAAAATACTGACCAGGTGGCAACCCTAACTATAGTAGTCTTTCTGAAGCACACACATAACTTTTACCAGTGCAGGGCAACAATGCAATATTTGAATTACTTTAAAATTAACATTTGTGCAAATCATGGGACAAATTACATTAAAAATGCAAAAGACTTGGAGGGCGTGGCTTACGCGTGTATGTGAACACACGCATTCCTCTGCAGCTCCGTAGCCGGTGTCGACTTTAAGCCAACAGTGAGCAGTCCCGGGACAATAAAAAAGTCAGCAAACCTTTCGGAACCAAGGGGGAAAATGTCGAGGAGGAGAAACAAGCAAAAGGTCACAGCCAAAGGTTTCGCAACGGGACGGGAACCAAGATGGCGCCCACTCTTCCTCTGCGGCCTCGTCACCAGCGCGCCTGGCAGTAGAAGCGGAACAAATGCCAGATAAGTATGCTGAGGGGTCACAAAGCTTAACACAAGCTGATTTAAAATGTATGCTGGCGAAGCCAAGAGAGGATATCTGTGCTGATACTAAGCACGTTGTGCAAGACCTTAGAAGTGAGCTGCAGGCCATGGGTGAGCGCACAGAACGCTTAGAGTCTAAAATGGCGGAATTTGTAACAGCGCACAATGATATGGCTGACACAGTTAACGCGCAAGATGCTGAGATAGAAAAATTGCAGAATAAAATAGCAGATCTGGAAGATCGATCCCGGAGGAACAATGTGAGGCTTAGAGGTATTCCTGAAGAGATATTACAACCTCAATTATGCCAATACGCTCAGGGCCTTATAAAAGCAGCACTACCAGATGCAACTACAGATAATCTGATTATAGACAGGATCCCTAAAGCAAAGAACGCGCCGAGTGCAGCGCCCAAAGACACTATTCTCCGTATCCACTTTTTTCATGTTAAAGAGGAGTTAATGCGGTATGCCAGACAGCATAAGGAACTTCCGCAGCCGTACGATAAAGTACAAATTTATGCTGATTTGTCTGCATCTACCCTGGCAAAGCGACGTGACTTGGCGGTAATTACCCAAAGCCTGCGCCAAAAAGAAATTCCATATAAGTGGGGATATCCAACCAAGCTGATAGTTCAATGGAAGAACACAACCAAAATTATTGCTAATATAGCAGAAGGCAAAGCAGCGCTCAAATACTGGAATATCCCGATAGAATCGCAGCATAAGATGCTTCCGACTCAAAATCGATTACATATGGAAGAAGAATGGCGTACAACCAAGACTTGAGGAGTCTATGCTAGTGCTTAATAACATTGTCTTGGATCCCATACTCACTGGATAACAAAGAAAACGGAAGACACCGGCGGGGAACTGTTTAGGATCTCATGACACCTGATCCAGGCACATCCCGTTTCTATTTTCTCCCGATGCTGAACTTCATGCCACTAGACGTGGTAGCTAAGGGAGTACAGCCTTTGGTATTGGCTATATTGTATATATGTTTTGAATACTCTCTTTTCTTTCTTCCCCCTCTCCCTCCTCTTTGCCCACCTGTCCCGAAGACTGCTATACGATGTGTAACTGATATGCTTATAGCCTTGGGTTCCGCTATCTGTACGCTGCCTAGCAAAATATATAAACACCATGGTACTTAAATGTATTAGTGTTAATGCGCGGGGATTAAACACCCCCCGAAAGAGGTTGCTGCTGCTT
>CM044441.1:22267172-22293015 GCA_024363595.1 Xenopus borealis
GGCACGTTGATTAGTATAGCAGCACACAAACTTAAACTAGCCAAACAGAAACAAGAAAAACTACTACTCAAAATAAACAGCTTAGAGAGACAAAGACTTATAGCCCCCTCGCTTGATATAATGCAGACACTAAATAAGCTTAAAGAAGAAGTAAACCTTCTTATTTTAGGTAGATGTCAAGCCCGCCTCCTGAAGCTCAAAAGCGAAACTTACATCATGGGGAATAGAGCCTCTACTTTACTTAAGAAACAGTTAATCCAGCAGACTTTGCAAAGCAGAGTGGGAAAAATGTGTACTTCTTCTGGTGCCATAAAAATTAACCCTAAAGACATAGCGGACACGTTTGTAAACCTTCTTATTTTACGTAGATGTCAAGCCCGCCTCCTGAAGCTCAAAAGCGAAACTTACATCATGGGGAATAGAGCCTCTACTTTACTTAAGAAACAGTTAATCCAGCAGACTTTGCAAAGCAGAGTGGGAAAAATTTGTACTTCTTCTGGTGCCATAAAAATTATCCCCAAAGACATAGCGGACACGTTTGCCAAATTTTATGGTACCCTTTACAATTTGAAAGATGACCCCTCTATGGTTATACCCTCGAAGCATAATATTACTGCATTTTTGGACCGGTTAAACCTTCCATCTCTGTCAAGTACGGAACGGACGGGGTTGACTGGACCTATAACCATGGAGGAAGTCTTAAAGGTTATACAAGGCCTCCCTAACAACAAAGCCCCGGGACCGGATGGTTACACTAACCTACACTATAAAACATTCCATACTAAGATAGCCCCCTACCTCACCAGAGCTTTAAATGAGGCAGCATTGCAAGGGACATTTCCTCAAGAGATGCTAAAGGCTTACATATCGACTATTCCCAAACCCGGCAAGGATACCACAAGATGTTCAAACTACCGCCCTATCTCCTTGCTAAATGGAGATCTTAAAATTTATGCATCTGTACTAGCGAAGAGAATGCAGAAAGTGTTACCAGTACTTAAAAATAATGTTTAGGGTTTATACAGGGACGTCATATTCATGATAATACTAGAAGGCTTATCACCTTAATTCAGCAAATGCACTGCAGTAACACCCCGTCATTAGTTTTAGCATTAGATGCCGAAAAGGCTTTTGACCGAGTAAACTGGTCATACCTTAGATTGGTTTTGGAAACGTCTGGAATACCGCCTGATCACGGCTATAATGGCTCTGTACTCTGACCCGTCAGCCCAAGTGAATGTGAATGGCTTCTTATCTGACCCTTTTTTTAACAAACCTTTAACAAACCTTTTTTTAACAACCAATGGAACGAGGCAGGGGTGCCCCCTATCGCCCCTTATATATGTTCTGAGTATAGAGCCATTGGCCCAAGCTGTAAGATATTCGAGTGACATAAAGGGAGTTTCTATAGGTCCGTATGAGCATAAGATTCTACTGTTTGCTGATGACATCGCTATAACTCTGACTAATCCCTCCTCCACTTTACAGGAACTGTTTGATTTGATAGAACAGTTTGGGTGTATGTCCTACTATAAACTTAATGTCTCAAAGACACAAGCTCTTCCAATATTACTGCCTCCATCAATGGTACACAGACTACAACAGACTTACAAACTGGATTGGCAAACCACAGCTGTAAACTATTTGGGGTCAAAAATAACAGCCAATCCTTTCCACCTATATCAGTACAACTATGATGAAATTTTGAAGGACACAACCAATACTCTCCAAAAATGGAAAACTACCTATGTGTCTTGGCTGGGAAGGATTAATGCCATAAAAATGCTGATAGTCCCAAAGATATTATATAAATTCAGAACTATACCCATTCCAGTACCCACATCTTTTTTTCAGAAGCTGCAGAGGATACTGATGCAATTCATATGAAACAAAAAGAAACCTAGACTGGCACAAGACATTATGTATGCCTCAAAAAGGAATGCTGGACTAGCTTGTCCAAATATACACAAATATTATAAAGCAACTCTGCTAGATCAACTGGCTGACTGGCATCTCCCGCTAGGAGTCAAAAAATGGGTTGATTTGGAACACTGGATTTACAAATCTTTATTCGGCTACTCCATTAACGCTCATGTCTGGACTTTAGGCAAACATTGCCGCACTGAAATGGATAAATTACCGCAAGCCACACAAGCGACTTTACAAGCTTGGTACACTTCCAGAAACAATGTCTACTTATCTAACCCGCCAACGGCGCTTATGCCAATATCCATCTTGGAAGAAGTAATACCTGATCTGACCCTCTCAATTTGGAAATCCCAAGGCATACAAAAAATGGGAGATCTATTTGAGCAGGACAGCCTGTCCACCTTTCAGTCCCTACAAACCAAATATGAGCTACCAAATTCGCAGCTATACACATACTTAAGAATGTGACACTATCTCCAAGCGCAAAAATGGAACGGACTGCACCAACCAACCCCATTCGAAATTAGATGCTGGTCCTTATCGGGGAAGCGGAAAGGAACACAGAAACTATACCAAATGCTACAACAGAAAGGACCTGTCACCAAACCTTTAGCAATGATACGCTGGCAAACAGAACTGCAAATACCACTATCCATGGAAATCTGGCGTGAGATCTTTAGGCGCACGATCAAACACTCAAAAGCGCTTAATTATCACGAACTCACTGTAAAGTTGATGTATAGGTGGTACCTAACACCTGACAAAATACATAAAGCCTTCCCTAATTCCCAAAATATCTGCTGGAGATGTCGAAGAGAAGCGGGAACCTTCATTCATATTTGGTGGGCCTGCCCTATAGCTCTGGAATACTGGCAGAGAGTAAACAACCTCTTAAGAGACATTACTGGTGACCTAACTATCATAAACCCAGCATTGGCCTTATTAGGCTACGACACAGTAGTAAGAAACGGGAAAACACAGAGAGAGATCACAAGGCTTCTCCTAGTCAGTAGAAGCTTACTGGCAAGACATTGGAAAAAACCGAATCTCCCACAGAGGGCACACATCCAGGCAGAGCTCAACAGAGTGGATCTGTATGAACGCACCTTTGTCTCCTAGAATCATCACCTAGGGAAAGCATGGCTCTCAATATTAAAAGTTATAACAAACAAACAAACTGGGCAGTCTTCGGTACAAACCCCCCCCCCCTCCCTCTTATCTTTCTTTTCTTCCTTCTTTCAATAATAATTGTAAACTGCAAAAATTGTTAATAAAAAAAAAAAAAAAATGCAAAAGACTTTAAAAAGAATACTTTTATCTGCCATGGCTAAACCTAAGCGGATCACATCTACAGCAACACCACTGTCCATCTTCTTACTTACTAGACCATGCTTGACATGATCTGTTCAAAATAAAGACATTATAATTATTACTTAACGGAATACTGTCATGGGAAAACATGTTTTTTTCAAAACGTTAATAGTGCTGCTCAAGCAGACTTCTGCACTGAAATCCATTTTTCAAAAGAGCAAACAGGTTTTTTTTTTATATTAAATTTTGAAATCTGATATGGGGATAGAAATATTGCCAGTTTCCCAGGTGCTCCCAGTCATGTGACTTGTGCTCTGATAAACTTCAGCCACTCTTTACTGCTGTTGGAGTGATATCAGCCCCCTCTCTTCCCTCCCAGTAGCCCATCAGCAGAACAATGGGAAGGTAACCAGATAACTGCTCCCTGGTGGCTATAAGAACAACACTCAATAGTAAAAAAAAAAAACCCAAGTCCCACTGAGACTCATTCAGTTACATTGAGTAGAAGAATAGCTCCTGTTGTAAGAAGGCAGTATCAGAGTGCAGTACTGGTCTTTCTGAAATCACATGACCAGGCAAAAGGACCTGAAATGGCTGCCTACACCAATATTTCAACCAAGAAAAATGCACTTATTGGGTTAGCAATAAAATTATATATGGTGAGTGGAGTGAACCAGTGTAACCAGTGTAATTTAGATATAAAAACTACACCACAAAAAAATCATGGCATAATCCCTTTAACAATTCTAATTTCCAGGACATAATCTTGATATTTTAACAACCTTTCAAAGCACTGTCCCACTAAAGATGTGGAAGATGGAACAAGGTTCCTCTGGTTTACTCAGGAAAGAAAGGAATCCCTTTAGCATCCACAGGAACATGACCCCCTGGATGCAAAACAACAAGAGTAATCAGGCTGGATATAAATTATCCTTATCCTTGAAATGTACTCCACTTCCATATCAGAGACATTACATAAAAGCAGAGATTGCTAATCACGCCACAGAATATCTTTTATCTCTGTCAGATGGACTCCTAATTAGTGTCACTCAGAATGGTAGTTAAATTGATGTCCAGAGCTGACCACGTAGAGACGTACCACATTGTAAGCCTTTCAACATATGTTGGAGCGTTCTAAATCTGACCTAATGACATACCACTGTACCATAACAGATAGGACTCGTTATTAGTACCATCTTTTGGTTGGAAAAGGAGGCTGATGTTCAAGGCATAAGCTACTGTACTAGGAAGAAATAACGGAAAGACAGCATTTCTCTCTCCACCTACAATTACTGCAAAGTTACGTGAGAGAATATATGTGCCCAATGTACATAAACAAACAAAATGAAAGGGGCAAATAATTCTCAATATAGAGATTATCCACTGGTTCTGGCTGAGCAGAGAGGAGAACAAAGTAATAATTCTACGTAATGCAAATGGATATATACACCAACAGATTTCAACTCAAAATGATTCTGTTATTAAATCAATGAATTATATTTCTGCTATACCAAGTTCAGCTTTACTGAAAATAAGGTGTTTGAGCACTGGACTTCTGCCATCTGTATCTTAATCTTTCTACTTGAGAAGTTCCAGCATATCGGTTTTATGCGGTGTCTTCAGAATTACAAAGATCGGGATGATTCCCTGTAATCTTTAATCTGTTATTTAAAACTTTAAATTAATGAAACCAAATAAGTTTGACTCTTTTTTTGGTACTGTTAGAAGAGCATAACATATAAGATAGGTGGCACAGAGGCTCAGTGGATAGCTGCTACCTTGTAATGGATGGGGTCTTGAGATTGATTTAAAACATGAGACTAAAGGTGGCCATACACGGGCAGATAAAAGCTGCCGACAGACTGTGTCGGCAGCTTATCTGCCCGTGTGGGGGGCCCTCCGACGGGCTTTCCCGATCGATATCTGGCCAAAAGTCGGCCAGATGTCGATCAGGCAGGATTAAAAATCCCGTCGGATTGCGGCCACATCTGTTCGTTGATGCGGTCCCACGATCCGACCGCCCGTATTGATCCGAACGTTGGGCCCTAGGGCCCACGGTCGGCTAAGCCCGATATCGCCCACCTCAAGGTGGGCATATCGGGGAGAGATCCGCTCGTTTGGCAACATCGCCAAACGAGCGGATCTCTAAGTGTATGGCCACCTTAAGTCTCTAAATCAGAGGTCCCCAAATCTTTTTTACCCATTAACCACATTCAAATGTAAAAAGAGTTGGGGACTGTCAGCCTACAGGAGGCTCTGTTTGGCCATGCATCTGGTTTTATGTAACCAAAACTTGCCTCCAAGCCAGGAATTAAAAATTAAGCACAAGGTCACATGGAGCAACATCCACGGTGTTAGTGAGCACCTCGTTGCTAATACTCATGAGTCTCTTGTTGGGGACCACTGCTCTACTTAATAAAACTCTGTAATTTACCAAACAAAACTGACTTTCTACACTGGAATAAAGTAGGATGCATAAAATTTATGATTTTTTAATATGTTCAATTAAGTTTTTAAAGGGAAACTGTCGTGGGAAAACATGTTTTTTTTTTAAATGCATCAGTTAATAGTGGTGCTCCAATAGACTTCTGCACTGAAATCCATTTTTCAAAAGAGTAAACAGATTTTTTTATATTCAGTTTTGAAATCTGACATGGGGCTAGACATTTTGTAAATTTCCCAGCTGCCCCAGTCATGTGACTTGTGCCAGCACTTCAGGAGGGAACTGCTTTCTAGGGATGTCGCAGACTGTTCGCGCTCGCCGAATGTTCGCGAACGTCGCGCGACGTTCGCCAATTTGGGTTCGCCTTAGCTGGCGCTTTTATTTTGCCATTTCTCCCCCAGACCAGCAGATACATGGCAGCCAATCAGGAAGCTCTCCCTCCTGGACCACCCCCACACCCCCTGGACCAATCCCCTTCCATATATAAACTGAAGCCCTGCAGCGTTTTTTCATTCTGCCTGTGTGTGCTTGGAAGAGCTAGTGTAGGGAGAGAGCTGTTAGTGATTTGAGGGACAGTTGATAATAAGTTTGCTGGCTAGTAATCTACTGTTCTTCAAACAACTGCCATCTAGCTGTGTGAGCTTGTTCACATTCTGTCTAAATATCAATAATAATACCGTCTCCAGAAACACCATCCTGAGTGACGTTTTTCAAGCAGCAATAATATTTTCCGTAATCCGTATCCACTGCTGTAGTCGTGTATACGTTGACCTTGTAGGCATTGTTTGCCCAGTCTTTAACCAAGTGCCACGTAGCTGTGTGAGCTTTTTCACACTCCGTGTCCAGAAACATCACCTGAGTGACGTAGTGTGATTTCTGCCCTTTACAGCACAAAACGCAGCGCTGCGTCAACAATGTATTTTTTAGAAACATTTTTGCCCTTGATCCCCCTCTGGCATGCCACTGTCCAGGTCGTTGCACCCTTTAAACAACTTTAAAATCATTTTTCTGGCCAGAAATGTCTTTTCTAGCTTTTAAAATTCGCCTTCCCATTGAAGTCTATGGGGTTCGCGAAGTTCGCGAACCGTTCGCATTTTTGTCCGCGAACATGTTCGCGAACATTTTTTCCGACGTTCGCTACATCCCTACTGCTTTCTGGCAGGCTGTTGTTTTGGCTTCTCAATGTAACTGAATAGTACGCAGTGGGACATGGGTTTTACTATTGAGTGTTGTTCTTAGATCTACCAGGCAGCTGTTATCTTGTGTTAGGGGGCTGTTATCTGGTTACCTTCCCATTGATCTGTTGTTAGGCTGCTGGGTGGGGGAAAGGGAGGGGTGATATCACTCCAGCTTGCAGTACAGCAGTAAAGACCGATTGAAGTTTATCAGAGCACAAGTCACATGACTTGGGGCAGCTGGGAAATTGACAAAATGTCTAGCCCCATGTCAGATTTCCAAATGAAATACAAAATAATCTGTTTGCTCTTTTGAGAAATGGATTTCAATGCAGAATTCTTCTGGAACAGCACTATTAACTGATACATTTTGAAAAAAAAATTTTTCCCATGACAGGATCCCTTTAAGTTTGATCTAATGCACCCCACTTTCAAGACTATTCAGCTCATTCATTGTCCAAAACAAGGAATTCCCCACCAACGTCAGTTCAGTCAACTGAATCTCAAACCTTATTTGTATATTCAAATTTTAACCCCCACAAAAAAATCATAAAACGGGCAAAACACTATACAGTCTCTTAGAGGCAGATTTATCTTAAAAATTATTATTGAAAATTATTTTTGAGTTTTTTTTATGGTCAAAACTGTCAAATTCGAGTAGGGAGTTATTCAAATTTGATTCCAGTTTTTTTAAAAAAAGATCCCTGAGAAACTAACATTTTTCCCTTGTGCAATCAATAGAAGAAAGTGGGTCCTGATGCAGTTGGAGGCAAAGATCTCTCTATTAGTGAGATGCTCGATCACTTGTGGTGACAGGACTGTAAGGTACTATTAGGGGCAAATTTATTAAACCTCATATTCAGGTTTTGACTTTTTGAGATTAATCAATTAAAAAAACTTGAAAACTCAAATAAAAAATCAACTAAAACCCCCCAAACTTCTAGACCAGGATCCATACTTTACTAATGCAACCTAGTTCAGGTTTTTCAGATTTTTGCAGAATTATTGAAAATAAACACATCAGTCAATAGTGTTTATATTGCAATTTTTTTCTTTTGCCATAACAAGATAAGTTTTATTTGTTCCATAAATACGCTAGCCATCCATTGAGTTTAATTGCAGTTTTCTAAATAGAAGATTTTAGGAGAGGGGCTGCAGTTGGCCACCATAATAATATTTGACTCTGCTTCAGAATAAACCCTTACATCATGGCAACATTAGTTTAAAGGGCAACTAAACCTTTGTGTATCCAAAATTCTACTCAGGGCAGTCTAGTCTATGCCGCTTTTCCCCGTGCTTACTTTTTAAGCATTGGAGGGAAGGGAAAAGGGAAGGGCCGCATTGCTAGCAATGCCAAAATTCTAATTTAAGTATCAGAATTCTGGCTCTTAAAGTTACCAGGAGTGCCTCTTTGCCACCCCTGATGAGCACTGCCCCTAAGGCTAGTACCTCAACTGCAGCTTTATGTCAGCAGCACCCATATTCTACTTACAACAGGGACAATACCCTGCCAGCATAAGAATTTTAAATTTTTGTAAATTTTGCAAATTTTATAAAAATTAAAATTGCAAACTAAGCCAGGAAAAACCACTTGGGGAATTAATGCCCAAGAGCTTCACGTACTACTTTGTATTAAATCATCATTTTAATACGCTCAGACGCAAACATATGGAACGAGTTGGTTAATGAGTTCATTACATAGAAAACACAGTCGTGCATTGGGCATGACAGGTTATTAACAGCAAACAAGCATGTTTATTGTCTCATCAGAGGGGTCATTTAATGTAGAATGAATGGGTTTGGGAAAGGCTGGAGATTTCATGTATGTGTTTTATTTCGCACATTAGCACCTGCGTAATTAAAAATAGCTTTACAATGGGCTTAAAAAAGGGAAAACAAGCATAAAGATTTATTGAACGCTGTTCTAACGCAGACACAACTCTGCAACAAGATTGATTCACACACATCAAAATGCAATTTGGTACAACCACACTTTCAAAGATGAATAGATGTCGGGCAAGAAAATGAAGCAAATAAATAAGACGAGGCCATTACTAGAAATGAAGTGCAGCGCTGTCAGGCTGAAAATGAACACAAAAACAAGTTAAATTCATTGCATTATTCCATTCCCTGGTTAGAGAGGTTTATGGTATTGTAATGTCTGGTCGGATGAAAACGTCTAATTCCCCCCGATTACTCTCAAACTGGATTCTCACTTTTCTGATGAAATGCTGCAATTGTCTTTGATCAGGGACATCAGTTCCAATCTGCGGCTTCAAAGTTGAAGCTAAAGATACAGAACAAACATTCAGCGGAATATCACTAAAGCAGCGGAACATTACACACACAAAAAGAGCTTACACAGTGTATTATTTATCAGATCTTCAAGAGTCTACATAATAGTGTCGCACAGCTGAAACGCCACAGATCAAACAAAAGCATACAATATTAAATCTGCTAATGATAACACATATTTCTATACCCCGACAGGCCACAAGGCTTGATAGAAGGCCTCCCTATACTCCCTTCCAAAAAAAATAAATGTAAAGAGGCTGAAAATGCGCTTCTGAACATTTTCAAGTTACATTTATTTTTAGTGATGGGCGAATTTATTCTCCTAGCTCGAATTCGCTGTGAATTCCTGCGATTTTGAAAATTTGCAAAATGGCTGTGAAAATTCACCGGCATCAATTTACGATTTTTCACAAATTTTTCCTGAAAACGTTTGAAATTCACGAATTTATAGTGGAAACGTTCGAAATTCATGAATTTATAGTGAAAATGTTTGAAATGTTCGAAATTCAGGAATTTATAGGGAAACGTTTGAATTTCACGAATTTTGTGAAATAGTTCCCAAATTTATAGTGAAATTGCTTGAAATTCATGAATTTATAGTGAAGTAGTTCAAATTTCCCAAATTTTTCGTGAATTTTCCAATTTTGACATTTCCGTGAATTCGGCGAATCGAAATGCCCCAGATTCGCCCATCACTATTTATTTTTCCTTTTGTAGTGTTTTGTAGTTTATTGATAGCATTTTTACAATGCAGAAATGGGATCCGTTATCCAGAAAGCTCCGAATTACGAGAAGGCAGTCTCCCACTCCACTTTATACAAATAATCCACATTTTTTCAAGTTATTTCCTTTTTCTCTTTAATAATAAAACAGTAGCTTGTACTTGATCCAAACTAAGATATAAATAATGCCTGTTGGAGGCAAAACCAGCCTATTGGGTTTATTTAATGTTTAAATTGTTTTCTAGTAGGCTTTTAAGGTTTAAAGATTTAAATTAAACCTCAGTTATAGTGATCGGCAAATTTATACGCCAGAAGCAAATTCAGGGTGAATTTATGCATTTTGCCACTGGAAAATAAATTTGTGAAACTGCCATAAAAATTTGCCGTGGGCGACCATTTTGACGCTGGAGAATTGATGCAGGCGTCAAAATTCACGTTTCTCTATCTTTTGCCTTTTTTTTTCTTCTGCGAAACAAATTCGTCCATCACTACTCAGTTATCCAGAAAACCCCAGGTCCAGAGCATTCTGGGTAACAGGTCTCATACCTGTACTAATATAATCCTTTCTTCCCTGCAGCACTGAGCTTCAATTCTGGCTGGCCAGGTATGAAAAGGATGGTTCACATTTAAGTTAAAGGTTTTTTCAAAACGCATCAGTTAATAGTGCTGCTCCAGTAGACTTCTGCACAGAAATCCATTTCTTAAAAGAGCAAACAGATTTTTTTTATATTCAGTTTTGAAATCTGACATGGGGCTAACCATTTTGTCAATTTACCAGCTGCCCCTGGTCATGTGACTTGTGCCAGCACTTTAGGATGGAACTGCTTTCTGGCAGGCTGTTGTTTTTCCTTCTCAATGTAACTGAAGGAGTCACAGTAGGACATGGGTTTTTACTATTGAGTGCTGTTCTTAGATCTACCAGGCAGCTGTTATCTTGTGTTAGGGAGCTGTTATCTGGTTACCTTCCCATTGTTCTGTTGTTAGGATGCTGGGGGTGGGGGGTGGAGGGATGGGGTGATATCACTCCCACTTGCAGTACAGCAGTAAAGAGTGACTGAAGGTTATCAGAGCACAAGTCACATGACTTGGGACAGCTGGGAAATTGACAATATGTCTAGCCCCATGCCAGATTTCAAAATGAAATACAAAAAAAAAATCTTTTTTGGTCTTTTGAGAAATGGATTTCAGTGCAGAATTCTGCCTGAGCAGCACTATTAACTGATGCATTTTGAAAAAAAACATTTTTTCCCATTACAGTATCCCTTTAACTGGCCAATAAACAACTTTTCAATTGGTGTTAATTTTTTCTTTTTTATAGTTTTTGAATTATTTGGTTTTTACATCTGACTCTTTCCAGCTTTCAAATGGGAGGTGACTGATCCCATCTAAAAACAAATGCTCTGTAAGGCTACAAAAGTATTGTTTTTGTTACTTTTTATTACTCATCTTTCTATTCAGGCCCTCTACAATTCATATTCCAATGGTTGCTAGGTTAATTTGTACTCTAGCAACCAGATGGCTGAAACTGCAAAGTTTGGAGCTGCTGAATAAAAAGCTAAATAACTCAAAAACCACAAATAATAAACAATGAAAACCAATTGCAAATTGTCTCTCTAATTGCAAATATCACTCTCTACATTAAGGGGCAGCTTTACTAAGGGTCGAATTCGAGGGGTAAAAAACCCTCGAATTCGACCATGGGAATAGTTGGGTATTGTTGGGGAAGTAAAATCATTCGAACTCGAATATCAAATTCGAAGGATTTTACCGCATTTCGATTGGTCGAATGATCGAATAGAAAATATTTGATTTCAAAACGATTTTAACCAATTGATCGAATATTTTTATTTGATCAAAAATAATGTAACCCAATTCGGTAACTTTGATTGAATTTTCAAAATTCACTGGTCGAAGTGATTTTCAAAAACGTTCGAAAATTCGAATTTGAATCTTTTTGAAAATTCAATCGAACTTCGAATCCTTCATGTGAATTTGATAAATCTGCCCCTAAAAGTTATTAAAAGTTAAAACTAGTGATAGGCAAATTGTGTTCGCCTGCAGTGAATTCCCGCGATTCGACACAGGTGAATAAATTCGCAAAACGCCAGAAAAATTTTGCCTTGGCTAAAATTTGTCTTGTTATGGAAGTGGGTGTCCGTTTTCCATCCGTCCAAAATGAGACGTTTCGCACATTTTTCTCAAATTTTCGGTGAAGCAAAACACCCCAGATTCACCCATCACTAGTTAAAACTCAAACATGCAAAACCCGGAAACGCTGAATGAGTGAGCCGCTGCCATAGTCCCATTATTTCATACCTTTGTGATGACTTTGATGTTTAGATAGTAGATAACGGCCGCCTAAAGCTATAATAAGTCACCAATGAGTTTCACTGCCACATACAAGATATGGAACTCCAACGTGACTTCTAATATCCTCATATTTTACAACAGGCAGTTCTTTATTTGTTATGATACATGCATTTCCGTAATCATGTGACACAAATGACATCACTAGGCACTGATTATAACCCATTCCATTATCAAGCACTGTTTAGAAATGTTAATATAAAAGAAGAGGAAAACAATGAAAAATATCATGAATGCAGTGACTTCAGGTGAAAACATGATGCTAAGTGGTTAATCTGGATCCCCAGTAGAACAAAAATAATGTTCCCTACCTAGTGTTTTCCGGATAAGGGATCTTTCCATAATTTGGATCTTCATACCTTAAGGGGCAGATTTACTAATGGTCGATTGTCGATTGTCATTTTCATTTGGCCGTTTTCGAGCGAATAAAAATCGATCACATCGTTCAAATCTAACTATTCGAACGATTTTGCGAAAAAAACCTTTAAATTCCTAGGACTTAGAAAGGACTAGGACAGGTTCTAGGAGATCCCCCATAGGCTAAAATAGCAATTTGGCAGCTTTAAGGTGGCGAATAGTCGAATTCGGTTCTAAAGGTCCAGTACTTCGAAATTTGAATTTTCTAATTTTTTCAATTCGAATTGAATTTTGGGCTATTCGATAATCAAAGTAGCCCAAAATTACAATTTGAATTTTATTTGAATATTCACTTAAATGTGCCCCCTAGTCTGCTAAAAATTATTCAAACATAAAATAAACCCAATAAGAATGTTTTGCCTCCAGTAAGTATTAAATATATTTTAGTTTGGATCAAGTACAAGGTACTGTTTTATTATTACAGGTATGGGATCTTTCATCCAGAAACCCATTATTCAGAAAGCTCCAAATTACAGAAAGGCCGTCTCCCATAGTGTCTATTATAATCAAACAAAGAAAGGCTTCAAAAATGCTTTCCTTTTATCTGTAATAATAAAACAGTAATCCAGGGACTGGTCTGATTGCCATTTTGGGGTCAGGAAGGAATTATTTGGAAAGGCTTCATATGGGTTTTTTTTGCCTTCCTCTGGATCAAATAGCAGTTAGGAGGTTAAAATAGTTGAAAGGTTGAATTTGATGGACGTGTGTCTTTCTTCAACCTAACTTACTATGTTACTAGGCATGTTAGTAGCCTGTACTTGAGCCAAACTAAGATATAATTAATCCTTATTGGAAGCAAAACCAGCCTCCTGAGTTTATTTAATGTTTACATGATTTTCTAGTAGATTTAAGGTATGAAGATCCAAATTATGAAAAAAACCCAGGCCCCGAGCATTCTGGATAAAGATCAAGTACCTGTACAGGGAAAATGCAAATACCTTTAAAAAATTTGTATTATTTGGATAAAATGGAGTCTATGGGAGATGGCCATTTGGTAATTCAGAGCTTCCTGGATAATGGGGTACAGGCAGGGTCAGATTGGCCCAGCGGGACACCGGGAAAAAACGCGGTGGGCCCCGACCCTCATGGGCCCCCGCCGGGCCAGACCCCTGCTCCTGATATCCGGCACCGTTCCCTCAATGCACATGGCTCCATTAGCGCATGCACACTGATCGCGCCTTGAACACACGCACGTATCGCAGTAGTTGGGCGGGTGGCCCTGGTCTTCAGTCCCGGTGGGCCCCCCAGTCCCAATGCCGCCCCACCCCTCCTGGTCTGCTTTTCTAACTTGTAGCATCAGAGGGGGTTGAAGAGGGGTCGCGTCGCTAGTGCAGTGAGCCTATTGCATTTTCTAAAATGGAAATTCGTCTCTTAAAGTTACCAGAGGCGGCTTTATGCTGCTCCTGGTAACTGGCCGCTCCGTGCCGCCCGAGGCAAGAGTCTCACCTTGGCCCTGAAGGAGTAATATCAAGAAGAAATTCAGCCAGTTCCATGGTCAAAAATGATTTTGCATGTGTTCTTATTTACTGCTTTGGTTCACTGGCTATGCAAAGTGCTAATTACTTTTCAGGCTGTAATTGAAAACAAAGATGTCAGAATGATATATCGGCCAATGGATTGATACTTGGCCAGGTCAGACTGGCTCAATCAACTGGGCGACCTATTAGAGAAGCAAGTTGATAAACCTATGCAAAGCACCCTGTTAATTGTTATTTGCTGGATTTTTGTAAGCGCTCATTTTTGGGACAGCAGCTTCCTCTGCAACGACTGAAGTCGCCCAATGGGCATTTGTATTTAAAATCCTACATTTGTTCTTTTTTTTTTGCCTTTGAAAAATCGGTTTTGTTCCGCTTCTATTCTCTTCTGCTGCTGACAAAATCTTCAATGAAACAGAATGATGATGCTTTGAAAATTGGGGATGGCAGCGCATTTATCGGATTGGCCTATTTTAGGAATGGCGGTTTCCTTACTATTTGCTCAAAACATTTTATCAGAGCGGATGTTTTCTCTACTGTATGTGAAAAATCCTTAATTGATAGTATTTCTTTCACTTAATTATCTGTATTCTCTCTTGCTCCCATTCTATTCTCATGGTGACAGCATATTAAACTGAGCAAAATTAGGACCATTAAACTGTTGCAATGACAAATTGGGTAAGCCCACAATTCTTAACAAATGGCTGCTTGTTATTGTATGGCTGAAGGCTCATCTATTTGCAGGATCCTAGCAGCGTCTCCCCCCGATACATAAAAATGAAGGGACAAGCAAATGATCTGGGCAATAATTAATTATTCTAATAGTCTGAGCATTCAGTAGCTTAATATGGCAATTATAAATGTACTCCCTAACACTTACCTGAATAAACAAGCAAAGCAGATAAACAAAGATCTTGCCTTCCATTGATAGGGGCTTTTGTGGCCACATCTATCAGTGAGTATTTGTCATCAGGCTTTCTTAAGGCAAATGCTGTGATATAAATGGAATGGACCAATGGGTTTGGGTTGGGCAGGTTTGGGACGACATTCACACAGGATTTCCAGGTTGTAGAGTTCTTCTTTCTGCCCTCCCCACCCATAACTTTCTCTGCCCATCCAAGAGCAATCCTGGCCCTTCTGCCTCCCTGAGGCGCCTTCTGCTGCTGTCCAACCTCTCCGCCATGCTCACATTTTTTACGTGGGTCCAGGGGGGTCCACAATGCTAACACAGAGAGCCCACTAGAAGAGCCGAATTTTTAGTTTTCAAAATCAGAAATTTGGATCTTAAAGTTACCAGGAGCGGAATTTTTTCTGCCTCTGGAAACAAGTTTGCCTCACTGCCGCAGTATCTGCTGACATCACTTCCACGTGACATCACACTCCCAATGCACATCACATACGCACGTCTTAAGGTCCAGTGCCCTAGGGCAGCATCGGACCTAAATACAGTCCTCAGTTAGGATCTGGAGCAGGTAGACCAGACCAGCACATCACCAGTCAAAAGGGTTGCAGTCTGTCCGGTTTTGACCTGGACAGTTTTTAAATGTTTTTTTTTTACTTATAAGGGAGCCCTGACCATCAATATGTGAAGGGGGGTTATTTTTTTAAGCGCTGATGTCTGTGTGGTCTTTTAACTTTGATGTGGAGTGGGCGGGATCAGGGGTGGGGCTTGGGTGCCAGGGTCGGCGGGGCCCTGCTGCCTATATAAATATATATATACTGTATATATAGACAAATGCAAAAGGTCCTCTGCACTCAACCCATTATCAATATATTTAAGACATTGAGACATTCTGTGCATACAGCTACTAAAAAATGCCTTACCCTTTAAACAACAGGGATTGTTTGTCCATATATTGCAATATATTTAAGCTGGCCAACTACGTCAGTCATCCCATATCTGGCCAGTCCTACGCTCAATTTTCATCTGATTCATTAAGAATTCCATTACTTCATTAAACATTTTACAAAGGGACTAAGTTTAACTGCAACTTACTTGCTGCTTTCAAAGTAAAACTCCCAATCATGGATGCCCTTTTATTAGACACCAGTGGGATCACCTGACTATAGCTGGGAAGGGTGGGGGCTACAACAGAGAGCTGGTCACTGCTCCAGTATAACTACAACAAACAAGAAAAAGTTGTGCTCACCACTAATTTTTAAAACCATTAGGCGGGGGTGCAGTAATGGAATTCTTAATGAATCAGATGAAAATTGAGCGTAGGACTGGCCAGATATTTGCTGACTTTGACGTAGTTGGCCAGCTTAAATATATTGTAATATATGGACAAACAATCCCTGTTGTTTAAAGGGTAAGGCATTTTTTAGTAGCTGTATGCACAGAATGTCTCAATGTCTTAAATATATTGATAATGGGTTGAGTGTAGGGTTGCCACCTGGCCGGTATTTTACCGGCCTGGCCGGTATTTTTGATGGTGGATCCCAATGTTATTAATAGGAAAAAAAGATACATATATAGGAAGGCCGGTATTTTTTTCAAGAAAAGGTGGCAACCCTAGTTGAGTGCAGAGGACCTTTTGCATTTGTCTATATGTATTTTGTGGTCACAGCCTCATTGCACTCCCGCCTAATGGTTTTAAAAATTAGTGGTGAGCACAACTTTTTCTTGTTTGTTGTAGTTATACTGTATATATATATATATATATATGTATATATATATATATATATATATTTAATACTTGCTCCATGCTGTCGGCACTCTCGATATTTGGAGTATATATATATTTATATATATTTTTTTTTCTTTTAAGTTTGTTTTTATTAAAGCCTCATCACAGTTTAACAAAGACAGACAGCTACAGCAACTGAACTGCCTAGAAGTATTCTATAGAGGGCCCATGGATAGCAGAATGATTGAATTCAGTGCTCACTAGCGATGGGCGAATCTATCCCGTTTTGCTGAAAAATTAGACGTGCGTCACATCGTATTTCGACGCGCGTCACTTTTCGGCATGCGCCGCGTCATTTTCGACACACGTTGCGTCATTTTCGGCACGCGTCGCGTTTTTTTGATGCGCATCTAATTTTTTTTTTTCACGCCAGCGAATTTTAGCGAATTGCTTGAATTCGCAGCAAATTCGCCCATCACTAGTGCTCACTGTTACACTTTGCCTGGGTTTTGTCTTCATGGTTTTGCCCAGGCACTTGAGGTCATTGCTTTATTCAATATGGTGGAATTGTGTGTATTTAATTAGCTTACGGCTGGAAGAACCTTTAAGCTGGCCATACACTATAAGATCCACTCCTCTGGCGACACCACCAAACAAGCAGATCTTTCCCCTGATATGACCACGAACGGCAGGGCTATATCGGGGTAATATGAACATTCGGTGCTAGGCCTGAACGATCAGATTATAATGAGGGCAACTGGCTCTGACGGGTCGGTCGCGGGTAAAAACAAACCTTCCCGATCAATATTGTGGCCAGATATCAATCGGGAAGACCCGGAAGATTTATCTGCCTGTGTATGGCCACCTTAACGACATTTTGCTCAGGTGAAGCACAATGTTTCTCTAAATTATTAGTACAGGTATGGGATCTGTTATTTGAAAACCTGTTATCCATAAACCTCCACATTATGGGAAGGATGTCTCCCATAGGCTGCATTTTATCAAAACTAATCTAAATTTTAAAAAATGATTCACTATTTTTCTGTAATGATACAGTATCTTGTACTTGATCCCAGCTATCCCAATATAATTAATCCTTATTGGAAGCAAACATGTCTATCGTGTTTATTAAACGTTTACATGATTTTTTTTTGTAGAATTAAAGTATGGAGATCCAAATTACGGAAAGATCCCTTCTCCAGAAAATCCCAGGTCCCAAGCATTCTGGATAAAAGGTCCCATACCTGTACCATATATTGACATAGTGAACTGTGATGCACTATGATAAGCTTTGTGATGAATAAAGTTTGCGCCATCTGCAATATACATTACAAAACATTTTGAAAAAATAAAAGTGCTTGCAAGGTCAGGGTCCCATTTACTATACAGGCACTGGTGCCTAGGGCAGAAGCGTTGCGTAGTGCAGCCCACGGGTAACATACTTCCCAACATTTTGGAAATAAAAAGTGGGACAACAAAAGTCGCAGCAGCCATTTTTACCACGCCTATTTTTGTGGCCAAACCCCCTAATTACCATGTTCATTTTACAAAATTTGGCAGGTTATGAAAGTTTGAACATATTTCTGTGTTTTTTCCCCCCAGTTATTACAGTTTTGCTAATGAAGGTGAATTGCCCTTTAAACTGTGAATTTAACTTTTCCCAAAGTTTTCTCTTATATTTTTACAATTACTTATTTGCTTATCTAGAAATTGTTACAAAAGTATTTTGTCTGCCATGGCTGTGCTGGGCTCTCTGCCTAAAGCCAATTAAGTAAGAAACCCATAGGGGAATGTAATATATGTTGGTAACACAAAAATTATTCGCAATGAGAAAAGTTAAGCCTTTGCCCTTAGCAATATACCTTTTGGGAACCCGGAAACTGTTTAGCGACCACTTCCGCCAGCGGGAGGCCCTTTGCAAATTTTATACTTTGCACTTATGTGCTGTCAATGTAATAAAACTTCTTACTGAAAAATGTTTGCTCCAAAAGATTACGACACCTTCAAGCACTTCTTTTTACGACACCTTCAAACAAGTGCGCAATTATAATCGCAATGCCCAATAACAATTCGCAATGCAATAACTGTTTAAGGAACACTATTACGTTGCGGGATGTGGATTTTAACTCTTCTTGGTGCGCAATGTTTTTTTCTTTGCGACTTTAATTACATCCCCCCCCCATTGTTTCTTTTTCTGGCTGTTCAGTGCAGAGAAAAATGGGACTTTCCAGTAGAAATGAGGGACTGGAGGTTGAGCTGTCAAAAGAGGGACGGTCCCTCTAAAAACAGGACAGTTGGGAGGTATGGGGAACCTAGTCCCCTGTTGCATATTAGCTGTTAATTCCAAGTACAGCTGAGAAGGAGGGGGCATCTGCTTCTCCAGCAATTAGTGTATGCCCAGGACAGACAGGGCATTTGGGCATCTACCAGTCGCCCAGAGAAGGGGCACACTGAGGTCCAGTGTATAGGACTATTGATGGGCAATTTATTCGTCAAGTGCAAATTTGCGGCAAATTCCCGTGATTCACTGACGATGAATAAATTCGCAAAACGCCAGTGAAAATTCGCCTGCCGAAAATTCGCTGGCATAAAAAAAAACGAAAATTAAGCAAATTCGCCAATTCACAAATTTAGCAGGAAATTTTTCAGCGAAGCAAAACGGGATAGATTCGCCCATCACTATATAGGACAGTTCCAGAGATAAATACTTCCATGCAGGAGCCCTCTGTATAAACATGGCATATTATCAATGAACTTTGTCCAGGGTCAGACAGAAAATAGAAATACAGTATTACAAGTTTCAATCTAAAACAGCTTGTGGGTGCATTGCCTCCCATGGTGCCAGGAAAGATAAAGAGAACTCTCAGGATTTGTGCAGCTCTGCATTTCATCCTGAATGACAAACTATGGTGCCCAGGAAGTGCCATACATCAGCAAGCCACTTACTTCTGTAGGGTAATGTTTTAATCTATTGATTTATTGTCTCCACTGCGCCGCTAGGCAGCATCATATAAATAATAACAGCAATTTATTTGTGAATAGCAAAAATGCAGCTGGCGGAACATCTCCTGTAGTTCTCCAAACAATATATTTTTTTTTTTTAGAGAAAGAGAATGCCATGAAGTAATGCACAGCTTTTTCAAATGCTCATTTATCATTTATGTTAAAAGCTGAAATTGTCCAGTGCCAAAAATAATGGCAGCACAGAATAAGGATTCTAAAAAGCTCTACTAAATGGAAGGAAATGCTAGAAGAGCCATATATATATATATATATATATATATATATATATATATATATATCCTCTTTATGGGTAAAAAGGTCCCCTGATATTTGTCTATAATGTCCTCTGATGTATTTGTAAAGTTTAATCATGTCCCCTCGCAAGCACCCGAACCTGGACAGTCTCCCCTCATAATTTAAGTCTTCCATCCCTAACCAGTTAAGTTGCATGTAGGGATGCACTGAATCCACTATTTTGGATTTGGTGAAACCCCCAAGGCCTTCATGAAAGATTCACCCAAATACAGAGCCAAATCCTAATTTGCAATATACAAATGAGGACAGGGAGCATATAAATGTCAGGTGTTACCTGTAGGGTTTCCCTATAATCTAGTCACATTAGTTAAAGAGATACTGACATGGGAAAAATGTTTTTTTTTAAAAACACATCAGTTAACAGTGCTGCTCCAGTAGACTTCTGCATTGAAATCCATTTCTCAAAAGAGCAAACAGAAATTTTTATATTTAGTTTTGAAATCTGACATGGGGCTAGACATATTGTCAATTTCCCAGCAGCCCCTGGTCATGTGACTTGTGCCAACAGTTTAGGAGGGAACTGCTTTCTGGCAGGCTGTTGTTTTTCCTTCTCAATAACTTAATGGAACGTAGTGGGACATATTTTTACTATTGAGCGCTGTTCTTAGATCTACCAGGCAGCTGTTATCTTGTGTTAGGGAGCTGTTATCTGGTTACCTTCTCATTGTTCTGTTGTTAGGCTGCTGGAGGTGGGGGGGGGTGGAGGGATGGGGTGATATCACTCCAACTTGCAGTTCAGCAGTAATGAGTGACTGAAGTTTATCAGAGCACAAGTCACATGACCAGGGGCAGCTAGGAAACTGACAATATCTAGTCCCATGTCAGATTTCAAAATGAAAAATAAAAAAATCTGTTTGCTCTTTTGAGAAATGGATTTCAGTACAGAAGTCTACTGGGGCAGCACTACTAACTGATGCATTTTGAAGAAAAAAAAAATTCCCATGACAGGATCCCGTTAAAGCTAGGACATAGGCATAACAGGTGCTTGGTGATACAATGGCATAGTACACAAGCTTATTTCCTTGGTGTTTTTACACACACAGTGTGCATCAGGATTTGCATTTTTCACTGCGGAGCAGCTTGGTAAACTGGGCCTCATTTTGCAATATGTGAGCAATCTAGTGGATCCCAGTAGTAAATTAATTTATATCTCCCAACCTCCCTTTTTTAGAGGGACAGTCCTCTTTTGACAGCTCAACCTGCAGTCTCTCATTTGTACTAGAAAGTCTCTCTTTTTTCTGCACTGAACAGCCAGAAGAAGAAACAAAGTTTCTAACTTAATTGGCTTTTGGCAGAGAGCCCAGAACAGCTAACAGGTGCAAATAAGATACTTTGTAACAATTTTGTGATAAGAAAATAGGTAATTGTAACAGTTGGCACAAAATGGTCTATGCATGCCAAATGTTTCCTTCTTTTTACTTCCAAAATGTTGGGAGGTATGCTTAATTATGCATCATACTTATTGGAACCTTTTTGCATCTACCATTACAGGGCTTTGCACATGTAGGTTGTGTGCCCTGGTGACATCACCCATGAGTGTGCATGAGCTCAAGTCTTAAAGGCAAAGCCTTCGACTCAATGGATAACTTGACATTTCTATCACCAAACTGAATTAATAATTCAGAGGGTCTAGTCAGAGTGGTGCCTAGTGGTGCAGCACCCTGCCCAGAATAAAGCCCTCCTCTCGCTGCATTACTCATACAGCCTCACACTGCCTTATATTTAGGGCTAGGCCAGACGGGGAGATTCGGGGGCATTTTGTCGCCTGGCGACTTCTCGCCGCGACTTGTAGCCCCCGAACCTCCCCGAATAGCCACTTACCTAAGCGCACCGGCGTTGCTTGAAAACGCCGGCGCGTATCCACACGGAGCGGCGCGCTTTTTGAAATTGCTCCAAATTGCCTCGCCAGGCAATTTCAAAAAGCGCGCCGCTCCGTGTGGATACGCGCCGGCGTTTTCAAGCAACGCCGGTGCGCTTAGGTAAGTGGCTATTCGGGGAGGTTCGGGGGCTACAAGTCGCGGCGAGAAGTCACCAGGCGACAAAATGCCCCCGAATCTCCCCGTCTGGCCTAGCCCTAATAGTTCATTTTTATACAAACAGTTCTTTTTAGTCAACTCCAGCAAGCAGTGCGTAAGTTCTTATAGCCGGGCACAGATCCAAAGTAATTTCCCCTCTTAGTAGTTGAGCATGACCTGACCCTTAATTCCAAAAGTAACTTGAACACTTGATTTAACTGGTGGAAAGACGTTATGTCTCCAAATAATTCACAGTCGCTGACATGTTTCAAGGATCATTAGGTTTTGCTGTGATTGCTTTAAGGAAGAAAAAAAATAGCAATATGCTGTGATTATAATGAAACTTTTACATGCCATATAATCTAGAAATAGAACAGTAATGCACTAACTGATATTGCGCAGGAAGGTGGGTTATCAGACGTAGAATAACTTTCAGGTATTTCTATGTCGTGCCATGATAGCTAGTTGTATAGCTAGTACCCATCACCCAGCAAACACATCGATTGCCCAAGCACCCAATATCAGATGGACCGTGGGTGCAACTGCTAAGGGATGGGGAGTCTGTTTTAGAGTAGGATAATCTGCCCTAGGTACCCAGCAGGAAAACATGCCTAAAGTAAATATGTTTTCAGTTTTAAGATATGAGATCTCTTATCTGGAAATCCATTATCGAGAACACTCAGAACTACAGGAAGGCCTTCTCCCATTTTAAGTGCATTTTAAACAAATAAATCTAATTCTTCAACATAATTTCCTTTTTCTACGTAAAAATGAAGCTTGGTGGGAACTATACTTTGTTTACATGATTTTTTACAGACAAGGCATTGCAATCCAAATTACAGGAATATCCCTTATCCAAAAACCCTCCAGGTAGAGTCCTGCAGCGGGTCGGGTACCCGCGGGTTAGCCGCAAAATCCTTTGGTATCCTGCGGGTTGCATGTAGAAGTTCTGGGTGCGGGTATAGAAGCGGGTCGGTGATTCTGCGGGTTAAGGGTCGGGTCGCAGATTTTCGCCATAGAGATTTTTACTCCTTTATTCTGAGCATGTCTACTACCGATGATGTCACTTCCGGTTTATAATGAAAGCACTTCCTGTTTTACTACTTTTTTTCTGATCACGTCTACTTCCGATGATATCACTTCTGGTTTACAATGACAGCACTTCCTGATTCCTGATGGTCAGCGGGTTGCAGGTCCGGGTTGCGGATTGTGGGTTGGGGTCGCGGATCCAAGCTGGTAAGAATGCGGGTCACAGGTCCGGGTTGCGGACTACAGGTTGCCGGTACGGGTCGGGTACAGGTCCCAAAAAATGGACCAGCGCAGGACTCTACCTCCAGGTCCAAAGCATTCTGGATAATAGATCCCGTCCTGGTATATATTACATTTATAGGTAGCCCAACAAACATCAAGCCCCTGCCAGATGCACCCCACTTTCCCAATGCTGCCAGAAAGCAACAAAAGCTACAGTGCAGTATCCCCAAAAGCAGTATCTACTGTACATTAAGACATAAATAGAGCCCTGGAAGAGCAACATTACAGCCACGCATTACAAAAAAAATTGTTCCTTTAATAAAAGTACATACGCTCAAGTCCCCCCAAATTTGCATTATCAATCATTTCTGCATGAAACACTTGCCAAAACTATCAGACCCTTCCAAACAAGCAGATCTTAGTGTATAGCCTCATGGAAAAAATGTTTTTTTTTGTTTTTTTTTTCAAATGCATCAGTTAATAGTGCTGCTCCAGCAGATTTCTGCACTGAAATACATTTCTCAAAAGAGCAAACAGATATTTTTTATATTCAGTTTTGAAATCTGACATGGGGCTAGACATACTGTATTGTCAATTTCCCAGCTTTCCCAAGTCATCTGACTTGTGCTCTGATAAACTTCAATCACTCTTTACTGCTGTACTGCAAGTTGACGTGGTATCACACTCACACATCCCCCCCAGCAGCCTAACAACAGAACAATGAGAAGGTAACCAGATAGCAGCTCCCTAACACAAGATAACAGCTCGCTAACACAAGATCTAAGAACAGTGACTGTGACTCCTTCAGTTACATTAAGGTTTAGGGTATTTTACCGGCCTGGCCGATATTTTTGACGTTTGATCCCAATGTTATAAATAGGAAAAAAAGATAAATATATAGGAAGGCCGGTATTTTTTTCAAGAAAAGGTGGCAACCCTAGTTACATTGAGAAGGAAAAACAACAGCCTGCCAGAAAGAAGTTCCCTCCTAAAGTGCTGGCACAAGTCACATGACTGGGGGCAGCTGGGAAACTGACAAAATGTCTAGCCCCATGTCAGATTTCAAAATTGAAATTAAAAAAATCTGTTTGCTCTTTTGAGAAATGGATTTCAGTGCAGAAGTCTGCATGTTTTCCCATGACAGTATCCCTTTAAAACAATGGAGATGAGAGCTGTGAAGTTTAGAAATTTAGTTCAATAGATTAGATTAGATTTGGGAAGGAAGTAGAAAAGTGAAGGAAAAGTGAGATTAGTCCCTACCTAAAGTCACAGTAACACCTTTATGCTAAATGTTTAATGTGTACACCACCTTTTATGGAAAAAATGAACAGCCTATATTTTTGTTTCTTTTCCTTGTTGATAACATTGGCATCAAGTTATATTTTTATCAGCCAGGCCAGTGAAATACCAGGCAGTATGCGTTATCCCATGTCATACATTTAGTGAGTAGACTTCCTTTCAATGACTTGTTGGCCTGGCTGATATAATGAGAAGACCAAGCTCACCATACTGGAGTTTACTGAACTTTAAAACTGCCCTTAAAGAACAGGCCTTCCCCAAGTGGAACTCTAGACTCACCCCACCACACTACACCCTTCCATACAGCTTCACAAAGCTCTGGGTGCTCAGCCACCAGCATCCTATGAACAAGGGAGTCTTTCGCGAAACGCGTAAGGCAATGCAGTTAACCCAATTGTTGCAATAAATATCTCTTATTTTATCTGGAGTGGTGTCTCATCTAATTGCTGTTTGGACATATATATATATATATATATATATATATATATGCATAGAAGGGATGTTGTCTGTATACAAAACCATCAAATATGGTCTAGTATTTGTTTGTTTGTTGAGAACATCAAATAGAAAATGAATCCTGCTTGGAATTAAGGATTAATAGGGCAGCACAAAACACTTCTGCAGATTAATTGTAGACATTAAAGCTGCATCTTTGACATAAACTTCAAGGTGCCTCTGTATATCGCGTGGCCATATTTTCAGTGATCCATGAGGTTCAGAAACAAATTGCAAAGAGTGAAGTCTCTCTCCCCTCAGAGACACCAAAGTGATGGAATGAAGAAAAAAAGGAGAATGTTTAAATGGGGCATATTTTATAACGTTAGGTTCCTCATAATTGATGCCCTTTAAAAAGCCTACCCTGCCTTTGTATATCTGTAGGCAACACAAAGTGATGGTATATTAATGGACTAATTACACAAGGCTTCCCTGCATTTTGAAACAATGCTTGATAAATCTTGATAATTACTTCTCAAATGGAGCGACATTAAAAAGAACGCTAATGGGCTGAAATAACTCAGGCTTCTATATAACTTTGAAATCACTTTAATCTCTTTAAAAAAACTCTTTGTGCTGACTTTGTGATTATTATTTGCCATTTCCTTGTCACTACTTACATAGGGGCTTTTTAGCTTCCACTTAAAGGAGAATTCAACCTCCTAAGCACAAAAATCCCTTCCCCCTTCCCTGAGTAGGCC
>CM044441.1:22306648-22323165 GCA_024363595.1 Xenopus borealis
GAAAAAAAGATGGCACCTGTGAACTCCAGAGGCCTGAATCTGCATGGAGGGGTAAGTAAAGAATTAGTGGCATTTGCCCAGGGGGACAGGTAGGCTGAGGGGGGGGGTCTACCCAGGGTAGGGGGGGTAGGGTTTTTTTTTAATTTCAGGTTTGGTTCTCCTTTAAGTGAGAAAGGCAGCTCTTTATGCACATTTTGGCAGTGGATATGTACAAGCGTGTTTACATGTGGGCTGCTTTGATATTTTTTGCCCGGGCTGCTTTGATATTTTTTGCCCGGGCTGCTTTTTTACCCCCAGTCCGGCCCTGCCTGTAGGTGTTACTCTACACAAGAGCAGACTTGTTAGAGTTCAAGTTACTGTTGAAGTGTAATGGCTGCATGAACCTGCTAATAAAGCACAGTTATGTTCTGCTAATCCTCGGCTACAAAAACTATTTGTCATTATTATATATTTGTCAATATTTGTCATAAAAAGTTGCACGTTTCTAGAAACAACCATGCCCGAGTGTAAACAAGGTTGTTTTTCGATGTCACAGCTCAGAATGCTGATTTCATCTTTGAGAAGACAATTAATTAAGCTTATAAATTCAATTAATTGTGGATGTTTAGATAAAGAGCTGCAGAGGAAAGGGCAGACAAAGCAAATACAGCTACGAGTATATAAACACACAGTGGCTACCCCTGTCATACTACTAATGGGGAAATAAATGACAATAACTAGTGATAGGCGAATAAATTCGGCAGATGTGAATTTGCGGCGAATTTTCACGTTCGTCGCAATCAAATAAATTCGATGCAATCAGGTCAAAATTGCAGCACATACAAAATTATTTGAACGCCCATTGACTTTAATGCATTTGGACTAAATAGTCGCGCATATAAAAGATGCCCATTAGCTTCAATGCGTTTTGTAAATTTTTCTCTGAATTTTATGGTGAAACGAAACTGCAGAGATTCGCCCGTCATTAACAATCACAAAAGTTGTCTTGCCTATACTGTATATTACCCCTACACTAAATGCAATTGAACAGGCACATCTGTATCCCCTAAAATACAAGATGATCGTTTAATATTTTAGCATCTAGTAGAAATGATCCTAAAGCAACTGGAGCAGCTTTTTCAGAGGAAAAAGGCTTTCGGTTGCTTAAGACTTATTTATACAGGTATAGGGATGTTATCCAGAAACCTGTTATCTGGAAACCTGTTATCCAGACAGCTCCAAATTACGGGAAGACTTTCTCCCATGGACTCCATTTTATCCATTTTTTTTTGGTTATTGCCTTTTTCTCTGAAATAATACATAAAAAGCTTACCTTATAATTGATCCCAACTAATATATTATTAACCTTATTGGGTCAAAACCACCCTTTTGGGTTTATTTATCTGTTTAAATTATTTTCTAGTAGACTTAAGGTATGAAGATCCGAATTACAGAAAAATCCATCCAATCCATCATAAGTCCCAAGCATTCTGGATAACGGGTCAAATACCTGTACTAGATACTATATATCATGACTTGGATGATTGAAAATGTTAAAAGACATAAAGCGTCAATAAGATTCACATCTCGCAATGTAATATTGTTCCTTAAACTGTTATTGCATTGCAAACTTTAATTGCACATTGCAAATTTTAATTGCGCACTCTGAAGAAGTGCTTGAAGGTGTCGTAATCTTTTGGAGTAAACATAACGACTTTTTCAGTAAGAAGTTTTATTACATTGACTGCGCATTGGAGCAAGTTGTAAAATTCGCAAACTCTCTTCCACTATCGGAAGTGGTCACTAAACAGTTTCCGGGTTGGCAAAAGCTATATTAAATTAAAAGCAAAAAATTTTTCACGCAGAGGCATAACTTTTCGCATTGCGAATAGTTTTTCCGTTACCAACTTTTATTACATTCCCTCATTAGGAAGTTATTTATTGAACCTCAATTTTTTTTTCTGGTTGGGCTTTTTGGGTCAAAAACTCTTTTTTGTGAGATTTATAATAATAATGCATTTTTTTTATAATAATGCAAAAAGTCCGAATATGAAAACCATGTCGAGGATGTATTGGCAGATGTCCCTGCCCCAATTTGAAGATATTGTGGTCTGTGCTGGGTTTAGCCTAAAAGGTTTGGGGTTTTCAAGATCCTGAAAATAATCCAGTGATTCTGGAGTAAGGTCCAAAAAATGTGCACAAAGTTTTCTCTCGATTTTATTGGGTTTTTTTCCCGATCCGACTTTTTCAAGTTATTTTAATAATAATTTTTAATAAAAAATGAGATAGATTTAATAAAAAATGAGATTTTAGCAAATGGCCCTCTAGATATTTAACTTTTTCATTTCCTTATCTGGTTTCTGGAGCTTCAGTTTCACTTTTTAGGTGCATCAACTAGTAATGGGCGAATTTGCGGCGAATTCCCGCGATTCGCCAGAAAAACGAGTCGCGCGTCGAAAACAACGCGATGATAGCGATGCAACGCACGTCAAAAAAACGCGAGTTTCCGAAATTTTTCAGCAAAGCGAAACGGGGTAGATTTGCCCATCACTATCTACTACTGAGCCTCTGTATGTGCTTACATGGTGCAAGGTGTCTATAATAAACCCTAAAATGGAACAAAATGCTCATTCTTAATCAAGTTGGGTGGACAATAAGGGGCAGTGGTAGGTAGATGTCCAGTTAGGGAGATGAATCATTATTATGGAGTGTGTAGCTGAGAGTGTTCTATTCTCAGGCATAAAGCCTTAATTTGTGGTGGATTTAGTTCTCCCAGAATCCTTTCAGAACTCCTGCTCCATGAGTGGTGGACAGATGGTAGGATTAGGGGAACATAATAGATTAAGGAGGGTGGCTAAGATTTTGTCGCAAATATGCAGTCAACATGACGCCCCATTTGTAACCAATTTCCATTGAAACAAAGGCTGTGTTATGTAGTGTTCTGGTGTTTCCTGGTGCATCATTTGCACTGGTAACAAAGCTAACAAAAAAATCTGCTCCATCTATATTATAATCATAACTATGATTTGCTTTCTTTACCATCGTGGCCTTCCAGATTTAAAATTACACCCCATGAACCCTGTGATGCTAAAAGTAGACTGTGTTTATGTGTTTTTCCCCAAGATGTGGCGCTGAATTAGGGTAGTGACACATGGTAAGGTTCGCCTCGTGACAAATCGCCTCTTCTCCCCAAAAAGCCTTCCCTCCGGCTAGAATCTAAATCGCCGTCAGGATGGCACTCGGATTACTTCATTTTCCAAGGTTGAAGAAACTTTGGGTGACTTTAAAAACTATACCTATACATCCACTACATTACACTACACAAGCCCAGGAAACCTTTAATTAAAAAAATAAAGTTGTCCTATTGCTCTAGATGTGCCCCTTGTATAGTTGTGTTGCCATATGTTAGGAAATGTAGGGGTGAAGGAGGGTAACCCCCCAAAAAAAATTTCACTCTTTTTCAGACTATAACCCTAGAAAGGTAAAACACGCCAGCATTTTTTATGGGACTTACAAAAAATTTCCAATTTTATTTTCAACCTCCTATCTATTGTATTGAACTTCGCCAGGTCTGACCTAGTGAAGTAACGTCTAGCGTAAGTGGTAACATTCAGTAAAATGGTCATCTTAGTGAATTAGCGTAATTACGATCCTTCGTCAGTGCGCAACTTCGCCTGGCGTAAGGGTGCGAAGTTGCGCTAGTCTATCTACTTCACTAGCGAAAATTCGCCAAAGTCAGTGTTGGTAAATTTGCGAAGTTACGAATTGACGTCACACTGGCGAATTAGCGCTAGCGTTTGACCAGAGATCCCCAACCAGTAGCTCGCGAGCAACATGTTTCTCTCCAACCCCTTGGATGTTGCTCCCAGTGGCCTCAAAGCAGGTGCTTATTTTTGAATTCCGGGCTTAGAGGCAAGTTTTGGTTGTATAAAAAAACAGATGTCCTGCCAAACATTCTCTCCTGTAGGCTGCCAGTCCATATAGGGGCTACCAAAAAGCCAATCAGAGCTCTTATTTGACATCCACATGGACTTTTTCATACTTGTGTTGCTCTCCAACTCTTTTTTAAATTTAAATGTGGCTCCCGAGCAAAAAAGGTTGGGGACCCCTGCATTAGACGCTTCACGCTTTAGTGAATTTCCCCCAAAGAAAGAAGGATGCGGGTTCTTCCTTTAGATTGTTGTTTAAAGTAACTGCGTTTTCATTTGGATTTAGAGTGCATATTAATTGAAGGCAATGGAATAAAGCAATGAGTTTCTGAAAGGGTTGCTAAGATTCGGGGAGATTTGTTCGCCCAGTGACAAATCACCTCCTCTTTGGGAAACTAATCTCCCCGAAATGCCTTCTCACCGGCTAGAATCGACTCACTTCAATTTCCAGAGTCGAGGAAACTACGGGCAATTCAGAAAACTTGTGCTTTCCCTCTGGTGATTTAGATTCTAGCCCTTTTCAGGGAGATTAGTCGCCCGAAGAACAGGGACGCTCCGCCAATGAGGTTGGTTGAGGCACTCGCCTCAGGTCGGCAGAGCCCCCCTGGTTACCTAGAAGAGGCTATCTGTTGCTGGGCGACTAAATCTCCCTGAAACTCAGTTACTATCTCCTTTACACCACTTTTGTTATGCTTCATATCAAAAGTTCTTCCTTATAACTCACTTTAAACAAACGAAGGAAGAAGAATAAGAACAAAGAACCCACATCCTTCTCTCTTTGTCACAATCTGAGAAAGGTGACCCTGTCTCATTGCCTTGCTTACTCAGGCACTATTTTATCTCACTCATACCTTGATTGTATGCCAGAAATTCCAATACCTTTATCTTGTTTCCAGCATATCAGCTATATCTGCAGGTTACTTGTGAAATTCAAATAGATCAAATAAGGCTCCTACATTTGGCAGGAGCATCCAAAAATCTCAGTGGGACAGACTGAGAAGCCCTTCATGCTTACAGCAATTAGCTGGACTAGGCATGCAGTCTGGGTGTTCCAAGAATACAGCATAACATAATTAAAGCATTAATTGCCCCGTGGAAAAAAATCATCCCTAAAATAAATGGATCTAGATATGTTAGCTTAAATTTGTAATAATAGTGGCCTTTTTTCTCTTGTCATAAGGCAGAATCAGTTTCATAGTTATAGAGTTCCCAGGTGTGTAACATAGTATCTGCTTGTGGGGTCCTGAGTGTAAAGGTCTCAGTAAGGGAGAACCTTTATCTCTGGACCACAAAAGCATCTCCATGTTATGTTACTTTTAGCATTTTACACAATTAACCAAAATTAAAGGGAAAAGATTTTGCTATACAGGAACAATGAAGGCCCAAGTTCTAATTGTGGTCAAAACCCCTACACTTCCACCACTGATCACTCATAGTGATGGGCGAATCTACCCAGTTTCGCTTCGCCGAAAAATTATCGAATTTCCAGTGAAATTCGCAAATTGGCGAAAAAATCCACAAAACGAGTCGCGGCACATTTTTGACACGTAGTTTTCAGCGCGCGTCGCGTCGTTTTCGTCTCGTCGCGTCAAAAACGCTGCGCGACTCGTTTTTAAAAGCGAATTTTCGCCAGCCGAATTTTCGCTGGCGTTTCGCGAATTTATTCGCCAGCGGTGAATCGCAGGAATTCGCCGCAAATTCGCCCATCACTAATCACTCAAAAAACTCTCACCACCACTCTCCCACTGGTCACTTACACCCTCTTGCTCAATGACTTACTGAACTCTTCCAAGTTGCCTCCTCATCTTGTTGTATACGAGACCTACAGCTAGTTTTAATAGCCAGGCTTGAATAGAGACCAAAAACAGGGGCAGGATAGAAACGACTGCCTAGATTGCACCAACAGATGAAATGTGATAGCAAGCCATGTATTTACCATCATCCTATGGAAGGGGTTTAGTACAAAGAATGCAAAAAATCCCATCCACGTAAGTACTCCATGGATAGGTCCTAAAAGACACAATTTTGTACCCATTAGATCCAAATTATAGAGAAAACCACTTATCCAGAAAACCCCAGGTCCCGAGCCTTCTGGATAAAAAGCCTCATACATGTTTTAAATTAGAAACTTATACCTGATTTATAGGTTGTATATTTGTCCAGGTTGGAACAAAGTTGTTTTTTCCTTGGAGCCAGAGATAATGAAGACATATCTGGCTCTGGCCATTGAGACAAATGGATTTATTTAAATGAAACTGCTTACTATAAACAAGGCCATCATTTACATGGACCAGTCATAAATGTTGTTCCTTTCGCTTTTTTTTTTTCAGAAAGGAAAGAACAGATATAATTGAATGAAGAATTTTATTACATTGAATGAGAATTTTACAGGTTTTTCATTATATTACAGTGCCTGAAGTGGGTTTACTGTCCTATAGGGGATTGGGCAATCACCCCTTTCACCTACTTCTTAAAGCAACCCTGACAGTAAATTCAGTAAACAAGTGATTGTAACATGCTTGAATACTATACTGCAGTGACTACATTATAGAGCTGGGGTGAGAGCATGTTCTGGCATGTAGATTAAGGAACAAGCCAAACTCTGTTTTTTTTAGTAAATGTTCAGTTCTAAAATGATTCAGCTCACAGTCTATTTTGAGTGCAGATACTGGCAATGTCTAAAATGATTCAGCTCACAGTCTATTTTGAGTGCAGATACTGGCAAGGAACATAGGAAAACCCAAAGAGATGCATCTGTCTATGTACCAAGCAGTATAACAAAAATATTATGTTTTAGAATGATTTTGGAAGTGTGACATTGTTACTTATTCATTCAGTGGTGAAAATTATTGCGGGCAGTGTCTGACTGGTGGGTACAGAGTCGGACTGGTGGGTGCAAGTTGGACTGGTGGGTGCAGAGTCGGACTGGTGGGTGCAGAGTCGGACTGGTGGGTGCAGAGTCGGACTGGTGGGTGCAAGTTGGACTGGTGGGTGCAGGGCCCACTGGGGATGTCGCCTAAGGGGCCCCCGCACACCCAAAGGACCCCCTCTGTGATCCCACACCCGCCCTACAGGGGCCACCATCACCCGCCCTCATCCAGAAATTAAACCTACCTTCAGAGATCAAGGAGATCAGTGGCCTGGGGGAGCACTGGTGGGGTTCGGGTCTGAGTCCAACTCTGTAATGGGACGTAGTTGGCTTAAAGTAAGGATTCAGGGATACAACAGAGACAGCGAACCCCCTACTGCAGGTCCAGATGAAGGGGAAGCAGGGATAAAGTAAGCCCCAAGGAACTTTGCTGTAGAGCCCAGTCATTTCTAGTTAGGACATGGAGAGTGCAGTAAGACATACAGACACATTCAATATGGCATTTTAAATATTGCCTATTTATATACAGTGGTGTAACTACCAGGAGAGCAGAGGGTGCAATTGCCATCAGAACCACGATAATAGTTATGGCAGGCGGTTATTTAGGAGGAGATTTTACATAACACATGCTATCAACACTCTAGCATGGGATTTATAGAGATAAGGGCCCGACAGGATGGCCCAGGTGCCCATCCTGTACCAGGGCCCACCAGGGAGTAGTTACACTACTGTTTATGTAGAACAGGGCCAGGCCAAGGGGTAAGCAGAGCAGGCAAGTGCCTAGGGCGCAAAGATGGGAGGACGCCACGCATGTACTGCCCGCTCTCCGCTTTGTGCAGTCTGCCCTCCCCGTTTTCTCCTTGCGCTTTCGTGAGTGCGTGCCGGCGTCACATTGCCCGTACTAGGTTGCCTGGGGCGCCTGGCTGGTGTGGCCCGGCTCTGATATAGATTCCATTCATTCACATTCGCCCCTGCCCTTGGGCTACTTTCTGTGTAATGGTACCGTTTGGCTCTTTAGGTGCATTTCAAAGGGGGAATTAATATTAAAGGGGAAATAAAACAGACTTCAAACACTCTTATTTACAGTCCCTAGCTTTCTATATTAGACATCCCAAACTTTCTTAGATATGCATGAATATTCATCAATAAAAATCATTCCTACCAGTGTAGGGTCATTTAACTTACCACTATCTACCACAGGGACCCTCCACTTCTAGACATGCCAATGTTACAAGGTAATGAAATGTCAGCAAGTTAGACACTGGGGTATTTAGGTGTTTGGTAATAGAATAAATACCCACTGTAACAACTACATACACAAAAAAAAACTTGGTAAACCCCAAAGTGCAAAAATTATCCAATAGCTGCTTTGTTTTTTGAATTTTGCACACTGTGTGGTGCATTGTAAATGACATCATATAGCTCCCAGCATGCTTATATCCAAAAACATTTGGGTGGACCAACACAGCTATGGTTTCTGTCCCCTGTGAAATATATAGGGAATTAACATATTCCTACAAAAAAGTATGCATTATGCCTAAACTATGGACTTGATGATCTGGGGCTCCTCCCTCACCCATGTTTTATTTGCTCTTCTTCAGAGAATGATATCATATTTATTATTATTATTATTATTACTAATAATAATAAAGGGAAGACCAATACAATTTTTTTTTGCCTAATAAAATAAACCATAATTCTAAGGAATTTTGCAATATACTGTACATTCATTACAAATGAATATATATAAATGTAAAAAAGGTGCCAGAGGAGCTCTCTGAAATTCGGGGGCCATGCGCTAGCCCAGTTATTGAGGAATGGCAACTTTTCAGGTGCAATAGCTGCAATAAGCTTTACATCCACCACCTGTACCTGAAATGCTAAATCCAACAGCTCTTCTTTGCTTCCTACGAAAGGTTAAATGAAAAGACATTTCTGATAAATTTACATCTCGTGGAGCGGCACACAGAACAGCACTCAACTTATCTCGAAGTTTCTCCTATCTGATGACATTTACTGTATCTGAATGATCATATTTTTACTTTGTACGATTGAGTCAGCCACTGGAAAGAATAAAATGCCATAATAACTATGTATTCATCCATATTATAAGAAGTGCTGCTTTGTTATGCAATCAGCTGGCCCTTTCCGTGGCCTTTCTTTCACTTACAGATAATTGGCTGCTGGGAGCTATCGCTCCGCTATTGAAGGAGCCAGGAGACTTTAGTTTAAAATACTCGGCTTGACTCTGTTTTGATTGGCTAAAAAAAAAAAGTAATGAATTCTCTGCCATTAAAAAGCATTATGCAACGTGACAAAACAAAAAGGCTGCTTGCCAATATCTTACATTTTATGGTTCTTGCAATTTCTGTTAATATTTACAATTCTATTAAAGCTCTATGAACTATGCATGTATTTGTTTACTTTTGTATTTTTTTTATGCTTTTGTTTTTATACTGAAGGGTCTTAATTAAAAGTAAACCCTAAGGGCCGGTACACACGGGCGTTTTGGACCTGCGCTCCCCTGCGTTGCGTTTGGCTGCGCTCAGCCGCAGGGGAGCGCCGGTCTAGACGCACCTCATTTTGTTCAATGAGTTTGTACCTACGAGACGCGTGTAAGCGCCGAACGCAGATTCAGACGCAACATGCTGCATTTTTCCTGCGCTTGACGCCTACATGCGTTCGTGTGAGTACATACCTGCGCTCCCCTGCGGCTGAACGCAGCAAAACGGAACACAGGGGAGCGCAGGTAAAAACGCCCGTGTGTAAGGGCCCTAAACCTAAATATAGATAATGCCATATTTTATAAGCTGAACTTATTCAACCAGCCTAGAGGTTTATCAGCGCAATAATAGTAATGATTCAGGACGTTAGTAGTGATGGGCGAATTTATTCGCCAGGGGCGAATTTGCGGCGAATTCCCGCTATTTGCCGCTGGCGAATAAATTCACGAAACGCCAGCAAAAATTTGCCTGGCGAAAATTTGCGCATCGTTTTTGACGCGATGAAAACGACCCGCGTCAAAAATGTGCCGCGACTTGTTTCGCTAATTTTTTCGGCGAAACTAGGTAGATTGGCCCATCACTACATTAAAGTTGTCACAGGAGTTTCTAATCTTGGATTTAGTTATGTGTCAGTGACACGCACATGCTCAGTGGGCTCTGAGCAGCTGTTGAGAAGCTAAGCTTAGGGGTCGTCAAAATTCAGAAAATGTGGTTGGCCTGTAATATAATCTGATGCTACAAGTGTGATTATTCAATTCTGAAGACTGTTTCTAGGAGTGGGGTTCTAGAACAGGCAATTTGACCACTCTGTTGTGGGCTCCATGTGGGGAACAGAGCCACAGCTTGGGAATATCTGCTATAAATGCCAATGAAACAAATCTCCACAAAACGCCCTGTGTGTTATTATTCTAAACAAGTGCTTTTTATGTTTATGTCGGTGAACATATGGCTAAGATAGGATCTGCAAATGTTCCAGGCATATGTCTGATTGAAATGCAAGCATTACAATTGAAAACGCTCAAAAGTTTAGAGTTTTGGATGTAGGAAGCTGAAAGTTTTAACTTGTATTTTAACACTTGCATGGCCATGTTGCAAATGGAAATTACACTGGTTTTCTCCAAACTAGTTTGTATAAAGAAGATCAATAGAAACTGATGGGAATTTACAGGTAACAGAGACAAGCAAGAAAGAAAAGAGAATATAATCGGTTCAAATATCATGGTTCCTCTAAGTAAGGGATCCCCAACCTTTTGAACCAGTGAGCAACATTCAGAAGTAAAAGAGTTGTGGAGCAACATAAGCATGAAAAATGTTATTGGGTTGCCAAATAAGTGCTGTTATTGGCCATTTGGTAGCCCCTATGTGAATTTTCAAACTACATTGAGGCTCTGCTCGGCACTGCACCTGGTTTTTATAAAAATAAGCACCTACTATGAGGCAACTGGGAGCAACAGCCAAGGGGTGGCAGAGCTACTGGTTGGGGATCACTGCTTTACGTAGTGGAGTTGATTATTTCGTTTGCAAACCTTATATAAATGTTCCAAGAAAGTGCATAATAATATGACCGTGACAACAACCTTTTTCAGTTCAACAGTGTTCAAATAGTACACCAGAAATAATGACCTTAGAAGTATAATTGGGAGGATTTGTTCCCTATTTATTGGTTAGGCATGCCCTGGGAATGTTCTTTTTTTCTGTGGATGTCACATGGATTCCCAAGACTATAAAGGGGAAGGGATCCCATGGCTTGGACTGTCTGGATTATACTGGTTGGGGGAGATTGGATAGGGCTGATATCCGGAGTCAGACTAGGCCTCAGTAAAGAAAAAGTGCCCTCAAGTAAAGAGATCACTTCAGTGAATTGTTTCATAAGTGAAGACCAGATAAAGGAATAGATAAGGACTAGTTCCTCTAACACAGTGATGCCCAACCAGTAGCTCGCAAGCAACATGTTGCTCTCCAACCCCTTGGATGTTGCTCCCAGTGGCCTCAAAGCAGGTGCTTATTTTTGAATTCCGGGCTTAGAGGCAAGTTTTGGTTGTATAAAAAACAGATGTCCTGCCAAACATTCTCTCCTGTAGGCTGCCAGTCCATATAGGGGTTACCAAAAAGCCAATCACAGCTCTTATTTGACATCCACATGCTTGTGTTGCTCTCCAACTCTTTTTTACATTTAAATGTGGCTCACAAGCAAAAAAGGTTGGGGACCCCTGCTCTAACACAATGGTCCCCAACCTTTCTTACCTGTGATCCACATTCAAATGTAAAAAGAGTTGGGGAGCAACACAAGCATGGGAAAATGTCCTGGGGTACCAAATAAGGGCTGTGATTGACCGTTGTGTAACCCAATGTGGACTGGCAGCCTATCAGAGGCTCTGTTTGGTCTTACTCCTGTTTTGTTATACAATCAAAACTTGCCTCCAAACCAAGAATTCAAAAATAAGCACTTGCTCTGATGCCCCTGGGAGCAACATCCCATGGTTTGGTGAATAACATGTTGCTCATGGGCCACTGGTTGGGGACCACTGTGCTCCAGCCTTGCAGCAGAAACTAGCATCAGTAGCATCTTATCTGGGTCAATAACTCAGTGTCAGATTTAAAATATGTTAAATATATATATACGAAGTGTTACAGCTCTTTTACTGTTTGTCAAGCAGGTTCTTTCTTTGTAGGAGCCACAAAAAAATATGTACATTTATTAAGAGAAAACTGCTCCATCAACATATATGTGGATAAAAATGAATAGCAATGAATCTCAAAAAGGGGGAATTCAAGTAGTTTTTTTTTTTTTTTTTTTTTTTAAAGAAGTAGAAAGTGGTTCACTTTTAATTTAACTCTTAGTAAGTTCTAGAATGGCCAATTCTAAGCAACTTTTCAGTTGGCCTTCATGATTTATTTTTATTAAAGTTTTCATAAGTATCTGCTTTTTTATTCTGACCCTTTGCAGCTTTCGAATGGGGGTCACTGATCCCATCTAAAAAAGCAAATGCTCTGTAAAGGTACAAATGACACATCTTTCTATTTGGGCCCGCTCCTATTCATGTAGTCCCTTATTCAATTAAGCGACTAGCAAACAGACTGCTGAAATTGTAAACTTAAAACCTGCTGAATGAAAAACCAAATAATTCAAAAACATTAATAACAAATAAAATGATTATTTGCAAATTGTCTCAGAATATCATTCTCTACATCATACTAAACGTTAAACAACCCGTTTTAAGGCACATCAGCATACAAGAAATTATCTGTACTTCATATGTCTTACTTCTTCCAAGAACAGCCTCGTAATTAAAGGGATTATGTTGGGGGAAAACTTTTTTTTTCCAGAAAGCATGAGTTAATAGTGCTGCTCCTGCAAAATGCTGCACTGAAAAAGAGCAAACAGATATTTTGAAACTTGAAATTGGGCATGGGGCTAGACATATATTGTTAGTTTCCCAGGTGCCCTCATGTCATGTGACTTGTGCTTTGATAAACTTCAGTCACTCTCTTCTGCTACCAGACCTGGATTTGTGGAAAGGCCACCTAGGCCCAGGCCTAGGGAGGCAAGATTTTAGGGGGTGGCATGCTGCCCAACCACACACACATTGGTTCAGAAACCCTGGGGATACGCAGGAGATACAATTGTTTTTTTAAATTTCTCATGCATCAATCACATTTGCTCTGGTCCTGATGATAAAAATGTGTGAATAAAGGACAGAGTATGGGGGCGACAAACGGCAGTGGGTCTAGGTGTGCCAGAAACACAAATCCGGCCCTGTCTGCTACACTACACGTTACAGTGAAATTACCCAGCCCCCTTCCCTCTCCAGCAGCCCATCAACAGAAAAATGAGTAACTGACCAGAATGCAGCTAACATCTCTGCTGAAGGATTAGTTTTCACTGCTAAAAGTGCTCCCTTCTTTTTCCTGCTTGGGTGC
Organism: Xenopus borealis; assembly: GCA_024363595.1. Lineage (NCBI taxonomy): Eukaryota > Metazoa > Chordata > Amphibia > Anura > Pipidae > Xenopus > Xenopus borealis. The sequence continues at coordinate 22,319,851 of CM044441.1, forward strand.
TAATTTCATGTCTACCTCTTCAGCAGTGCAAAGACAACCTAGGTTGTGGTAAAATACAATGAGAAGGGGAGAAACAATAGCAGTCAGAAAGCAGCTCCATCCTGAAGAACTTGCTCCTTCTCAAAGCTCCAGAATCAGGCACAATGCACTGTGATGGCTACCTCCACACAAATACTACAGCTAAAAAATACATTTGTTGGTTCAAGAATAAATTATTAAATGGTAGAGCTAATTATTTGCAATGAAAAGAGTGTAATTAAGAAATAAAAAGCATAACATAAAAATCAGTTACTGTTATGGGCATATTCGGTTGCCGAACAAGAAATGACACAAGTCACATCTCATGTAGAAAACACTGGTGGAAAGCAGGAGATGTGAATGTTGAAGGAATGTCTTTCATGGCCACTGAGATGAGCATAATGAGAAATGAAGTCTTTGTGCTAGAAATTTCTCATGCTTTTTTGGATTTTATGAGTAGAATGTATCAGTGTGTTACAGTTCAGAACTCCCCGGCTTCTTTTTAATCAGTTTCTGGCTAGAACAAATCAGAGTGGGTTTAAAGTAAAAAGAAAGCAAAACAGGAACTGAAAGAAAAAGACAGGTGAATCATGGGCTGGAAAAAAACAGTTAAGACTGGTACAGGTCCAGAAAGCTCTGGATAAGGGATCTTTCCCTAATTTGGATCTCCATAATTTAAAGGGGTTGTTCACCTTCCAAACACTTTTTTCTGTTCATTTTCCATTATTTATCGTTTACTGTTTTTCCCAAAATCTAAGTGTAAAGTTTCTGTGGTGTTGGAGTCTGACAGCTCAGTAATTCAGGCGCAGACTCTAAACTTATACAATTTTGCAACATTTAATTAATAAATTTCACAGCAACATCTCTGGAGTATTAGCAACTATTGTATCAATTCTAACAGCTGCCTGTAATGAAACCCAGAGATTCTGCTCAGCAGGGACAAACATAAGAAATGTATCCATTAAATGTATCAGTTTACAACAGTTGGGGGGGTCGGCGACCCCGCCCCTCCCAGAGCTGCTTTAGAAGGTGAAAAATGACACTTTACACTTCAATATTAGAAAAACCGTTACAAATAGAAAACAGACAGTAATTTCTGGTGATCTATCTGAAAACAAATAGTTGTTTGAAGGTGAATAACTCCTTTAAGTCTACTAAAAAATCATTACTTAAACCAAAAAGGATTGTTTCCCCTCCAATAAGGCTTTATTATATGTTAGCTGGGCTCTAGTACAAAGTACTGTTTTAATATTACTGAAAACAAGAAATCATTTTTAAAACTTAAAACTAAAGAATGTTTTGATTATAATGCAGTCTATGGGCAACGATCTTCCTGTAATTGTGAGCTTTCTGGATAATAGGTTTGTGAAAAAAACCCTGTACAAGAAAGAAGATAAGCAATTGATTAATTTCAGAGACACCATGGAGGGGGGAAATAAGGAATTCTGTAAGGGAGGGGGAATTTCTGAAAGATGGAGGTTTGAGACAGTAAGGCTTGTTCTTCAGGCCCTCCTCATACTGGGAAGGCAAAGGAAAACATGGAGCCCCAGTGGTCATTACAAAGGGCCGATGGCTACTAGGGAAGTTGTAGGGGGCCCAAAAATTTTTGATTACTAACATAATGGTACAAAGTGTTACAAAGCACAAGTCTACAATGCACTTGATTCACTGATACTATAATATGTTAGAATGTTGACATGATATCAAACAGCTTGTAAACTAGGGTGACAAACTTCTTACCAAGTGATGGGCGAATCAGGGGCATTTCACCAAATTTTTCCCAAATTTCTCAGGAAATCCGTGAAACGGCGAAAAATTCATGAAACGCTGTGTCTCATTTTTAGCAGTATGTGCAGTACTCTCTCAAATAGGGGGCTCTACATAACAGGGGCAACACTGTATAAATAAAGAATAATTACATAATACTGATATTTATAATTGGCCAAATCTACAGTGTTCATTATCCTCAACCAACCAGTTTATTGGCTGGGAAATCCCATAATAATTTGGACACCGGCACCCTTTAACGGTGAATTTTCGCCGGGCGAATTTTTGCTGGCATTTCACGAATTTATTCGCACATGGCGAATCACGGGAATTCACTGCGAATTCGCCCATCACTATTCATACCTGCCTGCTGCAATACATACACCAGAAATAATAATATAATAACGTATTTGTAATTATTTTGGTAGACTCTATGAACATGGTCATCTATAGACATTAGAAATAAAAACAGCCCCCTGCACATCACAAATGGGGCATTGAGGTAGTGGAAATACATAGAGGATGATTTATTTCTGATCATTATGGAATGGATTATTCTAATTTCTCTATAATGATCACTAGTACTCTACATTACCTCAACAATCCATTGCTAATGTAATCCATTCATTATGGATAAAACTTTTCCCATATTCCTGGAAAGTGCATTCATGCTTTCACAAAAGTTCCTTAAATATCAATATTATTATTATCATTATTAACATGTATTTATATAGCGCCAACATATTTTGTAGCGCTGTGATATTCATCTAATCCTCTAGAAAGAAAAAAAGTTTAACGTTGTGCAAAGCTTATTATGGGATTTTCCAGCCAATAAACTGGTTGGTTGAGGATAATGAACACTGTAGACTTGGGCAATTATAAATATCAGTATTATATAATTATTCTTTAATTATACAGTGGTGCCCCTGTTATATAGAGCCCCCCTATTTGAGAGAGTACTGCACATAGCGAGCTACATGAACTGAATGGATTTAGTAATGCTAAAGGCAAAGCACCATAAGAATATGTAGATATATTCAGTTTCCCCAGTTATGTTTAGGTTGTTTAGATGTTACGTTAATTGCAAAGCTGAATAAATGTTGTTATTTAATGATCAACATAGGGCTGATGAAAAATCCTCTTGGATGGTGTTAAATCCTAAATAATGAATTGGAACCATATGTTGACACTTTATAAATTTGTATTATTATTATTATTATTATTATTAATAATAATAATAATAATAATAATAATGATTAATGATAATCAATCTAATTATATGGTCTCCTGGAAAGAGGCAATTAAATGAATACAGATCAATGCTGATACTTATCAAATTAACAAAATAACTATTTTGAGAAAAATTATTATTATTATACATAATTATCTTGATCTACTTTGCACTGCTTAAAGGGATCCTGTCATTGGAAAAATTCTCAAAATGCATCAGTTAATAGTGCTGATCCAGATAATTCTGCACTGAAATCCATTTCTCAAAACAGATTTTTTTATATTTCATTTTGAAATCTG
>CM044441.1:22325085-22338381 GCA_024363595.1 Xenopus borealis
GCACTATTAACTGATGCGTTTAAAAAAAAAAACGTTTTCCCATGACAGTTTCCCTTTAATAAAAAAAAACACAACTTGCCAGTTTTTCTTCTTCTGGTACATGCAAGCACTACTTTGTGCAAGAAAATAATAAATATAAAGATAAATTGCATCTCTTGGCTTTTTGAGTCCTGTCTGTATTATGTATATTTCAACCGCATCCTTCTCTGTAAATCTGTCAGCAGTAGGATGTGACAGCCTTGGAAAAATGAATCTTAAGTTCTGCACTTCTTTTAGTGATTGCCTTAAGCTTGGCCTTCGTCTTATCAAATACAGCATATCAAGCTCCGTGGCACCCTATCCTACACCACTGTGTTTCTGCTGAAAATAGGCAAATAGTTCTACAACCAGTGATGAAGGTTATCGCTCAATGACAAGTGGCCACTCAACAGTATAACCCAGGCCAAAGGAACACACAGGGACTGGTTAAGAGCTAGTATAGAGGGGAGTTCATTAGCTCTATGGGAAGGCTCACACCAAAGTATTGAGGTTCAGGAAAGCATCAAGTGTGTTTAATTGGACATTAATGTTGCCAGGGGAAGATTAATGCTATAGCCTAGGGGCCCAGTGTGATGAGGAGCCCGTCTAGCTTTTTTTCCATTATTATTTCTATTTTCTTTTAATATTAATGAATAAAATATCTTTTAATTTTATTTGCATTGCTGGATCTGGTCAGGCACACCTGCTAGGAGAAGATGGCAGGCAAGGGGAACTCCACCTGGCGTAAAGAGGTGAACATGTGCCTGGATCTGCACAAATACGGACCCAGCAGTAGCCTAAAAGTGGGGCCTGTGAATGCAGCCTAAGGAACCCACATCTTATTAATCCACCATTGAACACTGCCACTTTTTTTTGGTCTCACCAAACAATGACCTAAGTGGGGGCAGATAGGGTTTGAGAAAATGTTACCGGCAGGGGTAGGGGCGGGTCTACAAGGTAGAGGAACATGATGTAAATGGGAAGGGTTGTGATCTCACAGGGGCAGGTTGGGATGTCACAGGGACAGGTCATGATGAGGGGCGGACCTGAGTAGTGGAGTGTGGAATTGGTATTGTAGCCTCTAAAGGGAAGAAAGGGATGGGCTGGGGGTGCATTGGAGGCAGGCTGGGAACAGATCACAAATTTACAGGCAGCTACATTTCCGGTAAATTTGTAATACTGGCCCTGCCTTAGCTGGTGAAATACCGGCCAGGTGGCAATCCTAGACACAGAGAGGGGTGGGGTCATAGAATTTTGGGGGCAGGATTGTGAAATTTCAGGGATAGAGTCATGGCATTTACCAGCAAGTACACTGTTGGTTAATTTGTAATACTGGCCCCCACCCATGGCTGGTAAAATACAGGCCAGATTGCAACCATAAATGGACATCAGGAATCCCACAATTAATCCCCCAAAAAAACCCTGCACCATCTCCAGGGAAAATTTCCTCTGACACCTTCCCAACTGGCTCCAGCCATTGCAAGATTTCCTACTATAATGGTTTATTTGTGCAATAGAACCCCCATTTTACATCCCCTGATTTTAAGTTTTTCCACATTTTACATTGTTGTTTTGTGGTCCCACCCAGTGCCGGTTTTAAGCACATTGGACAAATTTGGCCCAATTGGGCCCCGCACTTATGGGGGCCCGCTCCAGTGCAAGCTCTGATTCATATTCCTTTAATTCCCCAGTTGCCCCAATCCCTAACTGGCAGCCATCCCTTGGACAGAGGGGACAGCAGGCACTATTTGCCAAACCAGCTCTGTGACCCTGCGACGGACAGCAAAGTTCCTTCTAGGGGGCCCCACCAAAATGGTTCCAATTGGGCCCCGCACTTGGTACAGCCGGCCCTGGTCCCACCTATATTTATGCATAATGCATTTCCCTGATTTTATATTTTCCTGGATTTTACACCATTTTTTTTTCTGGCCCCCTGAAAAACATAAAATAGGAGTTCTACTGTAAATCCGTTTTTATGTACAATGCTGTGGAACATGTTGGCGCGTGTTGCTTCTTGCAAGCATTCTCCACCAGGCAACATTGCACTGCAGAATTCAGACACAAAGGGGTGCGTTTCTTTCTTTTCTAAAGCTTTTTACTTTCTTTCCTTCATACACAAGAAAGAACTATTAATATCCTATGGCTTCGAGGTGTTATGAGACTAATGAAGCTACAGTTCCAAAATGCACTTTCTCAGATGTGGTTGAATAGGAAGTAAAGCACCATGTACTGTCTTCAGTATGGTATTAGCAGACAGCATGTGCAGCCTGGTGGTCTTTAACTTGGTACAAAGCAACACGGCCAATAAAGTAGAGCAATCACAAAATGTTGTTTTGGAGGTCTGTTCCAAGCCTTTACCATTGTTGAGATGTATGGAACAAAATTGAATTACTTGGGAGCACATTTAATTTTAACTTATCATGCAGCAGATGCAGTAGCTACTGTCTGTCCAGGACTGATGGACAATTTGACCATAGGTCATCCTTCACAAGGTTATAGATTATGGTTTATGGACTTTGGGCTCGTTGCCCAATCAACAGACATTACAAATTAGGGACAGTATTTCAATGGGACATATCTAGTACAAGTATGGGACATGTTATCCAAAATGCTTGGGACCTGGGGTTTAATAATAATGGATTTTTCCATAATTTGGATCTAGTGGTAAAGCAGTCTACTAGAAAATCATGTAAATATTAAATAAATCCAATAGGCTGGTTTTGCCTCCAGCAAGCATTAATTATATTCTAGTTTGGGTCAAGTACAAGTTACAGTTTTATTATTACACAGAAAAGGGAAATCACTTTGGATTATTTGGATAGAATGGAGTCTATGGGAGATCGCCTCTCTGTAATTTCGAGCTTTCTGGATAATGGTTAACAGGTCCCATACCTAAAGTGGATTCATAGTTTCCTGAATTCCTACGTGGGTCCATTTTTCGGAACCCATACCCGACCAGTACCTGCAATCCGCAACCCATACCTGCAACCCACATTCTTAATCAGTTGGACCCGCTACCAGACCCGACCCTTAAGTACCGTATTCACAACCCAATCTGCAACCCACTGACCATCTAGAATCAGGAAATGCTGTTATGGTAAACCGGAAGTGACATCATCTGAAGTTGGCGGAAGTATGCACAATCATCATACTCATAAAGAGGAAGTGCTGTCAATGTAAACTTGAAGTGACATCGGGGAAAATTCACTAAAGCACAAAGCAACTAACGCTAGTGCAAATTCGATTGCGCTACGTCATTTCAGAACTTCACTTATTCACTAACGGTCCCTGGTGTAACTTTGCTAGCGAAGTAGACAGACTCTAGCTCACCTTCGCACCCTTACGCCAGGTGAAGTTGCGCACTGATGAAAGTACTGAACTACACTAATTCACTAAGATGCTGATTTTACTGAACGTTACCTCTTACGCACAATTTGACTTCATCACCTCAGACCAGGTGAAGTTCAATAGAGTAGATAGGAGTTTGTTAAAAAAAAGTCCCAATTACTTTTTTTAAGGGTGATAGACTGAAAAAAGATCGTACCCTCCTTCCCCCCTTCATTTCCTAACATATGGCAACTCAACTATACAGTGGGCACATGTAGGGCAATATAACAACTTTATTTAATTTATTAAAGGTTTCCTGGACTTGTGTAGTGTAATGTAGTTGGTGCAGCATATACTTCTATTATACTTTAACTTGGCGCTGTATTCAAATTAGGCATCACTGGCATAACTTCACTTTGCTTGACGAAGTAATGGTAGCGCAACTTCACTACTGTTTGCCTCCCTGAGCTCAACTTTGCATTTTAGTGAATTTGTGTAGTGCTGGCGAAACTACGCCTGGCGAAGCTGTCGCTGGAGCAACTTCGGATCTTAGTAAATTTGCCCCATTATCGCAAGTAGGCGTGAACAGAAAAAATAGAGTAACACTCGCTACTGAGTAGAACCGTGACCCGATCCACCACCCGCAAACCTGGAGAATCGTCGTCCCGCCTGTATACCCGCAACTTCTACCTGCACCCACAGGATAACCCACAGGTACCTGACCCGCTGCAGGACTCTATCATGAATACTCCTTTATGTAGATGTGGACATTCATAGCTGCTGGCTGTCTAAACACTTGTTTGAATGATGCACCTTTACCTTTAGTATATTTCAATTCAGTCTATAAAGCTGTTAAATATGCAGAATCTGTACAGTGTGTGTTAATATTCCCATTGTTCCACCTTCTTCCTATGTGTATCCAGACAGATATATGTATTTCAGACAGCGCTATAACTAAGGCAGTCACTATGGCTAAACCTCAAAAACATATTATAAAAAGTATGTCACTAAATACACATGGAGGGAATAAACCTGTCTGTAGAAATGCAACAAATCAAAGACAAGGCAGATGAAGGTTCCATTTTTCTTCTAATAGTGGCAATACATAATGCCTGTGTGTTTTACAAACTGGCAGCAAAGAAAACAAATAGCCCATTCTATGAATGTGGTTTTGGCTTCGTATTCAAAGGCCCTTAAAAGCCTGCAATTGTGAAATCACAATATCTTTTGAGAGCAAATCAATTCTCAAGCTCAGTTCCTCCTACTCCACAGAAAAATGAGGCACAGTACGGCTCCCATTTGTATTATACATTTTGCAGAAGGGAGAACGCTAACCAATTAGCCAAAAATAAAATAGAAAAAAATTTAAACCAAATTCAGCATAATATACAATGCGGTATACATTATTTAATATGTTCAATGACTTAAAAAAATTAATTATTTTTCTTCACAGGTCTAGTAATCAGGAACATGCAAGGCACTGTGGGAATTGTAGTCTTGGTTAGAGGAGAGCTAACCCTTGCATAATTATTATGATGAGTGATGGGCGAATCTATCCCGTTAAACAAATTCAATGTATGTGTGCTCCAAAAGCAGAATAAGCTTTTTTCAGCCCTGGGTGCAAGCTATACCCCCTACCAGGGATTACTTACATCAATTCCAAAAACAACAGCAGCACTCCGGTATATTTGAAGAAGTGATAAACTTTACTTAAAGTACATTTAGGCAACATTTTGGGATACACAGGCCCTTTTCGCTATCCCGTTTCGCCGAAAAATTTGCGAATTTCCACCAAAATTCACGAATTGGCGAAAAATTCACGAAACGACTCGCTTACGATGCGCGTTGCGAATTTTCGGCAGGCAAATTTTTACTGGCATTTCGTGAATATATTTGCCGGCGGCGAATTGCGGGAATTGCCTGGTGAATAAATTCAACCATCACTAGTTATGATACATATTAAGTTCTCTTCCACTGATTGGTCGCTTGAAGATCACACTTAACCAGAGAACCTAAAATTCACATCATACCTGGCGTTCTCTGACAGCAGAAGCTCAGAAGACTCCCTGCCTTTATATTTATGATGTTTTATCTCTGTACCCTGGACATATTGTTTGGCAATTTCACCAAATGAGCAGATCTCTCCCCAATATGCCCACCTTGAGGTGAACAAGATTGGGCTGATCCAATCGTGGGCCCTAGGGGCCCAACAATTGGATCACAATGTATGGAATATACAGTGGTGTGAAAAACTATTTGCCCCTTCCTGATTTCTTATTCTTTTGCATGTTTGTCACACAAAATGTTTCTGATCATCAAACACATTTAACTATTAGTCAAAGATAACACAAGTAAACACAAGTAAACACAAAATGCAGTTTTAAATGAGGGTTTTTATTATTTAGGGAGAAACAAAATCCAAACCTGTGTGAAAAAGTAATTGCCCCCTGAACCTAATAACTTGTTGGGCCACCCTTAGCAGCAATAACTGCAATCAAGCGTTTGCGATAACTTGCAACGAGTCTTTTACAGCGCTCTGGAGGAATTTTGGCCCACTCATCTTTGCAGAATTGTTGTAATTCAGCTTTATTTGAGGGTTTTCTAGCATGAACCGCCTTTTTAAGGTCATGCCACAACATCTCAATAGGATTCAGGTCAGGACTTTGACTAGGCCACTCCAAAGTCTTCATTTTGTTTTTCTTCAGCCATTCAGAGGTGGATTTGCTGGTGTGTTTTGGGTCATTGTCCTGCTGCAGCACCCAAGATCGCTTCAGCTTGAGTTGACGAACAGATGGCCGGACATTCTCCTTCAGGGTTTTTTGGTAGACAGTAGAATTCATGGTTCCATCTATCACAGCAAGCCTTCCAGGTCCTGAAGCAGCAAAACAACCCCAGACCATCAAACTACCACCACCATATTTTACTGTTGGTATGATGTTCTTCTTCTGAAATGCTGTGTTACTTTTACGCCAGATGTAACGGGACGCGCACCTTCCAAAAAGTTCAACTTTTGTCTCGTCGGTCCACAAGGTATTTTCCCAAAAGTCTTGGCAATCATTGAGATGTTTTTTAGCAAAATTGAGACGAGCCTTAATGTTCTTTTTGCTTAAAAGTGGTTTGCGCCTTGGAAATCTGCCATGCAGGCCGTTTTTGCCCAGTCTCTTTCTTATGGTGGAGTCGTGAACACTGACCTTAATTGAGGCAAGTGAGGCCTGCAGTTCTTTAGATGTTGTCCTGGGGTCTTTTGTGGCCTCTCGGATGAGTTGTCTCTGCGCTCTTGGGGTAATTTTGGTCGGCCGGCCACTCCTGGGAAGGTTCACCACTGTTCCATGTTTTTGCCATTTGTGGATAATGGCTCTCACTGTGGATCGCTGGAGTCCCAAAGCTTTAGAAATGGCTTTATAACCTTTACCAGACTGATAGATCTCAATTACTTTTGTTCTTAGTTATTTTTAACAAGGGGGGCAATCACTTTTTCACACAGGCCCATGTAGATTTGGAGTTTTTTTTCTCCCTTAATAACGTAAACCTTCATTTAAAAACTGCATTTTGTGTTCAATTATGTTATCTTTGACTAATAGTTAACGGTTTTTGATGAGCAGAAACATTTAAGTGTGACAAACATGCAAAAGAATAAGAAATCAGGAAGGGGGCAAATAGTTTTTCATACCACTGTAGGTACGGGATTGATGGGATTTTTAACCCTGTCCGATCAGCATCTGGACGACTTTCAGGCAGATATCAATTGGAGAAGCTGGTCAGAGGGCCCCACACATGGTCCAATAAGCTACTGACTCTGTCTTTCAGCAGCTTTTATTGGCCCATGTATTGCCTCCAAGTCTCCAGCAGGCCAGGACTGGCAATCTGTGGGTTCTGGCAAATGCCAGAGGGGCTGCTGTAAGATGCCATAGAAAGTGACTATTAAGTGGCTGGTGGATGGTTTGGGCCTCTGTGTACTAGTAATGCCCAGGCCTGTTTTGAATCCGAGTCCAGTCCTGCTGTAAGCCAAAAATTTTGATTTGATTATTGGAAATTTAGAAAACACTGGGCCCCCCAGTTCGACCCTGTCCCATAGACTCTGTTTTAATCAATTTTTAAAAAATGATTCCCATTTTCTGTGTAATAATAAAACAGTAGCTTGTACTTGATCCCAACTAAGATATAATTAATCCTTATTGGAAGCAGACTATTTTACTGGGTTTATTCATGTTTAAATGATTTTAAGTAAATTTAAGGTATGGAGATCTAACTTATGGAAGGATCCCTTATCTGGAAAACTTCAGGCACAAGCATTCTGGGTAACAGGTTCCATAAACGTAATAACATATTTGTATTCAAAAACATTTTCTAAAGTCCAAAAAGTCTTGTTTGCTACCCAGCCAGTGTTTCACCAGCTTAGCAGGTAAATCACAAGCTGTATAACCAAGTTACCCTGTACAAGCCCAGCCTCTAAAACTTTTAACTCCTCTCCCACAGCTGATACTCCCCAGTTCTGCCCATTTCCCTGCCCCCCAATATTACAGAAACCCCCATTCCCCACCCAGGACAAAAGCAACCCACCTCAATAATGTCACCAATCGCTACTTTCCCCCTTTAGGCCAGTAAGAAACTATACGAAAAATGGAAACCCTATAAACACAACCTTGTGGTTCTAAAAAGAAAAAAAAAATCTTCACGAAATTAAAAAAAACGTAAAATAATCCAGACTGGTAAAAGGGCTCTAGGCAATCATTATTAGTTTAGAAAGCATCTATAAAACATACTCTTTCCTAACCACTACATTATTTCCATGTATTTTGTATTTATATTCATTAATACAGGCCGATACCTCCGAGTGCAGGAAGAAGCTTTGCATTACTGAAACTGCATGCATATCTTTTAATTACCTTATGTAAATGATGCCTTAATTAGGATGGTATTTGTAGATGAAATAAATCACCTTCCTATGCACCTGTTTAACTTGACAGTTTAGATTGCGAACGCTTACAGATTCCAGTGGAAGCAATCAGAATACCTTATAGAATGGCATGGGAATGCTACAAGAGAAGGCTGTTTAATTGCTTTGTTAAACATTTTACTAAGTGCAGGTCTTTTGCTATAAAATAAACTACTGTTTGCCACTGTAAGCCTAAAATAGCACATAGGAGCAGAATAAAATGTTGTTTCAGCTATTCCTTGCAAGATAATAGTTAATAGTTGGGAAACTATTTACAGGTATTGGGTCACTTATCTGGAAACCCATTATCCAGAAAGCTCCGAATTACAGAATGGTCATCTCCCAAAGACTCCGTTACTGTCTCAAATTTGTTGCCTGGCGACTTATCGCTGCAACGAATCTCCCCCGAAAATGTCTAGCCCCATGTCAGATTTCAAAACTGAATATAAAAAAATCTGTTTGCTCTTTTGAGAAATGTAATTCAGTGCAGAAGTCTACTGGAGCAGCACTATTAACTGATGTGTTTTGAAAAAAAACATGTTTTCCCATGACAGTATCCCTGTAATGGTGTGTGCCTGCTCCCATATGTCATAAACCCTTATATCATATGAAAGAATTTCAGCTATTTTTCATCAGTTGTTGTTGTTTTTTTTTTATATGTAATGGCTGGACAAATGTTTCTGGACAAATGTAGTTTGGAAAAGGAAATATCTTTTTATTTTTTGAAGCAAATTTTGGTGAAAAATATTTTTTTCTCATTGGGGAAAACACAAGAATTTTTTCTGAATGTTATAAAATTTACTTGTTAGCCCAAAAAGTGCTTTCATTCTGTGGAATGAGTTGTTTGCTGTGCAGAAGCTTCTATCCATCTATCTGCAACTCTACAGCCCTGGCATACTTGGCAAGTGCAAAGCATAAAATAGCAACCACCATTCAATATACTTCCACTAGAGAGTAAAGAAGGATATTAGCGGGCTAGAAAAATCTCTGTGGTAGGTTTTATTGACATTTAATGGGAGCTACTTTATTGCTCTGGGGAACAAACTGTACTGAATCTTCTTGGGTCTCGTCCAGAGCAAAAGAGTAAATTCATTGTAACCCAGATCCCAGACTGGAGAATTTAGTAAATATAAAAATAAGACTTTTCAACTTGAAAATGAAATTAGAGTGAAAGATATAAAAGCTGGACAATATTTCTCTCATGAATGATAATATCACTCTCAGACAGGGTGCTTTTGCTATGGCTGAAAAAGGAAATATCAAGAGAGCGTGCTTAGTTTCCTTCTGGGGAGCATCTATTCATAGAGCTGTGAATCTGAAACCATCTTGTGCCTTTTTGCCAGTCATGCAATTATATGTCACTAGGGTTGGACTGGGCCGACAGGACACCAGAAAAGAACCCTGTGGGCGGCCCAGGCCCTCTCCCCTAATCTGGCCGGTTCTTGGCGGTGTTCGCGCTTGTGCCAGTGTTTGTGCATGTGCGCTGTCGTCCAGTGCACGCTGGTGTTCACGCTTGCACATGTGGGGCCCGGAAGTGTGGAATCCAGGGGGGCCCCATGCTCCAGACTGACCCTGTATGTCCTAACTCTTTAAAGGGGTTGTTCACCTTTAAATTAACTTTAAGTATGACGTAGAGAGTGATATTCTCCCGTAGACTCCATTTTAGACAAATAATTCAGATTTTTAAGTACAAATTCTTTACTGTATCTGAAATAAAAGTCATTGTTCCAGTGCCAGAGCCACTTGTGGGTCCTATTTGGGTCCCATCAAAATCCTGTAATCAGTTTCCCCTACTGTAACTTCTGCAAAAGGCCGTACTACATTCTTCTCTTCCATTCGAAGCTCTTAGAATAGTTTGTATACATTCATCTGCTGGACTTTTTTGATGCCTTTCAATCACGTTTCCAGATAGGTCCATTGAAACCAAGGTCACCGATAATATGTATTCTACAATGGCCCAGTGACACTGTCAATAGTCTGGAGCAATTGATAGGTCTGACCATTCCCTCTGTCTCCAGTACCAGTCAATGAACTCAGTGGATTTTCTCCATGCTGGTTCTCTGCCTAACACTACAGAGTTACCTTTTCCTCATCACCTATTCATCTATCTGATGAAGTACTCCAACCAAGATAACCATAAATGGGTCCATAAAACTCCGGAGTTGGCCGCTTATTGACCAATGTATGGAGCCCTTTCAATTACCTGCTGGACCGATATTTAATAACAGCTCTGTCTAGGTCCTCAATTTTATCTGGTCACTGGACCTCAGGCCATTGTTCAGCTAATTTTGATTTGACCCAAAGTTTTGGTGGCCAAATCAGGTAAAGCCCAAAACTTTGGGAAGGTGTGAACATGTACACATTGTACTAGCATGCTACTCATATTCACAGCAGTCAGCAGTAGCGACACCATTACAGAATCCCAGTAGTCCCATAAAAATATTTACAAGCTCAGTATAAAAAAAGAGCAATTGCTAAATAAGGTTCCTTGCACTGTACTGCCTGTATTTTATACAAGCTTTTCAGCGTGAGCAAAGGGAAATTTCAAAGGTGTGAAAAAGAAAAGTCTACAGTCATTTTCCAAAGCTCCGTAGGAACCATGATGTTTCAACGCAAAAGTAATTCAGAGAAGGAGCTTTTTTTTATTTAACTTTTTTACTTCTCTGTGTACATTTGAAACAGTTTGGCCTCTAGAGAAATGACTCATCAATAGGTGGCAATTGGGTCACAAACCTTTAATGTTCAGGCAGAAATACAAACAGAATGAGTGAGATTCCTATTTTTTATATATAACAAGGCACACAGAGGTGGCGGAACTTAGAAAACAAGTCAGGGAGTCTTCTGGGACGGATCTTTTAAAAGTCGTAATTGGTACAGACCAAAACACTGCAGTATGATATTATAGTCAGAGTGGCGCCCCCCTCTATCAACAGAACTTCATATTATTTTATTGAATATATTAATGAGAAAAAACAATGTATAAACTACCATCCCCTTGTCAATTGAACTCTATCCACAAAAATTGTTTTGGAATTGAAATGTAAATTGTAAAACACAAACGTAAGCATGATCACCTTTTCTAGAATTTACATGTTCCACCTGCACACATGCATGATGCCCACTCATTTTCTTGTTTTGGAACGACGCTGATACATTGATATATATGGACATTTAGTCTTTTGGTCCCTGAGACATGAATTAGTCAACCAGTTTCTTGGTTATTTGAGCTTATCCTCTGAGCACAGAATACCATTGTTCCCCAACCAGTGATCCTAGGGCAACATGTTACTCACCAACCCCTTGGATGTTGCTCCCAGTGGCCTCAAAGCAGGAGCTTATTTTTGAATTCCAGGCTTGTTTTGGTTGTATAAAAACCAGGTGTACTACCAAACAGAGCCTACTGTAGGCTGCCAGTCCGCATAGGGACTACCAAATGGCCAAACACAGAAACAGTTGGGGACCCTTGACATACACTATAGTTTTCTGAAGACCTTGTGCTCTTGGCCCAGCATTCCTTTTGATTTACTGTTACCTGTTGCTTGGTGCAACCTCAGCCTGCTTACTGTCTGTGAACCTTGTTGCCAGCCTCAACCTGGATCTGTTTAACTTTGCTTTCTTCTGCCCCTTGGCACAGAACTTCACAAGCCTCTCTCAATTGTTCTGTTTGTTGGATACAGTATCATCCCAAAGGTCAGCTGAAAGGCTAATTGGATGCCATCTTGACCACTCTTGGCTCTCACTAATCAATACCTGGTAGGGCTCACTTATTCAGACATTCATAAATGCGTTCCTGTGCAGTGGAATTTTTTGTACCTGCTACCACACAGGAACTAGGGATGCACCAACGATTTGGCCAAATTCCAAGGATGCAGCCAAATCCCAGTCTGAATCAGAACCCTAATATGCATATAGATAGACTAAGAACCATGCACACAGTGTGACCAAAAAATCACAGGATTTAGGGCCCTTACACCTGGGCGTTTCCCCATGCATTTTCATACAGTAGATTTCTCCTGCATTCCACCACAGGGGAGAGCAGATTCTACAGAATGAAAAATAGTCCATTCTTTCCTATTGGACTGTACTCTTTCAGGTGCATGAAAACACTGAAAACATTGAACAAAAATGAAATGTATCAAGTTGTGATCCACGTCTGAAGCTTGAATGTACAGTCTGACTGGACCTTTTGTCCTGGTCATGGGGGTTAAAGGGTCCAGATTAAGTGTGTCCAGGAACTTGGATTCTGCCAAATCCTGCTGAAATAGGCTTGGGTTTGGCCAAATTCCAAACCAAATCCAGGATTTGATGCATCCCTAACAAAAACACAGGAGTTAATTATTTGCTCTAAGGACTGTACCAATAAGAGCCCACTTAAATGATGCAAAATGCACAGTTTTATCCAGGCCTGGATTTGTGGAAAGACCGCCTAGGCCCGGGTTTAGGGTGGCAGGATTTTAGGGGGCGGCATGCTGCCCTGCCACACCCACATTGGTCCAGAAACACTGGGGATACGCAAGAGATACAATAGCTTTTAACATTTTTCATGAGCCAATCCCCATTGCTCTGGTCTTGATGATGAAAATTTGTGAATAAAGGGCAGAGTATGGGAGCAACGAATGGCAGTGGGCCTAGGGGCGCCCGTTGTGTAAATCCGGCCCTGGTTTTATCTGTACCCATAGGGGCAAGTGCAGGAGTGGGCTTGAGACAGCAGTGTACATGCTTTTTGATATGAGACAAGGCAAATGTACTACACTATACTGGCCATAAATAGCCTAACAGTCATCCGAATAAAAATATGCACCCCTTGTCCTGCAAAAAATGTCTCCAACCTGCATAGAGCAGGGGTCCACAACTACTGGAGCGTAGAACTGGGCCAGCGAGCCTAGGCTGCAATTAACGAGGCGCGCCGGTGTCCAATTAGGTGCCAGCATCCAAATCAGCGCACTTAATTAATTGCAGCCTAGGCCAGGACTGCCCACGGCAAAATTGTATGCTGACCCACTGCTGACCCCCGT
>CM044441.1:22338623-22367907 GCA_024363595.1 Xenopus borealis
CCCCCCCCCCCCCGGTCCTTGAAAAATGTTTTGCCTCCTCGAACCAGTCTTCCCGAACCAAAGAAGGTTGGGGACCCCTGGCATGGAGGACCTTGACATGAAAGATGAAAAAATGCATGAGAATCTTTAATTTATTAGAAATAATTATTTGCATTATAGTTCTTTAAAAATAGTACAACTCCATTAATATTTCTTATATCTATATATATATTTATACATTTATTTAGTTCTCTCTATTGGAGTAAGAAAGATTAATGTGCTTAATATAATGAAATCAATGAGCTCATGCTGTTAGATTTGCTGAAAACTGTACCTCAAACGTGCGTCAAATCACAATACAACTGCCTGTGAGTAAGAGCCTTTAGGTTGTGGATTTTATGTGCCCAGAATATGATGGGTTAGGTGGCACCCTTCACCTGCTATTAGTGTTACTGTATAACCTGGCTTTCCCTGAATTAGCTGCGTATAATAAAGGATAAACATAATAAATGCCAGGCGAGACTTTGATGGCAAACCTGAATGCGCTGCCCCCCCCCGTCGCATGCACGTCAATAAATTAACAAGGAATAACTAGAACAAGCCATGTGGCGCTTAAAGCACAAAAACATCTATAAATCACAGCCGAGCCTGATAAAGGGAATGATTTCTAAGTGATAACAGATGAATAATGAGCCAGAGTGAGAGAGGCTTCTGCAATTCAATGTCCTGATGGGATGATGCACTGAGATGTATATACTGAGATGTTACGTGCAATCAGCCAAGGATGTCGTTTTCCAGCCAAAACGCTTAGAAGCCAGTAAAAGTGACATTACTGCTTCCTATAGAGCCAGATAAATTCTGTAAACTACATCTCCCAGAATTCAATGTCAATGACTAGTGATGGGGGCAAATTTTGTCCTTAAAATGAGCAAAATGCGAATTTTGACACCCACGACTATATTGACACTTGCGACTATTTTGACGCCTATTATGTCTAAATGTATTAATGTCAAAGGGCGTCTGAATAATTTAGACGCGCGTCAGTATAGTAGCAGTCAAAATAGTTTGGCAACAATTTTTTTTTTTAACGCTGGGAATTTTCACAGCAGTTTTGCGAATTTATTCGCCGGTGTTAAAACGCAGAAATTCGCCGTGAATTTGCACCTGGCGAATTTATTCGCCCATCACTATCAATGGCATCTAAAGCTTTATATTTACCCATGTCTGCTTTAGAAAATGATTGGATTGTACGTCACCCCTATGACCTCATTTTCTATCATTTGTGTTGGTTTTTGAATTATTTAGCTTTTTATTCAGCAGCTCTCCAGTTTGCAATTTCAGCCATCTGGTTGCTAAGGTCCAAATTACCCTAGCAACCATGCATTGATTTGAATAAGTGATTGAAATATGAATAGGAGAGGACTGGAATAGAATGGGTATGGAACCTATTATCCAGAATGCTTGGGACCTGGGGCTTTCCGGATACCGGATCTTTCCTTAATTTGGATCTTCATACCTTAAGTCTACTAGAAAATCATGTAAACATTAAATAAACCCAATAGTCTGGTTTTGTCTCCAATAAGGATTAATTATATCTTAGTTGGGATCAAGTACAAGCTACCGTTTTATTATTACAGAGAAAAAGGAAATCTTGGATTATTTCTAAAATGGAGACTATGGGAGAAAGGCTTTCCGTAATTCTGAGAATTCAGGATAACAGGTTTCTGGATAACGGATCCCTTACCTGTTTCAATAACAAAACTTGTGTAGCTTTATAGAGCATTTTTTTAGAAGGGGTCAGTGACCCTCATTTGAAAGCTGGAAAAAGTCAGAGGAAAAGGGCAAATGATTAAAAACCTATAAAAAAAAATAATGAAGACCAATTGAAAAATTGCTAGGAATTAGTCATTCTATAACATACTAAAAGTTAACTTAAAGGTGAACCCCTTTACATCCACAGCCTCATTGCCGAATCATTAGCTGTATGTATAAAGAACTTCATGTATTGGTTGCCAGATTGATCAGCCCACAGGCCAAGCAGACGACTGCTGTACAATGGATAGTATAGGTATGGAATCCGTTAGTCATAAACCCGTTATCCAGAAAACTCCGAATTACAGAATGTCTGTTTCCCAGAGACTCCATTATGAAATAATTGACATTTTTGTACTAATAAAACAGTAGATTGTACTTGACCCCAGCTACGATATAGTTAATCCTTATTGGAAGCAAAACCGGCCTATTGGGTTTATTTAATGTTTACATGATTTTCTAGTAGACTTAAGGTATGAAGATCCAAATTAAGGAAAGATCCGTTATCCGGAAAACCTCAGGTCCCGAGCATTCTGGATAACAGGTCCCATACCTGTACATGGATTGGCCATGATCAGTGGACTCCATACTCACAGTCTAATGATTTAACCAGTGCATTGATGGCTAGCTTGTTTAGGTGAAATAGTGCTGAATAAAGGACCCCCCCCCCCAAATAAAAGCATGGGAATTAGTGGAATATGAATGGCATTTTAGGTGAATAAAAGGATGCAACTGGCCAGTGCTGGGCCTAAACAGCCTTAGCTTATGATTTTCAGACAGTGGGAGGTATGTGAATGCTGCAGGCAGCACTTATTTCTAAGCAGCCAATCAGAATGTTTCTAAAATAACTGACAATTAGACAAGCAGTACTTGAATTTTATCTGTCCAGACACAGCAACCCTATGCTCTAGTATGCTATAGAAAGGCCAATTCTAAGAAACTTTAAATTGGCCTTCGTTATTTATTTGTTTATAGATTTTTTTACTTTGCCCTTTTCTTCTAACCTTTTCCTCTTTCCAGCTTTTAAATAGGGGTCACTGACCCCATCTAAAAACAAATGCTCTGTAAGGCTACAAATGTATTGTTATTGCTACTTTCTATTACTTATCTTTCTATTTAGACCTTCTCCTATTCATATTCCAGTCTCTTATTCAAATCAATGCAGGGTTGCTAGGGTAATTTGGATCCTAGTGACCAGATTGATGAAATAACAAGCTGGAGAGCTGCCGAATAAAAAGCTAAAGAACTCAAAAACCACAAATAATATTACAAATAAAACCAATTGCAAATTGTCTCAGAATATCAGTCTCTACATTATACTAAAGTTTATTTCAAGGGCAAGGAAAGTGTTTAATAGAATAAGACTAGAAATGCAGTATTTTGTATACTAAACATAAACATGAACTTACTGCACCACAAGCCTAATCAAACAAATGATTTATGCTTTCAAAGTTGGCCACAGGGGGCTGTCATCTTGTAACTTTGTTATACATCTTTGCAAGACCAAGACTGTGAACATGCTCAGTGTGATCTGGGCTAAGCTTAGGGATTGTCATAAATTATCAAAACAGAGACACAAACAAAACTTCTTGAGTTCTGCATGGCTGGGAAGGTGGAGGCTCCCCCTGCTGTTCATAAGTATGATTGTTTCCCTGCACAGCAGTTAGGGGCCTTCTGACAATTCCTATTCACAGCAGTAAATGAAGGGAGAATTTCACTGAATACAGTCATGTTTCTTATAAGATAGATTTCTTTTTCATTAAAGAAAGTAAAAATGGGATTTTATTTGTCCTTTAAAGGTGAACAAACCCTTTAAGGGTAATTAAATGTTCAATCTGTCTATCTATGTATAGGAATAGAATGATAATTCTAACTAGGGTGATAGTGAACCTATTGGAAATGCAATGAGGATGAAGGAAAGGCAAACTGTGACTTTCCTGTCCTGTTGAGTAAAAAAATCACAGACACAGCAGTTGGACAAATACTGAATCTCAGCAGCACCAGCCCTGTCTGTATAACCAGGGACATCCCTGCAGAATTTCCAGCTTTCCTGACCCATAAATACACCCCTGTCTCACAGTAAGATACAAATCCTATACAGGCTAAGGTGTCAATTTATTTTGGGCAAAGAATCAGCCTTAGCAGCACAGAAGCACAGCCTTAATGTCAAACTCATACCACCCAACTGTCTCATTTTTCATGGGACAGTCCTGATTTTGACAGCTCAGCCCGCAGTCATGTGTTTCTCTTTGATCTCCTGCACTGAAAAGCCAGAAAAATACACAAAGTTTATAACTTAATTGGCTTTTAGCAGAGAGACCAGAATAGATACTTAGATACTTTTGTGATCTAAGATAAGCAGGTCTCTTGGGAGAACTTAGACTTACAGTTTAAAGGAGAAGGAAAGTGATTTTACACTAGCTAAATGTTAGGCACCTCCAAGTGACTACTTTTATCTACCTTATACCCGGGGCCGGTACTCCTATCAACCAAAAAAACAGGGTTCTTCTAGCGAGCGCCACACAGAGATCAACTTCCTGCTCCTTCGATTTTCAAATTTCCCTGGGAAATTGCATGCGCAGTAGAGCAAAATAACCCTATAACATAGTATCCCTTTCCTTCTCCTTTAAAGGGCAATTCACCTTCATTAGCAAAATACTTATAACACATAAAAAAACACAGAAATCTGTTAAAACTTTCATAACAGCTTTACCTTTTCAGGGGGAGTGGGTCTGGGCTGGCAGAGGACCGTGAGGGCCAGGACCCACCGGATTTTTTCCTGGTGTACCGACGGCCAAATCCGACACTGTGGCTTGTGTTCTAACGTCTCACCAAGATTTGTTCTTGTGCATCTCAAAATTATAATCTAGAAGTCTTTCCACTTCATGCCAAAAACACATACCTACCCATTGTTCTGCACTGACATATGCCAAAGCCTAAAATGTGACACATCTAATGTGGGCAATGGTGCAACAGATTTAATTACAGAAACATGTTAAAGCAACAGTTACACCAAAAAATGAAGGTGTTTTAGCCTTTAAAGTGATTTGAATATAACTGAATGTTACCCTGCACTGGTACAACTGGTGTGTTTGCTTCAGAAACTCTAGTTTCTAGCTGTGTAGCCATGGAGGCAGCCATTCAATCTGAAAAGAGAGAACAGGCACAGCTACTTCTTAGATAACAGATAAGCTATGTAATAGAATACAATGTTATTCTACAGTGTGTATCTGTTATCTGCTATGTATCCTGTGCCTCGAATGGCTGCCCCCATGGCTACACAGCAGCTTGTTTATGTAAACTATAGTAGTGTTTCTAAAGCAAACACATCAGATTTACCAGTGCAGGATAACACACAATTAAAGTTATTTGAAAACACTTTTTATTTGTTGGTGTTACTGTTCCTTTAACTGAGTAACAGTCCCTCCTAGGCAGGGCCACAACTCCCCAATCAGAAACTACCAAGGGATCTGGGTCTCACTGTAACTGTTCAAGCTGTTCAGCGCAGACATCCCAAAGTAACAAACAACCCTTGGAGGAAAGTGGATGTTATTACGATTATTTATAACGTGATGGTTTTCTAATTACACTCTGTAATACTAAACCCTATGCGCCACACTTCTCTCTTCACTCAGTTGCATTTTGGGGAGGTTTGTGAGCCGTGGAGATTTGACTGTCAGAGATAACTCACTCTAAATAGAAAACAACTTTTTGTGTAGCATCTCCAATTGGACCAAGAAGAAATGTTGTTAAAGGGGTGGTTCACCTTCAAGTTAACTTTTAGTATATTGTAGAAGGGCCAATTCTAAGAAACTTTTCAATTGGTCTTCATTATTTATTTTTCATAGTTTTTTAATGATTTGCAATTTTCTTCTGTTTCTTTGCAGCTTTCAAATGGAGGTCACTGACACCATCTAAAAACAAATGCTCTGTAAGGCTACAAATGTATTGTTATTGCTACTTTTTATTACTTATCATTCTATTCAGTCCATCTCCTATTCATATTCCAGTCTCTTATTCAAATCAATGCAGGGTTGCTAGGGTAATTTGTACCCTATAAACCAAATTGCTGACACTGCAAACTAGAGAGCTGCTGAATAAAAAGCTAAATAACTCAGAAACCACAAACAATAAAGAATTAAAACCAATTGCAAATTGACTCAGAATAGTCTACATTATAATAAAAGTTAACTCGAAGGTGAACAACCCCTTTAAAGGACAAGGAAAGCCTGGGTACACTTGGGGGTGCCAAACATAAGGCACCCCCAAGTGATTATAGCAACGTACCTCAAACCCGGGGCTGGTGCTCCAATCAGGAGAAATCTGCACCGACACCGGGTTATAGACGCGAGCACCACGCAGAGATATTACTTTCATCTTCGCTGCGCATTTTCTCGGACTGAAGCATGCGCATTCGAATGAAAAAGCCGATTTTAAAGTTAAAGTTCTAATATGCCCTTTAAGATTTTCATTCATGCAAAACAGACAAGAAAAAAAAGTACCGGGATCCGTTATTCAGAAACCTATTATCCATTCTCCCAGTTTAATCAAATATTTTTACAAATGATTTCCTTTTTCTCTGCGATAATGAAACAGTACATTGTACTTGATCCAAACAAAGAAAACCTTATTGGATATAAAACAATCCAAGTTTGTTTAATTAATATTTAAATGATTCCTTGGTAGACTTAGTGGGTTATTTACTTAAATCCGGATTTATCTCAGAATTTAAATTAAAAAAGCTTGACCAAACTCTCATTTCCGATTTTGCCCAATTTATTAATAGAATATCTGGAATAAATCGGATCAGGAAAAAAAGCCAATAAAATCGTGAGAAACCCCAAATTGTACTTTTTTTCTCACTTCTTTCTCCAAGTCAGTTTTTTGCCCAACAACCCCAAAATATCAGATTATCGGCTAAACCCCAGCGTTAACAACAATAATTTCCAGTTGGTCTGAGATGGCAGATTTTCGGATTCTGGCTTTTTGCAGCATCAGGGTAGAGTCCTGCAGCGGGTTGGGTACCTGTGGGCAGGCCCGGACTGGCAATCTGTGGGTTAGGGCAAATGCCAGATGGGCTGCTATAAGGTGCCATAGAAAGTCAGTATTTAGTGGGCTGGTGGGGACTGTTTGGGCTTCTATGTGGGCTGATTGGGCCTCTGTGTACCTGAAATGCCAGGGCCTATTTTGATTCTCAGTCCAGTCCTGCCCGTGGGTTACCCGCAAAAACCTGTGGTACCCTGCAGGTTGCCAGTAGATGTTCCGGGTGTGGGTATAGACGCGGGTCAGCTGTTCTGCGGGTCACGGGTTGGGCCGTGGGTCTTCTCAATAGCAATTTTTACTCCTTTTTTCACGCCTACTTCCAATGATGTTACTTCCAGTTTACGATGACATCACTTACTGATTCTTGATGGTCAATGGGTCGTGGATTGGGTTGCGGAGAAGGTACTTGTGGGTTGGGTAGCAGGTCCAAGCGGGTAAGAATGCAGGTCTGGGTTGTGGATTGCAGGTTGAAGGTATGGGTTGGGTACGGGTTCCAAAAAATGGACCTGGGGAGGATTCTATATCACAATAGATTTCAGTTTTTGCCCCAAAAAGCCCAACCATATACATCTGTGCAGTGTCGGACTGGGACACCAGGGGCCCACCCAAAAACCTTAGACCAGGGGCCCCCCATAAAACCTTAGACCAGGGGCCCACTCTCAGTACCAATATTCTTCATCTCCTTAATCAACCTCTATTCTTCTAGTTTGTTTTCTTTACATACTATAATCAATTATTCCAATTATTTAGCCTCTTTGTTCTCATAGAAATTGGGAATGGCCGTGAAATAGGCCAAACGTTTAGCAGCATGAGGGCCCACTGACACCTTGGCCCACCGGGAGTTTTCCTGGTATTCTGGTGGGCCAGTCCGACACTGCATCTGTGGTTCATTAAATAATCACCTTAAAGTATAGAAACCGAAATTACGGAAAGATTCCTTATCCGGAAAACCCCGGGTCCAGACCATTCTGGATTACAGACCTCATTGGTCACAGGTAAATATAACTATAGGGCGCAGTTTATACAGAACATTTTCCATGTATAATGTATAACATGATGGGGGTGACACAATTATACTCAAATAAAAAACTGGAATTATGTCATACCTGTGACTCTTCCATCCCCTCTGTATGTCATATATATATATATATATATATATATATCTGCTCCCACTCACAAGCATCTTTCAAGGGTAACCCCTTCCCACTTCATTACTAACAAATGTACTCACCAGTTAAACAGGCGCATGATATAAGGCACATCTGTCCAGCACACAAGCTGCTTTCAATACCAGCAAAGGTGCAGAGCAAGTTGGCACGGCAGCCATAAAGCACATGCCGGGGCTTTTACTCCTACAATCAGACTGTTCCTCTAACGCCAAGCACTGCTTATATATCAGTATATTCAATGTTCAGTAACATTTCTGCACTAAAACAAAACTGGCAAATACTACGCCGTTCCCCTTGCAGTGAATAATCTGGAAGGCGGGGAATTATGTGCTAATTTTTTTTTTTTTTTCCAACTATAAAATGCTTTTATTAACCGGGGAGAAAGGACGCTAGTTCAAGAATTAACCCATTAAAAGCTACAACTGACAACGTCTCATGACACTTGAGAATAAGTACATATAGGATGTGTTTGACCTCTACTGAATATCATTGGGGAGTTAAGAGAAGGTGTGAGGTTGTACCAGGCTGGGAATTATAGGAGGGCATGGCTGGTGGTGGTGGCATCATCACTGTGCAGCAGGGAATGTACTTTATCCATGCAATGTAAAGGTCACATACATGGAAACACAATCATCAGACTGAGCATAAGGAAATAGCTGACATTAGGATTAAAGAGGCATAAACACACACTGCTGTTCTATATTAGGACTAAGGGTTCTGAGCTGCCCACAGCATGCAAGGACTGGCAGAGAACGCTGGGGGCTGTAGTTCCATCACTGCAGGAATGCTACAGGTAGGAGGTCCCTGCCCAAAGAAAACTTTTGGAAGCTCTAGCACTTACTTGCCAGTGTCAGGCTGCCTCTCCTCTGCATCCCAGGTGACAGGCTGAAGAACTGGACCCGGTGAGTGGCCATGGTAGAGCTGACAGTTGCTTCCAAATGCCTCCCCTCCCAGCAGACTTGCAGGAGCCTAGAGGATCAGCTCGGATCAGTGGAGATTTGGGCAGGTATTGGGCGCCCTTTCTCTGTGCCCTCCTCACCAGCCAGGAACACGCCTTGCTCGGGCTGCCAGGTCTCTTCTCCCCTCCTGCTGCTGCTGTGCGGGCTCTTTCTGTTTGATGTGCGATTTTCTGTGCATGACAAGAGACTGCAGCACATGCAGCGACAGCAGCAGCCAGTCCCTCTCCCTCTGGATCGCAACGACTTTGCCTTTCACCTGCACACAGTCTGAGCGTCGGATGGGGCAGCGCTGAGAAGCTTCCAAGGGATGTTGTTGGAGGGCTGGACTGTCAGTGTGTGCCAGACAGAAATCAAACGTTGATTGGCAGGCGACTTTCCGCTGCCCTGCCACAGAACATTCTCTTACCCCCCAGATGCCGCAATAATGACGTCACCTCTTTCCTCACCTACTGCCCAAGGGGCTGGCAGGGTCGTGGTGGGGAAGATAAGGGGCGCCCATCATTTATAGGGAATCAGGGATGGGATACTGCTGAGATTTGTAGTTCAGCACCTGCTGGACCGTTTGAAGTCCAAAACCTCTGGGGCTGAAAATGCTACATCTATAAAATGTTCTCCCTTCCATATAAACAGAGTTATTCAGTAAACAGACTGCTAAACTTTTTAAGCTACAATATTAGCCAACCTCACATGCTGCTGCCACATCTACATGCCATGGAAACTCGATCATTAAAGAATAGGCAAAGTGCAGAGCTTAAATGAATAAAGAAATGTTTAGTGACTGTGAGCACAAAAAGTAGTCATTTTGGGGTTAACTTACCTTAAAGATGTAGGGGATCTGGTTGCACAAATCCCCAAACTTTCAGCTCAAAAAAACAATATAGCAAAAGGGTGATGGGCTGGCACAAACCAGGAACACACTCCAAAAAATGGATGTAGTTGAAAAAGTATTTATTTGAACAAAAACATCACGACTGAGGCCTTACACGTTTCGTGCCTTAGGGGCACTTAATCATGCCAGCCCATTACCATTCATTTTCTAAAGTCCACAGCTAGCAGCTGCTGCAGAACCTCTTTAGTTCTTTCTGAATGTCATGAAACATGAAGCATACAATGCTTTGCTTTCTGAACATCCATTTAGTACTGGCAGGATTTCAATTGGATTAAAACAAAACTTTCTTTTTTATATTTAAGCGTTGTACATGTAGAAATTTCAGTATTCGCCTTGCCTCGTGGATCAAGCACTGCTGGCACGGCTGGCACAGTATATTGTTATTTTTGTCATTGTGTACCCTGAGAGTTAAAGGGGTTGTTCACCTTTGAGTTAACTTTTAGTATAATGTAAAGAGTGATATTCTGAGACAATTTGCAATTGGTTTTCATTTTTTATTGTTTGTAGTTTTATAGTTATTTAGCTTTTTATTCAGCAGCTCTCTAGTTTGCAGTGTCAGCAATTTGGTTTCTAGGGTACAAATTACCCTAGCAACCCTGCATTGATTTGAATAAGAGACTGGAATATGAATAGGAGAGGAACTGAATAGAATGGTAAGTAATAAAAAGTAACAATAACAATACATTTGTAGCCTTACAGAGCATTTGTTTTTAGATGGTGTCAGTGACCCCCATTTGAAAGCTGCAAAGAAACAGAAGAAAATTGCAAATCATTAAAAACTATGAAAAATAAATAATGAAGACCAATTGAAAAGTTTCCTAGCATTGGCCCTTCTACAATATACTAAAAGTTAACTTGAAGGTGAACCACCCCTTTAACTTTATCGTGTAAGTATCGTATGGAAATATGGAGTTGTTAGAAGGAGCTTTGGAATGAGTAATATCTCTGTATATAATACACAAAAGCCATCAATATTTTGTAAATTATATCCTTTTAAACAGTGACTAGTGATGTCATCCGATATAAACGGTGTCTATGTTATTTGTGTCACATGATTCACTAAAACTTGTGTATTATTATAAATAAAGTTCGCCATGTTGCAAAATATGAGGATATTTTAAGTTACCTTGGAGTTCGTCCTTGTGTTTTTATATGGTCATGAAACTCCTCTGTAACTTATAATATCCTTATAATTTACGAGAGGGGGGACTTTATTCACTATATAATACATAAAAGCCACAAATATTCTGAAAATATCCTTATAAATGGCTCTTGATTGATGTCATCAGTTATAAACGGGGATTAGTGATGTCATTTTTGTCACAACTCACTAAAACTTGTGTATTAAGGATATTATGCTTTTATATGGTCATGGAACTCTTTGGTGACTTATTATATCCTTATATTTTACAATAGGGGGTACTTTAATCAATATAAATAGTGTACTTCTATGTCATTACCTCAGTGACATAATGTCTTTATAAATTACAGTGGTGGGTACATTATCCACTATATGTATTTGAGCTCTAGGCCATGGATGTTGGGATGGTTACAGGTTACTGCAGCCAACGGCTGTATACTAATGGCAAATAATAATGGAGATACAGGACAGCCCTGTCTTGTACCATTATTAATTTGGAATAGAATTGACATTTTCCATGGTAATTTCGGGTTTCACACTGGATTGTGGTCTGTTATTTGGAAAAACAAGAAAAAGTTGTGCTTACCACTAATTTTTAAACCATTAGGTGGGGGTGCAATGAGGCTGTGACCACAAAATACATATAGACAAATGCAAGAGGTCCTCTGCACTCAACCCATTATCAATATATTTAAGACATTGAGACATTCTGTGCATACAGCTACTAAAAAATGCCTTACCCTTTAAACAACAGGGATTGTTTGTCCATATATTGCAATATATTTAAGCTGGCCAACTACGTCAAAGTCATCCCATATCTGGCCAGTCCTACGCTCAATTTTCATCTGATTCATTAAGAATTCCATTACTTCATTAAACATTTTACAAAGGGACTAAGTTTTACCTGCAACTTACTTGCTGCTTTCAAAGTAAAACTCCCAATCTTGTTTGTTGTAGTTATACTGGAGCAGTGACCAGCTCCACTGGTGTCTAATAAAAGGGCATCCATGATTGGGAGTTTTACTTTGAAAGCAGCAAGTAAGTTGCAGGTAAAACTTAGTCCCTTTGTAAAATGTTTAATGAAGTAATGGAATTCTTAATGAATCAGATGCAATTTTGAGAGTAGGACTGGCCAGATATGGGATGACTTTGACGTAGTTGGCCAGCTTAAATATATTGCAATATATGGACAAACAATCCCTGTTGTTTAAAGGGTAAGGCATTTTTTAGTAGCTGTATGCACAGAATGTCT
This sequence comes from Xenopus borealis, assembly GCA_024363595.1. NCBI lineage: Eukaryota > Metazoa > Chordata > Amphibia > Anura > Pipidae > Xenopus > Xenopus borealis. The sequence goes on from CM044441.1 coordinate 22,350,868, forward strand.
CAATGTCTTAAATATATTGATAATGGGTTGAGTGCAGAGGACCTCTTGCTGTTATTTGGAAACCCATTATCCACAAAGCTTAATCTCAATTTTAAGCAAATTATTAACATTTTCAAAAATTATTTTCTTTTTCTTTTGTAATACTAAAACTGTACCATGTTCTTGACCCTAACCAAGATAAAATGAATCCTTGCTGGAGGTAATACACTGCTTGGGTTTATTTTTTTTTAAGTAGGTTTTTCAGTAGACTTAAGGAATGGAGATTCAAATTATGAGTACTATGCTGCTGACATCTTTCAGTTCAGTTGTTTTTAGATATCTAATACAAGTAACTCAAACAACTGAACTTGCTGAGAAATTTTAATGAAGATGTTTCACTGCTCATAGCAGCAGCTTCTTCAGTTCAACTGACTGGTGTAGGGGAGTTCTCGCCATATAGACTCTTCCAACAATCCAACCACAACGGCACATTGTAACCCCTCAGAGAGGTGACATCTGAATTTGTGTAGTTACTGTGATAGGATTACCAATGTGTCATGTAACTCCTAGACACAGGTATTACTTGTGAGAGTTGCATGAATGGATGTGTGAAGAGTTCTGAAACTGCTGGGGTACAGATGTTAGAACAGCAGTGTATGTAGCAGACAGGTGGTGTTGAAGGCCCCCACCTCTGTTCAGGGATGGTTTCTCCACCTTAACATGAATCGCCTCTATCACGCCTCTTTCAAACCAGCGGGCTTCTTTATCCAAGATTTGGACATTGCTATCTTCAAATGAGTGTCCCTTGTCTTTTAGGTGTAGAAAGACAGCCGAGTCTTGCCCTGTAGAGTTCGCCCTCCTTTGCGGATGATTAGTGAGCAGTTGTTTTGTCTCTCCAATGTATAGATCAGTGAACTCATCGCTACACTGAACTGTGTATTTTTCCTTTAGGAGGTTGGACCCTTTGGGTGTACCAGTTTTACACCTTACGCAGAAATTACACCTATAGACTTTACTACATTTCATCAAACCTTGCTGGCAGCATATTTTTGTCGAAACAGTTCAAATTCGCCCATCCCTACTCTAAAGCAGCTGGGGGGGGGGGTAACCAACTCTGTAACTGTTTTAAATTGATACATTTAGTTGATAATTTTTTATCTTTGTCCCTGCTGAGCAGAATCCCTGGGTTTCATGAACAGCAGCTGTTACAATTGATACAATAGTATCATTCTGACAAATGCTGCTGAGAAATGTATCAACTAATGGAGCAAATTGTAACATTTCTGATCTGCACCTGAATCACTGAACTGTTGGACTGAAACATCTGAGCTTCAGTTTTGGTAAAATAGCAAAATATAAAAGATGGAAAACAATTGAAAATTAAGTCATTATTTCTGGAAAACAATATGAAAACAACTTAGTTGAAAAAAAACAAAAAGTATTTGGAAGGTGAACAACCCCTTCAGCTACCATTTTTAATCTCCAAGGCTCTGCTGTGTCCCATTTGGAGCCCCTTACAGTTAGCTCTAGATTGATGAACAAATAAAATGTATATGTATCTTTCACCTGTATTGGCAAAAAAAAAGGGCAGCCTTAGAAGGGGCTTAACATGTTTTACATGGCACTAAGCTTCCTTCCTTAGCTCATTGAAGCGTTACAAATCAAGGGCGTATCAGTGAATTATGATATCTGATGGAATTTTGTGCTGACTCTGCTGGGACAGTGTAAACTCCCAGTAAATTTAATGTATTTGGATGTAAGAAGCTATGAAATAGCAGAAGGGATAGAATATGTTGAGCATAGTGGAATTTAATCTGAAAGAACTATTGTAGCTCAAGAGGAATTGACTCGAGGAGAAAACATAATAAATGGATCTCCACTACAGCAGAAAAAAAAATCAAGCTAGTAGTTAATTGAATGAAAGAAGTGGAGAACATCTGGTTCATACTATATAAATGTTTAAAGTAATACCATTGTATAGTAAGTGTACGCAAACTGTTTTTAAATAAAATCCAATTTAAGGAGCCCATTTAATTTGCTATGCAAGCTTTAATAGAGTTCTTATAATTTCTGTTTCATTATGTTACAAACTGTTGGTCTGGAGTGGGGGGTCCCAAAATAGGGAATAAGGAGCCTGATCCAAAGTTCTGGGACGAATGCTTGGTTGCTTTCTGGGATTCTAATGGTTGTATAAAAGGTGGATTGTGATCACAGCTGTATTCATTTGCATGACATCCCGAATCACATCCCCTCTTTCCTATACTAAGGGATCAGCCCTTGCACCTTAAAAAAACATATTGTTATGAATTTTGATTTATTTGCAACAATGTGGTATTAGTGGACTTTGCCATTAAAGGACAAGGAAAGGCAAAAAAATAAAATCCCATTTTTACTTAAGAAACCTATCTCCAATATACTTCAATTAAATGTGTTCCGTTTTTATAAGAAACCTGACTGTATGCAGTGAAATTCTCCCTTCATTTACTGCTATGAATAGGAATTGTGAGGAATTGTGTTCATAACTGCTGTGCGGGGAAACAATCATACTGGGGGGAGCCCCTGCCTTACTTCCTAGCCTTTCAGAACTCCAGCAGCTTTGTTTCCCTGTCAACTGTGTAGAGATTTGTATTGGATTTTATTTCTGCCTTTACTTCCCCTTTAATGTTTCCAACTCCAGCTGCAGGGACATGTCAGTGTATTGTCGTTGCAAAGCAAAACCTTTTTGATTCAGTAGAAGTTTTGGTGTTGAGGTGAGTAAGAAAAGACGTACTTTTAAGGCTTTCAAGTTAGCCACGACAGCCAAATCATTTATAAGTTACATAAAATTGATATGGAAAAGGATATTGCAGTAAGCAGTAAAAATAATCCAAAATGATTTTTTAAATATGTTAACAGTAAAAACAATGAGGCAGGAAGGGGTGGGACCTTTATTATCGGGGGGGGGGGGGGGGGGGTCAGCTTGTTGATGAGAACAAGCAGAAAGCTCTGATATATATATCAGAATGAATGAGACAATGAATATTAAACAGCATATTCTCATTTTATGTAAAGTAGAAATCTGAGCCTCGTTGGAAGTCCCAGTGCTGCCGTAGTCTTTTTTTTCTTTTTTGACAAACACAAAGTTTTAGATAGATTTAGAAAACACTTTAAGTATTTCCACATACATAAATGAAACTGGTACAGTTGTCATTTTTTGATTAAAGTATATTGGAGATAGATTTCTTTTTCATTAAAGAAAGTAAAAATGGGATTTTATTTCTTTGCCTTTCCTTGCCCTTTAAGTATTTCCACATACATAAATGAAACTGGTACCGAGAGGAGGGTTCGATTTTTTGTGTAAATGACAGTGTAAGGAAACTTTTCATTTAGTATACAGACTCTTCCTTGGCCTTTCAGATATAAAAAGAAGAATAATTATAGTTTGTGCATTTGCTATATCACTCATTAAAATGTGAGTAGCTAAAATTACAGAGTGCTGACAAGCAAACGAGGAGTGCAAATTTAAATTTTTCACCAGAAATGAGACAGCATATAATTCATATATGATTAAAGGTATAAGGATGCTTTCCTGCAGCCCCTTTGTTGATTTTTTACAATCAGTGACTGACTTCTCCAATTTAACCTACAGACAGTGAGATGTTTCATTTAACTCTGCTTGTAGTTTTCTTACTGTTTATGCTACATTAAAATTACCTTTTTAGCACAGAACCAATGAAAATGTGACATAAACTCAAGATGTCAGGCTTAAATGCCGGCATACTTTTCTTGATTGGTCTAGACGCCTTGTCTGTATAATCAGTTGTATCTGTATCTGTATAATCAGCCTGTTATCCAGAATGCTCAGGACCTGGGGTTCTGCAGATAAATTATCTTTCCATTATTGGGACCTTAAGGGACAGATTTACCATTGGTCGTATTTCAAATTTAAAAAAAATCGAAATTCAACCATCAAATATTTTTTTTGAGGATCATTTTCGATCTAAAATGACCATTTTCGATCAAATTAAAATCGTTTGAATTCGAATTTAAATTTTCCAGGAAAAATTTACAGGTAAGCTTCCAGGAGGTCCCCCATAGGCTACAATGGCAATTTGGCAGCTTTTTTTAAAGGGCCAATACTTCGAAATTCAAATTTTTTCAATTCAAAATTAATTTTGGGCTATTTGTAGCCCAAAATTACTTTGAAATTAGAATTTAAAAAATTCTAATTTTATTCAAAAATTCACTTCTAGCCTTAGTAAATGTGCCCCTAAGTCTAGTTTTTAAAATTTGGATTATGTGGATATGGGAGACAACCTTTCCACAATTTGGAGCTTTCTGAATACCGGGTTTCAAGATAATGGATCCAATACCTGTAGTATATCATGTAGTATGCAGTCTTATCCACAAAGCTTGAAGGAATGATATTTCTTGGTAGAAATAGAAGAACTGTAATCATTCTGACCTTAACATTACTTGATAAATTGTAAGATCTGAAACGGTTTGCAATTGGCCTTCGTTTTTTTTTTTTGTTTTTTTTTAAATCCTTTCTGGTTCTTGAACTATTTAGCCTTTTGTTCAGCAGTTTGGAATTTCAGCGGTTATCTGGTTGCTCTGGTCCAAACTACCCTAGCAACCATTCAGTGGGCTGAATGAGAGACTGGAATTTGAATAAAAGAGGCCTAAATAGAAAGATAAGTAATAAAAACGGTGACACTAAAATTGTAGCCTCAGAGAGCTGTCAGGGTCGGTGACAAAAAATTGAAAGCTGGAAAGATTCAGAAGAAGAAGGCATATAATTCAAAAAATATAAAAAATAAAGACAACTAAAAAGTTGCTATGAATTGTCCATTCAGTGAAATACTAAAAGTTCATCCTTTAAGTCTTACTTGGGTGAGTCCTTGATTGCCTTAACTACCTGAGTAATGTGTACACATGAAAAAGGTTATATAGCAGTGATCCCCAACCTGTAGCTCATGTTGCTCTCCAACCCCTTGGATGTTGCTCTCAGTGGCCTCAAAGCAGGTGATTATTTTTGAATTTCTGGCTTGGAAGCAAGTTTTAATTGCATAAAAGCTAAGTATAGTGCCATTTAGAGCCTCATGTAGGCTGCTAGTCTACATAGGGGCTACCAAATAACCAATTACAACCCTTATTTGGCACCCCAAGGGATTCATGCTTGTGTTGCTCCCCGACTCTTTTTATTTTTGAATGTGGCTCATGGGTAAAAAAAGTTGGGGACCCCTGTTGTGTAGGAACAAAAGGCTCATCTGCAGGCCATTGTTCTTTGCTATCAAGCCTTTTGCCCTTACAGAATTGTCATCATTTACGACCTGTGCCTGAATCATGGATTATGACTCTACATGACTCTTCTGATAAAACATCATTGGATTTTGTTCCCTAAGTCCTTCCTCCTTATTGTCCTTCATTGTCCTAACTGCACTGTGGCCTTGACATAAATGTACAGTCACATTTTTAATTAATACTTCTAGCCACTTTGAGATTCTTCACAAGTAGATAACCGCCACTTCACCCCTTCTGGTTCTCTGGTATTGTCAGGGCCCGAGGGCTCCGTAGGGGGATTACGGACCAAGGAAGAAGGCAGCGCCAACACAGTTCGTGGTAACAAGAGGGTAAGGCAGAAGAGTGGTCAAAGTCCAGGCAAAAGGGTCAATCCAGGCAGAGAAGGTTCTTAGACGAGAATTCAGGCAAGGGTCAAAACAGGAATCAATATCAGGAATCAATAGTAGGAATCACACCCAGGAACTTTGTAACAAAGACCTATACTTGGGCATAGGCTGTAGGTAACTGAGGGTTTAAATAGTCAAAAGTGGCGCCAAACTGGACGCCGTGATGTCATTGCGTCAGCGTGCTTACGTTCCGTCGCCGGCGCCGAAGTTGACGCCGACGCCCATACGCCGGCGTCAAAGTCGACGCGCGCGACTCGTTCCGTCGCGGGAGTGCTGACGTCAACGCTGGAGAAGGCTGGGTAAGCGGTTGGAAGCCGCCATCTTGCAATGTCGGGTGAGTATTCCTAACAGGTATAATGGTGCACCTCTCAGTGCCTGTTAGCCAGATGGTACAGCCTTCCATATGCCTTCATGATGCAAACACTAGACTAGAGTTCAGTGACCTGTACCTGAAGGTCTATGCTCTATCAAAGTCTCTCAAATACCCCCTTGCTTTAGATTTTATGCTTTTAAGTTTAAGTTCAGGACTAAGTTCAACTTTAGTTTCAAGTATAGATTCAAGCTGAGTTGCTATAAACATACAAAGTTTTTCTTCCTTGACTTGCCTACTCCTGAAAAGAAGTTAATGCCAATGTCACCTTTAATTGAAGGCTTTTTAAACAACAACTTGTATTTTATTCATTTGATTGTCAAACTTCTGTACTCTTTTCAGCCTTTACCGCATACACATGCTTCCAGCACCCATTTCAGTTCTCAGTTTTACTTTACTTTGGTGCGTGACTGCAGTGTAGGCTTTATTATAAAAAAATACTTCTCTGCTTTCCTTAGAGCACAGGACTAATGATGATCGCTCCCAAACTATGAAGTTTACAAGTTCTGAAAGCTGTCCCAAAGTATAGAATTCAAGGGCAGGCTTCTCGTGTCAGCTTCTCAGGGCACTGACAGTGATTCTGACAACTGGGGCTTAGCCTAACTGCCAGCTATGAATCACAGACTGTCATTATCACTTGCAAATCTATTATTGCTCGTCAACTGTACAATGGAGAAGATTTGTATAGCATTGTCTGAAACACAAAGTATAGGAAAAGGTGACCTTCAGGTTAGGTGCAGTGCTTGGTAACCTGAACATATAGATTAGCGTGACCTTTACAAGTACATTCTTTGCAGTTGGTTTAACAAATCATTACTAAAAGATAACGTCTGAATTGTGGATTCACAATGGGAGGATAAATACAAAGCAAGCATAAAATATAGGAGCTGCTTATAGGTTTGGTCAATGTAGAATTACAGATGTTTCCCATAACTGAAAGTATAATAATAGAAAAAACGTTTGTATTCCATCCTGCCCTTATTGATTTTACTGATGGCTTTGGGTATCACCAACTAGGTCACGTTCTACTTCAGACTTAAGTGCACTCTCCCCCAAAATCCGGAGTCCCAAAGCTTCTGTGCAAATGTGTTTTTTTTATAATCACTCCAATGATCTGTCAGTTATGTTATGGGTATAAGAAGATTTCTTGGAAAGCCTTAATCAGGTCCCAATAGTGGCTGCTAATCCATATTTCCACGCACTATTGTTTATTTCTTGTTAGATAAAGCAATATGTCTATATGTAGAATACTAGTGGTGGTTTTCATGGATATTTTTTTTTATTTTTGCAGTTCCATTTATGTAAAATTAAATTCAGCTAAAATATGCTCATTATCTTCCATCATTATCATTTTCCTCTGTCTGATTATGGTTATTACTATAACCTTATTACCATAACCTTGGACGGGACAAATCTGGTAACATTTGTTTTCATTTTCCTGGACACCTAATTGCCGAAGTTTGCACCATTTGAATAAAATAGGCCATTGAAGAAAGGTCTAAGAGGAGAAACGCATTGCTGTGTAAATTCTTTTACACAATAACATACAGTAGTTTGTTGCCTTTATGGAGCATTAACATCCATCATCATACAATTATAGCAGTTACTAGTAGAAGAAAGGTCTTTTGTAATAATATGCTCGAGTGAACAGCAATTGAAGATATGTTTTCATAACTTTTATTACTACTTTGTGCGTGTGTCTTTTATCTGACACATGAAGGCCAGAACATTTCTAACAAGAACTGGGGGCCACTTATTGTGCTGTATTTCTTATTATATCCCAAGAATTTCATCTAAAATCATTGGGGTGATGGTTATGAAAACAACAGTGAAAACCCCAGGTCAAAACATTCTTTATAGCAGGTCCCATACCTGTTATCCAGAATACTCAGGACCTGGGGTTTTCTGGATAAGGGGTCTTACCATAACTTGGATCTCCATACTAAAAACAACATCTAAACAATAGGATTGTTTTGCTTCCAATAAGGATTAACTATATCTTAATGGATGAAATACAATGTACAGTTTTATTATTACAGAGAAAAAGGAAATCATATTCAAAATGTGAATTATAATGGAGTCTGTGGGAAAGGGTCTTCCCATAATTTGGAGATTTTTGGATAATGGGTTTCTGGATAACCGATACAGTACCATACCTGTGTAATTTAGAATGGGCATAGGCTGTTAGAGCCACTTGTTGGCAAAGTCACCAGATGAGCATATCTTTACCCCGACTGAATGATGTTTTAGAATCTGAGCCAATGAATGGATTTTAATAGGGGCCTAGGAGAAATGACCATATCATAACTAGACGGCATAACTAGATGTTACTGGGTCAATTTAGGACTCCAAAATATTGATGTTTGCCTTTTCTACCAAGATATATTAAAGTTGCTCATTAATTGGGACCTCCCTGGACCCCCTACACTACTGGATCCTTTTGCAAACTCTTGTGTTCCTTGTCTCATGGGTTATCCTACTCTGACTGCCAGGCAGGTCTGGACTGAGAATTAAAATAGGCCCTGGCATTTCAGCTACACAGAGGCCCAAACAACCCCTACCAGCCCACTAAATACTGACTTTCTTTGGCTGATTATAGCAGCCCCTCTGGAATTTGCCAGAACCCACATATTGCCAGTCGGGGCCTGCTGCCAGGGCATGACCAGGACTACACACATTGATCAATAAATCTGAAGGGGGCTTCTGTAGCCACCTTAACCTGCCCAGTAGATATTTGGCTGGTTTTTGGCCTGATATTATCATTAACTGGGCACAGCATTAAGCTCCTTGGTATTAAAGGGATCCTGTCATGGGAAAAAAAAAATGTTCAAAATGCATCAGTTGATAGTGCTGTTCCAGAAGAATTCTGCATTGAAATCCAAAACTGCAAACAGATTTTTTTAGATTTCATTTTGAAATCTGACATGGGGCTAGACATATTGTCAATTTCCCAGCTGCCCCAAGTCATGCGACTTGTGCTCTGATAAACATCAATCACTCTTTACTGCAAGTTGGAGTGATATCACTCCCTCCCTTTCCCCCACCCAGCAGCCTAACAACAGAACAATGGGAAGGTAACCAGATAACAGCTCCCTAACACAAGATAACAGCTGCCTGGTAGATCTAAGAACAGCACTCAATAGTAAAAACCCATGTCCCACTGCGTACTATTCAGTTACATTGAAAAGGAAAAACAACAGCCTGCCAGAAAGCAGTTCCCTCCTAAAGTGCTGGCACAAGTCACATGACCAGAGGCAGCTGGGAAATTGACAAAATGTCTAGCCCCATGTCAGATTTCAAAACTGAATATAAAAAAATCTGTTTGCTCTTTTGAGAAATGGATTTCAGTGCAGAAGTCGACTGGAGCAGCATTATTAACTGATGCATTAAAAAAAAAAAGTTTTCCCATGACAGGATCCCTTTAAAGGCTTCTCATTTGATTGGAGAAAACAGACAAGGACAGAATTTCGGCCATTCGGTTTCTGAACTACTGGGCTAAATATCCAAGGGTTTATGCATGACACTTGACAGGGTCGCACAAAGTGTGACAAACTCAGTTAGGGAAATAGCTGTTTCAGTTGGAAGCATGAGTTGTCATTTGGGCTGCCTTTAAAACCCACTGGCCCTTCAATCTTTAATTTAACGAGGCACAAATCACATTGGTATAGCATTATGAGGAGCTTACACTGCAATTATTGTGCACGTCAAAGCATGCTAGGATTAAATTTTATCAGACTTAGCACATGGATTTGAGAGGGAAAGAGAGTGATGCTAATAAAGTACACGGCCTCATCTGTTCGGAAGCATCTACTTAAATTGCTTGCTGGAGTAACATTTGCACGGCATATTAATGCGAGATGACTGCTAACATGTAAATCTTGTGTATCATTCGGATCAAAGACCTTTCATCGGTTTAAATGGCTCTTTGTATGATATTGAAAGCATTGGGTTTTACCATTAGGGGAACCATTTTAAACTCTTTGGTTCATGTTTAGCAGTTAAATTATTAAACCACAATTTTAAAATAAGCAAGGTCAGACTGGGATGGAATGGGACTGGGAGGATTGGTTTGAAGTATAACAAACAAGGGAAAGTTGTTCTCACCACTAATTTTTTTAAACCATTAGGCGGGGGTGCAATGAGGCTGTGACCACAAAATACATATAGACAAATGCAAGAGGTCCTCTGCACTCAACCCATTATCAATATATTTAAGACATTGAGACATTCTGTGCATACAGCTCCTAAAAATGCCTTACCTTTTAAACAACAGGGACTGTTTGTCCATATATTGCAATATATTTAAGCTGGCCAACTACGTCAAAGTCATCCCATATCTGGCCAGACCTACTCTCAAATTGCATCTGATTCATTAAGGGACTAAGTTTTACCTGCAACTTACTTGCTGATTTCAAAGTAAAACTCCCAATCTTGGTTGCCCTTTTATTAGACAGCAGTGGGATCACCTGACTAAAGCTGGGAAGGGGTGGGAGATACAACAAGGAGCTGGTCACTGCTCCTATATGAACTATAACAAACAAGGGAAAGTTGTGCTCACCACTGTTTTTAAAAAAACATTAGACAGGGTAGCAATGAGGCTGAGACCTGAAGTGCAGGTTTACAGAGGTATGTGGGGGTGTGGTGGACTGGAAAGAGGGGTCCGTGAGTGGGGTGGTGGGCCTTTAAGGTGGCGGTCCCCTGTAAACAGAAGCACTCATTTCCATTGTATCATGATTTCCATAGTCTACTGTACAGTATTTCCCTTTTATGAAGAATTCTACGTACCTATCGAAAAGGACTACTCATATTTCCACCTCTACTTATCTACTTATCTGGCAATTAGTGTTTTCGTTCCCACTGTGATTCTATAGATATTTTGTTCTGTTTTCAGCGATAACGGCTAAGAAAATCTGCAGAACTTTTTATTAGTACAAATCTTTCTATCCACATTAACATTCTGATTAAAATATAAACTGTTACTGCTGCATGTATATATATATATATATATACACACACTATATAATACACAAAAGCCATGAACATCTGTTAAATTATATATAAATGACTAGTGATGTCATCAGTTATAAACGGTGAGTAGTGATGTCATTTTTGTCACATGAGTCACTAAAACGTGTGTTTTACATAAAGTACCCCTTGTTGGAAAATATGAGGATAGTAGGAGTAACCTTGGAGTTCCATGACCTGTATAAAAGCACTTAGCCTTCGGCCTCAAATATGTCATGGAACTCCTCTGTGACTTATAATATCCTTATGTTTTACAATATGGGGTACTTTATTCACTATATATATATATATTAGGGATGCACCAAATCTACCATTTTGGATTCAACCCCCAAATCCATTGTGAAAGATTCAGCCGAATACTGAACCCTAATTTGCATATGCAAATTAGCGAGGGGGAGGTTAAAAGCTTTCCGCAAAAAATGTTTTTGCTTCCTTGTTTTGTGAGGAAAAGTCACATGATTTTTTGGATTTGGACTCGGTTTGGCCAGGCATAAGGATTCGTCCAAATCCAAATCCTGCTGAAAATGGCCGTATCCTGGCCGAATACCGAACTGAATCCTGGATTCTGTGCATCCCTAATATATATATATGTGTGTGTTTGAATTGGTCTCAGCCAAGAGAACCAATCTTTGTAGGTATCTTTGTAACATAAAAATACTCAACTTCAAAAAAAATGTACTTAAAAAGGATAGTATTTTTAAAATAAAAAGAAGCCATGCCGTGTGCAGCGGGGAGTCTAAAAGCAAACCAGCAAACAAACAAAGGCACAGTAAGAATCACATGTTTTGTGGCTTTCATAGGGAACGTATAGCAAAGGCACAATGGAATGCTATTAGTAGAAACTATCTAGATGGGGTGCTTTTCTGGGTATTTCGTGGCTGTATATTGAAAAAAAGAAACTATCATAAATCAAGAAATAAAAATCCTATATCTGGTTGTTTTGATTAGAATGTGATAAACAACACCATGATTTGCAATATCTAGATATATAGATGACACTGTGCTGAGAGTGGGAATCAGAATGGACAATTACAGCATTCTTTTTATATGAGTTAGGGCTGTCCTTTCTGGTCCTACCTGACGTCTTATTCCCTATTACTATTTCTTAAAGGGCAAGGAAAGGCAAAGAAATTAAATCTCATTTTTACTTTCTTTAATGAAAAGAAAATCTATCTCCAATATACTGTAATTAAAAAATGTCTACCGGTTTTATAAGAAACCTGACTGTATGCAGTGAAATTCTCCCTTCATTTACTGCTGTGGATAGGAATTGTCAGACGGTCCCTAACTTCTGGCAGGAAAACAATCATACTTATGAACAGCAGGGGGAGCCCCTGTCTTACTTACCAGCCATGCAGAACTCAAGCAGCTTTGTTTTTGATCATTTATGATAACCCCTAAGCAGCCCAGATAACACTGAGCATGTGTATGTAGTCTAGTCTTGCAAAGATGTATAACAAAGTTACAAGATGACAGCCCCCTGTGGCCAACTTTGAAAGCATAAATCATTAGTTTGATTAGGCTTGTGGTGTAGTAAGTTCATGTTTATGTTTAGTAAACAAAATACAGCATTTCTAGCTTTATTCTATTTTAGACTTTCCTTGCCCTTTAAGTTTATACTTGATTATGCTCTTTATCAGATGATCTCTGCCTTCTTTATCAAACCACACCCTATTAGATGCAGGTATAGGATCCATTATTTAGAAACCCATTAGCCATTAAAATGTTAAGACATATTTCCTATTTCTTTGTAATAATAAAACAGTACCTTGAACTTGATGCAAACTAAGATGTAATCAATCCTTATTGAAGGCAAATCAATAGGGTTAATACTTTAATGAGTTTTTAGTAGACCAAGGGGATTATTTATCAGAGGTCGAGTTTTAGAGGTTTGTGAGGTTTTTTTATACCTCAAATTAACAAATTTTTTTATAATTGAAGAAAAAAACTTGACTGGAAAAACTTTAATCAGTGAGTTAATCGAGTTTTCTATGGGGAAAAACTCGAATTGCTCCAATTTTTTGAGCGAAACCAACCAAAAAAGCTGAACATCATGAAGGCTATTAACATCTTAGTTTGGTTCAAGGGACCTCTGCCATTGACCTCGACAGGTTTTAGTTGGTGTATTTTTAGATTCAAGCTATTTCCAGCTTTGGGGTAAAATACATTTTGAAAAACTTGATTTTTTTTTTTAACCCAAAAATTTTACTTTTTGAATAAAACTACCCTAAAAAAAACTTTAATTTTAACGGGAAAACACAACTCAACCTTTGATAACTCTGCCCCTTAAAGTATGGTGATCCAAATTACAGAAAGATCCCTTATCTGAAATACCCCAGGTCCCAAGCATTCTGGATAACTGCTCCTATACCTTCCAGTCTATTCTAGCTCAAGCAACAGTGGTCACTCTCATCTATATTTTCTGATCACAGGGTTATCATTACAGTATGTAAAGGAAATGTGAAAGCAATGTAAAACTAGCCCAAGTGGTCAAAACATTAGCAATTTCTATACTGCTAATATAAACAAAAGGAATTCTGGGAATGAATTCCAAATGGGCTCCAAGAAAATCCGATCTGCAGTTGGGAATCTGATCAGCTATTATCCTGGCTTTAGCTTGAAAACCCAGTGGGTGAGCTTTAGCCAATAGGATAAACCCATGCAAATGGGATTTTCTTGGAGCTCATTTGGAATTCATTCCCAGAATTCCTTTGTTTATCTAAGTCTGTATGAGGCAGTCTCCTCAACCCTTGTCACATGTTTGGAAAACCACATGGTGGCTCTACTTAAGCTGATCAGATAACCTGCACTGCACTGACGAGCCTCAAGAAAGGCGAAACCGGTCTGCAGTTGGGAATCTGATCAGCTATTATCCTGGCTTTAGCTTGAAAACCCAGTGGGTGAGCTTTAGCCAATAGGATAAACCCATGCAAATGGGATTTTCTTGGAGCTCATTTGGAATTCATTCCCAGAATTCCTTTTGTTTATCTAAGTCTGTATGAGGCAGTCTCCTCAACCCTTGTCACATATACTGCTAATATAAAGGGATTGAAGTAATAGCACCACCTGCTGGTCAATTCTTCAGTCCAGTCTGACAGTCGGGAGAAAATTTTAAAAGATAAGTAATGTCTTCTGATGTTGCACTGCTGAGAAAAGAGCAGAAAAACAACAGCTTTTTTACTCTGCTTTGTTCTAAGCAGAGAAATATTACAAGACTTTCCTATTCTTCTGACATGTTTTCCTTATTGTTAGGCCTGCTAATATCTTGTATCACGTAAATTGCAAAAGAGGTTTATTGTGCTGGCCTATTCATTTAAGCCCATTATGTTTTTCAGTTTCAGGGGTGGGTGTGCCCTTTCTCTTCTTTTTTTTCTACTTTGCCGGTGATCTGCTAGTAAAAAACTTTGCAAACAAGTGCACATGCCACTGATACAAAAGCACGCAGCCCTGGCACACAATTATTCATCCCACCCATAAATCTATGTAGCACCCTCACAAGCACATGCATCTTACACCAAAGTATCCATGCACCATGCATGCAACATTAAGTACCTTCCACATGTGCACTGTTCTTTGCATATTTAATAGATACAAAGTAGTAGACAACTAAGCACACCAACATGACAATAGATGCTATGTAGTGCTAGTAGTTTGCATGCTCTTTGTCAATGAGGCCATATATGTAAATTTATAAAAGGGGTGGTTCACCTTTAAGTTAACTTTTTAGTAATTCTAAACCACTTTTCAATCTACATTATTTATTTTGTCGTCTTTTTTTTATTTTTTATTTGCCTTCTTCTTCTGTCTCTGACTTTCTGATTTTCCAGCTTTCAAACGGGGGTCACTGACCCCATATAAAAAAACAAGTTCTCTGTAACGCTACAAATTGATTGTTATTGCTACTTTGTATTTCTCATCTTTCTATTCAGGCCTCTCCTATTCATATTCCAGGCTCTTGTTCCAATCAATGCAGGGTTGCTAGGGGAATTTGGACTGAAATTGCAAACTGGAGAGCTTCTGAATAAAAAGCTAAATAACCCAAAAACCACAAATAATAAAAAATGAATATTGCTCCCTACATTATACTAAAAGTTCATTTAACCTTGAACAACCCCCTTAAAGGGCAAGGAAAGTGTAAAATAGAATAAGGCTAGAAATGCAGTATTTTGTATACTAAACATAAACATGAACTTACTGCACCACAAGCCTAATCAAACAAATGATTTATGCTTTCAAAGTTGGCCACAGGGGGCTGTCATCTTGTAACTTAACAAAGTTACATCTTTGCAAGACTAAGACTATGCACATGCTCAGTGTGATCTGGGGCTGTCCTAAATGATGAAAAAACAAAGCTGCTTGAGTTCTGCATGGCTGGTAAGTAAGGCAGGGGCTCCCCCTGCTGTTCATAAGTGATTGTTTCCCTGCCAGAAGCACTAAATGAAGGGAGATTTTCACTGCATACAGTCAGGTTTCTTATAAAAACAGTTCACATTTTTTGATTAAAGTATATTGGAGATAGATTTCTTTTTCATTAAAGAAAGTAAAAATGGGATTTTATTTCTTTGCCTTTCCTTGCCCTTTAATGTGCATTTTTTCCTTTGGTTTCTTTGGTGAAATATATTTGTATATCTCCTTTCTTCTTCTTGTATTTCCTCTATCTCCTTTCTTCTTCTTGTATTTCCTCTATTTTAATTGTAATGTGATTTTTATTTATGTTCTACTGCAGTAAGAACAGTCTTTTTTTTTTCCTTTTCTTTTTACTCGGCATTGCTGTGCCCTCCTTCCCTCTACTGTATAGTTATTTGGTTGATTCATATGCTGCTTAACAGGTATATTACTGTGCAGTGATCTAGAGATTCACCTGTACTGTAGGCTCTGCTCATTCTGTTAGGCTGGGTGATTGGTTCTGAAAGATAATTCCCATAACATCAATCATCTAGCACAGACATTTAAGAGGTCAAATACATTCTCAACCTCAGAAATGTGAGATAAGTCTGGCGGGAGGAGGGTTTTCACTGTCTGGGCTCTGTAAATTATGAAAATAGCTGTGACATATTTGTATTATAATTGGCTTCATGAGGAGCAGGCTGTTAATCACTTAAACCGAAAACAAGAGTCATTACCATTATTAAAAGAAGACTAAATCAAAATAGATTCTAATTAAAATGTTTCAAAAATATGTTACATTGATATAATGATGTACGAGTGCCCTCTGTGATTTGTTTCTACTGTTTTCAACTAATTGTTCAGAATATTCTGTGAGATTATGGCTAGAACAGAATGTGTATATGCCTGGATCTGGTCAGGAAAGGTGGCCCATTTCTATTACAGGGGCTGACAGTTTGGGCATGTATGGCATCTAGGGGTGGGGTTCAAGCTGGATAACCATGTTTTAATCCTCTGGGGGTTTTTTGGTTTAGCCAATTCAATGTGCCTGTTCTCAGAAGGGGATTGGGGCATTCATCAGGTCTGGGTATTTATAAAACCTAGGGGTGGAATTAGCTCATCGTAAGAACTTTTTTTGGAGTATCCACTTCAATGTGCCTGATCTCCAAAATACAGTAAAGAAGTTTCAGTCACTTGAAAGATGTGAGGGAGATATATAGATAAGTATTCTTGGGTATTGTGCCATATAGATCAGTATTTTTGGTATTACAGGTATTGGACCTGTGCAGGACCTGGGCTTTTCTGGATAATTTGGATCACCACCTTAAGTCTACTAAAAAAATAATTTAAACTTTCATTAAACTCAATAGGATTATTTTGCTTTACATCTTAGTTGGGATCAACTACAAGTTGTAGTTGTATTATTAAGTGTATACAATAGAGTCTGAGTTCCCAGGCTGGCTTCATAGATGCACTGACAGCTCAATCTAGTCAGTGGCTGACTCAGGATATGATTCATAAAGCTTTAAAAAAATTAATGTAAGCAAGGCTTCAGGGCCTGATGGTATACATCCACGGGTTCTAAGAGAGCTTAGTTCAGTTTTAGACCAT
>CM044441.1:22369547-22410772 GCA_024363595.1 Xenopus borealis
CATTCCGTTTAGAAGAAAAGAGGTTCCACCTAAATAGTCGGAAGGGGTTTTTTACAGTGAAAGCTGTGAAGCTCATTATACAAGTTGATCCAGGGACTAGTCCGTTTGCCTTTTTGGAGTCAGGAAGGAATTTTTCCCCCTCTGAGGCAAATTGGAGAGGCTTAGGATGGGTTTTTTTGCCTTCCTCTGGATCAACTAGCAGTTAGACAGTTAAAATAAAATAAAAAAGTTTGAACTTGATGGACGTGAGTCTTTTTTCAGCCTAACTTACTATGTTACTATGTATTACAGGGAAAAAGGAAATAATTTTTTTTAAACCCGACAGCATTGTTTTGCCTCCAATAAGGATTAATTATATCTTAGTTGGGATCAAGTACAAGGTGCTGTTTTATTATTATGGTGAAAACCAGGAAATCATTTTTAATATATTTGAATTATTGGTGTGAAATAGAACCTATGGAAGTCTTCCCGTATTTCAGAGCTTTCTGGATTTCGAATCCTAAACCTGTACTTAGTTATTAAAATGTTTGTCCTCCCTTTGTATATTTTTTGTATATTGTAAAATTGTACAGCACTATGTATCCTAGTAGTGGTATATGAGGTTAGCATATTGTGGATGCAAACTTGATTCTATTCACAATGGTAATTGTGCCCATACCTGCTCCTTAGCAACATGCGGCGAGAGCATCTAGTACCCTAGTTGATGAATTGTATGCAATTGAGCCTGAAAGTACCTGCTAGTGGTAATTCCACTTAGGGCCTTGCATCTATACCCACAAGTGAATCCTATGCCTATTCTGTTATTAATGCCTCACACTAGAAGTGACACCATTAGGATAGAAAAGAAAATTATGCAGAGCAGCTTGTGAGCTGTTTGCCAAAACAGATGGTTATTTGCCTCTCTTTCTTTCTCTCGCCCTCTCCCTCACTCTGTACATATATATATATATATATATATATATATATATATATATATATATATATATATATACATATATTCAAATACACACACAGACTGAGGGAGAGAGCGAGAGAAAGAAAGAAAGAAAGAGAGTGGGCTATATTATATATAATACATATATATATTTGTCCCTTTGTAAAATTAATACTGAAGCAATAGAATTCTTAATGAATCAGATGAAAGTTGAGTGTAGGACTGGCCATACCGAAGATTACTTTGATGTAGCTAGCCAGCTATTTGTTTAAAGGGCAAGGCGTTTTTAATAGCTTAAGGCACATGTTTCAATGTCCTCAATATATTGATAATGGGTTGAGTGCAGAGGACCTCTTGTATTTGTCTATGTAAATTTTGTGGTCACAGCCTCATTGCACTCCTGCTTAATGTTTTAAAAAATTAGTGAGCACAACTTTCCCTTGTATGTAATGGTTTATACAGGAGACAATGGCCAGCTCCATGTTTAAGCCCTCACCCTTCCCAACTATAGTCAGGTGATCCCACTGGTGGCCAATAAATGGGCAACCAAGTTTGTTTGGATGTTTTACCTTGAAAGCAGCAAAGTAAGTTGCAGGTAAAACTTAGTCCCTTTGTAAAATGTATAATGAAGCAATAGAATTCTTAATGAATCAGATGCAATTTGAGAGTAGGACTGGCCAGATATGGGATGACTGACGTAATTGGCCAGCTGAAATATATTGTAATATATGGACAAACAATCCAAGTTTTGGAGGATCTTTTGTATCTTTTGCTCTTTTGCTAAAAATGATCTTCCTACCATAAACACAAAGTAATCCTATTTCTTTTTGTTCCTGCTGGTTGGAGCAACGAGACGTGGGCATATTTCTCCCATTGTATATGATACATTCTCTCCCGCTTTTAATCATTCCGAGTCCTGACTTGCTCAAATAGAAAATGGAAAGGCAGCTTTTGCAGAGCAGATGGCTGGAGATTATCATCATCTGCGGACATCACTCTTGTGTGAGATCTTCTGAGAATAGTCTAGAGTTCTAGAGCTGTGGAAAGATTAACAAGTAAGTATGTGACAAACACGCAGAATTCACCAACGTGCCCAGACGTTTTGTAGAATATGCAGAAATGTTAATATTTATAAGATGCTAGTAAGGGATAATATGATGTCCTATCCCCACAGCTGTTGTCAACTTCACAATTTCCAGCTCCCACCTGACAATGTTCTACATCATTAATCTCTATATTACAAATATATAACAATTCTTTAACAATGTTATCTGTCCTTTGTGCCCCCCCCCCCCCCAGCAGGGGATTTATGGGGTGCCTGTAGCATTGTATCAGGAATCCCAAACAAAACCTGCAAGCCCAACGTTGCACCAATAGGAAGTTCATTTTTGACGGAAGGAGACCAGGTGGGGGGTCTTGGGGCAATAGCGGGCTGAAGTCTCTAGTTGTACTATTACATATTTAATATTAGTGAGCTTTTCCAAGGTGTGGTTTAATTATCACATTGATTTCACTGAAAATAAAATTCTAAACTAGTCCAATCCAAAGTTTGAACTAATCAGACATTTCATGTATGAAAAATTATAGGGAAACCAGGGTTGGACAATGACTGGGGGCAGCTGGGAAACTGACAATATGTCTAGCCCCATGTCAGATTTCAAAATAGGATTTTAAATAATTTCTTAAGGTGACAGGTCCCCTTTAACACACACCAGGACTCTATTTGGTCATGCCCATTCCTGGCTGCTGGAGGAGATATTGAGGGTAAGAAACAATCAAATAATGTAAATTTAAAAGGGCAGAATGTGAAGCCTTTACAGAAGCCAGAAAAGCCTTTGTACGGAAGTACACTTAAATATTCATCTTATGATGCTCAGCTAAATACAAGGCAAAGTGATGGGACTGGAATATAAATAACTCAATCAATTTTCTGAGCGATATGGTAAGGATTAGGAAGAGAACAGGACCTAAGACAGAGCCTTGGACTAGACCAAAAGTGATGCTTAACTGAGAGTCCAGTAAGTGCTTTGGAAGGAAGCCATACTACCGAGGTTCCAGTATGGAAGGGAAAAAATGAAGCTCTACAAGGCAGTTGTAACAAGTATTTTGGCAAGGTTAAAAGACAGTCATGGTAAGTCAGAAGTAGTGACGGAAGAGTAAGGGTAGAACTACACGGACGACTAACAAGCGGATCCGTCGCACCATGCCAAAACGCAGATGTCAAGTCGGATGCGACAGAAAATAAGGTTAGCAATAGCAATGTCGGATGTTGCCGCAGAGTTCATCACAATACAACTGGAATTTGAATAGGAGAGGATATGAATACAAAGATGAGTAATAAAAAGTAGCAATAACAATACATTTGTAGCCTTACAGAGGATTTTTTTTAGATGGGGTCAGTGACCCTCATTTTAAAGCTGAAAAGAGGCAGAAGAAAAAGGCTGATAATTAAAAAAGCAAATAAATAATGAATAATTGAAAAGTTTATTAGAATTAGTCATTCTTCAACATACTAAAAATTAACGGTGTAACACCCCTTTCAGGGTAAATGTATCTGTGCTGATAGGTAAAATTTAATTTGTTACTGAGTCATGGTATAATAAGGGGCAGATTTACTAAGGATTCGAAATACGATCGAATTTTCCAAAAGATTCAAATTTGAATTTCGAATTCGAAGGATTGCAATTCGACCAAAATTCGATGGTCGAATTTGAGGGTTTTTTAACCCTCGAATTTGACCCTTGATAAATCTGCCCCTAAGACTAATTTTGTCATTAAAATGTGAGCAAGAAGATCCTGAGAAGTAAAATGGTAGATGAATTTTAGAATTTCAATTATATAATTATCTGTCAGAAAAAGATTTTGCTCACCCACACTTTTACATATGTTATCATTCAAGGAATGAATTGCAATCTGTTATAAAGTGAAAGAATACGTGACTATGCTGCTATGATACTCTCCGGGGGAAAACCACTTTTCGTTGCTGTGATTGTACAGAATAAATCATCTATCCTGCACAGAAAGTATTTTACGGCCTTGATAGTGAATATACAACCCTATATATCATGTCATCCAACATATATCTGTGATTACTGGGATAAATCTAGTTAGCATACATATTTATCCAGAGCTGAAAACAGAGTTTACCACAGTGCTCCACAGTATAACTTTTTTTCATCTTAAAATTCCTATGTAATTGAACTGTATTATTCTTCTCATAAATCAGTCTTCTGTGCTGTTGTCCACCTAATAGTCAATGCCAATCTTAGCTGCCAAACCTACTTCACAGTCCTACGCATTGTTCAGCTGCCTTAAGGCCCCCAAACATGGGCTTATAAAAGCTGGCAACAGTCGGCAGCTTATTGGCCCATGAGCGGGGCCATCTGACGGGCTTCCCCAATCGATATCTGCCCGAAAGTCAGCCAGACCTCGGATCATGACCACATCTGTGCCTGTATGCGGGCCCGCCATCTGACTGCTCATTTCAGATGCATTATGATCCTAGGGCCCACAATCAGATCAGCCCGATATCGCCCACTTCAGTGTGGGCAAATCAGGGAGAGAGCTGCTTGTTCGGTGACATTGCCAAACAGGCATAAATCAGTCACTGAGATGTTGAACTGTGTTATTTTTCTCATCAGTCAGTAATATGGAGTTATTTAACAGACTTCCTCTGCTCACAAGCCGGCTGCTGTCACTGATGAATCACAATGGCCTCCTCATCAGCAATTCTGAATTGCTCATTCCTTTTAGCAAAATTTATCTGGTGCGATAAACTGTTTAATTCTCAAAGTTTAGCCACTGAAATTAATGAACTGTGCAAAGATTATTTTAAATATTTTTAACAATAAACAAGAACACAGGTAATTGTTCTTGTGAGCCCGCTCCCCTCCAGGACCACTTTAAATTCATTTTACAAGTTTTCCTGTGGTTTTGCAAATTATTCACAAAAGCAGCAATATAGTTTGTTACCCCAGGCAGCTACTACTGCCTGTCCAGTAAGACCATCCAGTAAGTTATATAACCCCTAGGGGCGCAATTCTATCCTCCTGTAGAACAACTGGACATGCAGTGTAAATGTCTAATGGAAAACATTCAGGGTAGGACAAAATGTTGCTAGCACTTCAGAATTTTGCTGTGGAAAATGATATAACAGCAGTTCTTAATATAACATAATAATTGCAGGTAAAGTTGCTGTACCGTGTTAGCCAGTAAAAATGTTATTGGGCAACCCTTTTGAAATAAAAATAACAAAATGGTATAAAGGTGATACCTTTATTGGCTAACTAATATAATCATAGCAAGCTTTCAGAACATTTTAGTTCCTTTTTCAAGCTGATTACAATGAAGCTGTGGTGCTCTCTGGTATATATACAACATTTAGCTCATAGATCAAATGACCAACAAAAAGGAATATCAAACTGTGTGTGAGGTGTCAAAGTCATTTACGAGGGGATCTGCAAGAGATAGACAGATAAGGTACAAGATAATGTGGGTCAACTAGATTGTAAATCAGGGCTGAATTATTGGAGTGTAGAATCAAAGGAATTCCAAATGATCTCTTAGTCCATATCCAGACATGTTGGTATTTCTGGCCTGGTGCAATCGTAAATGACTTTGACACCTCACACACAGTTTGATATTCCTTTTTGTTGGTCATTTGATCTATGAGCTAAATGTTGTATATATACCAGAGAACACCACAGCTTCATTGTAATCAGCTTGAAAAAGGAACTAAAATGTTCTGAAAGCTTGCTATGATTATATTAGTTAGCCAATAAAGGTATCACCTTTATACCACTTTGTTATTTTTTATTTCAAAAGGGTTGCCCAATAACATTAATATAACATATAAATGGTATTATATGTCACAGATCAGAGAGAAATGGGATTCTCAATACCTCTGTTGAATTCGGCAGTTCAGCTATTACTCTGATATGCATTTGAACTGACAGCAGCTCAATATATTTGACCACATAGCATTTCTCATGTGTACTTGTCTGAACTGTATACAATTAATTGGAAGTGATATAGACTCATTGCTGTCTAGATTGTAGTGAATGATGTCTAATTTAGTACAGTGCACACAGCTAAATGGGTAATATCTGCAGGTGACAGATATATAATCAGAAGCTGATACACTGTTTCCCCTCTATGTGTGTGGCCAGACATAGGAGGATCTAAATGAGCAGTTATTTTTGTCAAGCGGTGGGACAAATTTGTATTATCACTTTCAAGCATCATGCAGACCAATTGGAGAGGACTGCACTCATAGCCCTGTGCGGTATTTGACCAATGCATTTTCCAATGTTACCCATCAATATGTGATCAAGTTTGGTCAGCAGTTGGCAGTCACTGTCAGTGTCAGTTTTGCCTGGGTAGAAGTCCTGTGTGATTATATCTGCCCCATCCCTATTCAGACAATGAAAACATAGGAAAGAGTGGTAGAATAACTGTCTGACTCTAACTCTCACGCACAACGATCCCTCCCTGCCTGGTTAACTAGAACTTAGGGTCCCTCCACATATAAATGGCTAATTAATATTACTTCTAGACACTGACATAGTTGTCAGTATGAGATTAGGAATATTAGCAACCTCCCTTTCAAGTGCCGGATATTCCACACCTGTTTAGCTAGATCATACCATCTAACATCTGCAATTCAAAGTCGGTTTTTGGGACATAATAAATACACCCCAGGGCTTACATCAGGGGGGCACAGGGGGTACTGCTGTACTAGGCCCGGGCCTGAAGGGGTCCTTTGTCTCACCTCTCCTGACATCCCGAACAGCCGAATTTCCGAAGTCACAAAGCGGCAAAAAGACAAGTCCCTAAAACAGCCGAAATCGAAGTCCTAGAGCTGCGAAAAGAACCGAAGTCACAAAAACAGACAAATTGAAGTCCTGAAGCAAAGAAAAGACCCAAAGTCAGTGACCCCCATTTGAAAGCTGGAAAGGGTCAGAAAAAGAAGGAAAATAATTCCAAAATACAAATTAAAAAATGAAGGCCAATTGAAAAGTTGCTTAGAATAGGGTATTCTATAGCATGCTCAAAGTTAGGGGGATGAGTGAGGACACCTATGTGCCTCCCCTGCCCACCCCATCCTATTATGGATAATAGGTTTCTGAATAGCAGCACCCATACACATCGCTGTATACATCCAGACCTTGTCCTGCAGAGTTTTATACTTTATCCATTTTATAAATGCAACTATACATGCAACTGTACATACCACAAACATATCACAGCAAGGGTAAAAATGCCAGTAATCATACACCAGCATGTGCTTCTTGTTAGCAAACACAAATTCTCTGACACCAAGAAGGGCAAGTGCTGTCGAATCCCAATAATCGGCAAGGACAAATTCATTAAGCTGCTTGTTTGTGTGTGTTTTTATCTTTTTATTGCTTCTCCCTGGTGTGTTACTCCATCTACTGCCAGAACGCATCTCACTGCTTCCAAGAAGAAAATATCTGGAGAATGCAAGAAGTGAGATGAATAGGAGCATTAGCTGTTTTTCCTCTGTCATAACCAGAAAATACTGTGGCATTCACATTGGCCGACACAGTATATGCTAGAACCACAATATCACTGGCTTTTAGTTCAACAGCTGTAATTACTAGTGCCACAGCCTGGGCACAAGGAGACTTTGCAGCACTTGTCATAAAGCATGACCTTACAGTTGCTAACAAGGTTATAATCAGCCAGAATTTCTATGCCCACATATAGTTGTTATGCTTCATATACTTTTTTAAAGTATATGCCACATTTCTCTTTTCACTGTACAAATATTTATGTGGGACTGTGGCAACTGTATACAATGTTTGTGGCTGTCTGCAAATCCACCCTTCACTTCCGTGATACACGCACAGTTATGGAATCTGTTAACCAGAAAGCTCCTCATTACAGGAAAGCCATAGACTTCATTTTAATAAAATAATTGCATTTTGAAAAAAATATTTCCTTTAATTCTGTGATAATGAAACAGTAGGTTGTACTTGATCCCAAATAAGATATAATTCATCCTTATTGGAAGCAAAGCCAGACTATTGGATTTCATTAAATTTTAAATATTTTTTTAATAGACAAGGTATGGAAAGTCAAATTACAGAAAGGCCCCTTATCTGGAAAACCCGAAGTACTGATCGTTCTCGATAACAGGTAGCATACCTGTTTAACATGGTGGGCATAACTTTTCTTGTTTCCTCCAAAGGGGCAAATTCACTAAAGCGTGAAAAGTCACTAGCGACAGCGCTACGCAAATTCACAAAAATGCCAAATTTGTGCTCAGGGTGGCGAACGGTAGCGAAGTTGCGCTACCGTTACATCGCCAGGCAAAGCGCATTTACGCTAGCGATGCCTAAGTTGCGCGAACTTAAACGTATAATAGAAGTATATGTTACAGTCACTACATTCCACTACACAAGCCCAGGAAACCTTTAATACATTAAATAAAGTTGTCCTATTGCCCTACATGTGCCCCCTGTATAGTTGTGTTGCCATATGTTAGGAAATGTAGGGGGGAATTTTTGCTATTTTTCAGACTATCACCCAACAAAAGTTAAAAGACGCCAGCGTTTTTTGGGACTTAGAAAAAAGTAAATTTTTTTTTTCAAACCCATATCTATTGTATTGAACTTCGCCAGGTCTGACCTGGAGAAGTAACGTCTAGCGTAAGTGGTAATGTTCTGAAAAATGTTCATCTTAGTGAACGAGTGTAGTTACGTCCCTTTGTCAGTGCGCAACTTCGCCTGGCGTCAGGGTGCGAATTTGCGCTATTCTATCTACATTGCTAGCGAATTTTCGGCAGAGTCTAACTTAGTAAATTGTCGAAGTTGCAAATGCTAGCTGTCATATAACTTTCAGCGATGGCACAAATGCTACGGTTAACTGTTATCCCATTGCTAGAATGGTCATTGGCTGACACACAACACATTGCATAGAGAGGCCACCACGAGACAGAACTGGGAGCCAATCCCTCTCACATGCTAATCCTTTGTTTTAGATGGCAAATTGCTAATCTCCATGAAACCAGGGCAGCTCTTCCTTGCCAACTTTGTAAAAACCTGAAAATATATGTTGGGAATTGCTCCAGTTGGAACTAAACTGTTTCATTTTTACAACCAGAATATAGTAGCATTTTTAGCATCCAGCCTCTACGTATCAGATGCCCTTGTTGACTGGCCCTTAGAAACGATGCACCATTTGTTTTCTTGGCAATAAGGCCATAGAGTTATACCTCTTATTTAGAGTCACCGTTTTCAGGCAAGCAAACAAAAACAGTCTCTATTAAAGGACTACTAACCTCTGAGTGCTGTCTCAGAATGCAGGTTGGTAGATTACCCTGGCATCAGAAATTTTTATGTCATTGGGGGGGTCAAATATTATTCATGGCTCTCAATCTAACGCATGAAAACAGCAGCAGCACTGGAGATTTTGGTGAAAAGGGAGATATGGCTTTTTTTTAAACATGCATGAAGCTATCTGTAGTGCTTGTAAACCACTTAAAGGTGTTTAACACTGTTTTCAGTTGACTTGGTTTCAGATAGTTCACCAGAAAAAAATACTTTTTCCAATTACTTTCTATTTTCTTGGTGTGACCATTCACCTTATTTTCTCTTTCAAAAGCAGCTCTGGAAGGGGGAGCACCAACTCTGTAACTGTTCTAAGGGCAGAGACACAAGTGGACATTCGGGGAGATTTAGTTACCCCGGCAACAAATTGCATTTTCTTTGGGCTACTAATCTCCCCGAACTGCCTTCCTACTAGCTAGAATCTAAATCCCGGTGGGATGGCACTCAGAGCGATTAGTTTTTCCGAAGTCCCCCAAAGTTGCTTCACAAGGACTAATTTCTCTGAATCTCCACGTGTGTCTCTGTCCTTAATGGATACATTTAGTTGATACATTTCTTATCTTTGTCCCTGCTGAGCAGAATTCTTGGGTTTCATTACAGGCAGCTGTTAGAATTGATACAATAGTTACTAATACTCCAGAGATGCTGCTGAGAAATGTATCAACTAAATGTTACAAAATTGTAACAGTTGAGAGTCTGTTCCTGAATTACTGAGCTGTCAGACTCACACCAGAGACAGAAACATTAAGCTTTAAATTTAGATTCTGGGGAAAATGGTAAAAAATTAAAAATGAAAAGAAATTGAAACACGTCTTCATTTCTGGGAAACAATCTGGAAACAACTGAAGTGAAAAAGTGTTTGTAAGGTGAACAACCCCTTTAATATGCCAATAAAGACATTTTCAGAAAGTAAAATATTATCACTAGTAAAGCACATTTTGCTTTTGCTTTGCTTTGTTTCCTATAGTTAAAATCACCCCTGCTGTGTGTATTTCCAATTACTAAAGGACACCCTAGAGCTTATCCTCTATCACATTTATAAGGGTGGCACACATTAATAAATGACTTCCTAATAGCAATTCTGCACATTGCAATGGCTTAAATTAGGTTTTACGGCAAGCATTAAGCATTCTGCCCGCCAATAGTCATTTGTAAAGGCAATATTAAAGCAACAGTAACAGGAATATTCTAATTGTTCTGTATTTATATAGCACCAATATATTCCAGAATACTTTATAGAGATAATATATTATTCACATCAGTCCAAGCACCAACAGAGCTTACAATCTAATGTTAATTCACACACATTAAGGTCAGGAGTCAATGAACTTAGAAGTTAGATGAAAATTCACACTTTAGTAAATGTGGCTCCTACTTTGACTATAACAGATCTGCCAGAGGCTCCATGAGGGTTAGTAACAGGGTCAGACTGGCCTGGCGTGACACCGGAAAAACCAGGTGGGCCCTGGCCATCAGACCTCCCCCTCCCAATCTCCTGGCCCTACAAAAAAAGCACGGCGTCACAGTAGTGAGGCCAGGGGGTGTGGAGGGGGGCCCTGAACAGCAGTACCAGTGGGACCCGGGACCCCAAGTCCGTCCCTGGTTAGAAACCTGCATTGACAAGGCCACCAGATTAGCGACTCAAGTGGTCATGCTCAGGCATAGAGAGATCCTTGGGGGCACATTTAATAAAGTTTGATTTTGCTCCTAATCTATCCAAAGTTCACTTCACTTCTCCAGGTGTATTTTCACAACACATCTCACATCTCATGCTTAATAAAAAATCATTTCAAGCTCACCTTTTTAAGAGAAATGTGGTGAATTTTCTACTGTCGTAAATTCTTGGTGAAAATTCAACCAGTATATTTCTCTATACAATAGTAACGGGGGAAATTCTCACCATTTTGGGGCAATGATGGAGATTTAAAAAGTGGCTGCTGTATCTTTATAATGGAAGTTCGCCAGCCTGAACCTGGAGACATTTCTCTTGGCGCAATATAGGGAATTGGAGAATTTTTACTGGAGAAGAGAGGTGAATTTACGCGAATCCAAAAAGTCACCACTGCGAAGTTAGTTTGGCTACTTCAAACTCCCATGATCTCTAAATTTGAACAATAGCAATTTATTAAAAAATGTATATTTTCGGCACTCCAGTGAATAGGATCGACCCACAAACTTGAATCAAATTAGATTCGAATTTGATTCGAGTTTTAAAACCTGAATGTCAGGAAGGTGGCAAACAACTCCAAATTGATCCCAGGAGCTAAAACAGCAATTCGGCAGGTTTAGGGGCAGATTTATCAAGGGTCGAAGTGAAAATGTGAATGAAAAAAATTCGAATTTCCAGGTCTTTTGTGTACTTTGACTAGGGAATACTCCAAATTCGATTCAAATTTGCAAACAATTTAAAAATTCAAATTTCAAATTTATCATATAGTGGCAGATTTTCTCCGGTTCAAATTTCAAATAGAAAAAAATTTGAAATACAAACATCTAATTTTTTTAAGTGTATTTTCAATCGAAAATTGACCTTTTTCGTTCGAATAGATCTATTTTTGATCGAAAAAAAATTCGAATGATTTTGGTCAAAAAAGTTTGTTGCAAAAAAATTCAAAAATACTGCTTAAAGGTACCAGGAGGTCCGCCATAGGCTAAAATAGCAATTCAGCAGCTTTAAGGAGGCGAAGTGAAATTTTTTAAAGAGACAGTACTTCGATATTAAAATTCAAATTTTTTTCAATTCAAATCGAATTTTGGTCTTTTCTTTTAAATATTCGACCATTCACCATCTAAAACCTGCCAAATTGCTGTTTTAGTTTATGGGGGACCTCCTAGAACCTATATGGAGTCAATTGGTGGACTTTAAAAATTCAAACTTTTTTTGGGAAAAACTTTGAATCGATATATGCTAAAAATTCAAATCGAATATGGACCTATTCGATCAAAAACAGACTCGAGTCTTGATAAATCAGCCCCTTAATGTGGCGAATAGTCGAATTCAAATTCTTAAAGGGCCAGTACATGATGGGGTATATTTAGCATAGAGTGAAGTTAGAGATCGCCACAGTCCTCCACTCTCCAATCATTTCTATGGGATTTTTAAAAGAGCATTTATCAATGGGTGAAAATGAAAGTTCATCCTATGATAAATACACCTTTCGAAATCCCATAGAAATCCATAGAGAGTGGCGGAATTTCACTCTAGAGTACTGTGGCGAACTCTAACTTCACTCTTTGATAACTATACCCCTATACATTTTTTAAAAACTCGAATTGAATTTTAATTATTTCCTTTAATTATTTCACACAAAAAAAAAATTTGAATTTTCAGAATTAAAATTTTTGCTTCATCCCTTGATAAATCTGCCCCTTAGGGGCAGATTTACTAAATTCACATGAAGGATTCGAAGTTCAATCAAATTTTCAAAAACATTCGAATTCTAATTTTCGAATGTTTTTGAAGACCACTTCGACCAGTGAATTTTCGATCGAATCGAATGATTTGAATTATTCGAATAAAATTCGACTGTTGAAGTACTTCCCCTTTAAATTTTTTGCCGAATTGAGTTTCATTGTTTTTGATCGAATAAAAAATATTAGATCGATCGATAAAATCGTTCGAATTGATCGATTCAAACGATTTATCGATCGAATATATCCTGTTCAATCGTTCGACCAATCAAATTGCAGTAAAATCCTTCGAATTCGATAGTTGAATTACCTTTATTGTGTACCTGCTCTCCAATAAAACTGAAGCACAGGGCTCCTGTAGTGCCAAAATAAGAAGGAAATCAGTGTTAGATTTCCTGCTGTAGCAGAATATGGCTACACATGTATAGAAAACAGTGTTACCATTCAGAATCGCACTGGCATTCTGTGGGTTCTGGCAAGTGCCAGAAGGGCTGCTATAAGGTGCCATTATTTAGTGGGCTGGTGGGGGCTATTTGGGCCTCTGTGTGGGCCGAATGGGCATCTGTGTTAGAGTCCTGCAGCGGGTCGGGTACCCGCGGTTACCTGCAAATTCACGCGGTACCCTGCGGGTTGCTCGTAGAATTTCTGGGTGCGGGTATAGAAGCGGGCCGGTGGTCCTGCAGGTTGGCGGGTTGAGGGTCGGGTCGCGGATCCTCGCTATAGGGATTTTTACTCCTTTTTCTGAGCATTTCCACTACTGATGATGTCACATCCGGTTTACAATGACAGCACTTCCTGTTTTACTCCTTTTTTTTCTGATCCTGGCTACTTCCGATGATGGCACTTCCTGTTTATGATGACAGCACTTCCTGATTCTTGATGGTCAGCGGGTCGCGGGTCCGGGTTGCGGATCACGAGTTGCGGGTACGGTTCGGGTCGCGGGTCCAAGCGGGTAAAAATGCGGGTCGCGGGTTCGGGTTGCGGGTACGGGTCGGGTTCGGGTCCCAAAAAATGGACCCGCGCAGGACTCTAATCTGTGTACCTAAAATTCCAGGGCCTGTTTTGATTCTCATTATCTTTGGTGTTTGTAAAGAGGGAAAAAGGAAACCTACCGTAATGGAGACAAGATATGGCAATGAAGGACCTTCTAGCAGAGTCAGTAAAATAATTGTGCAAAATAGGGAAGCCCTTCAACAAAATTGCTATTGTGCATTCATATCTTACTATTTCCATTAGACAAATACAAAGGGGAAATTGAAATAAGGTATCATTACTATCAACAAAGCAGCCAAGGTTCCAATGCCATCATTGTTCACATAGAAAAAGTGAAGGGACAAGAACTATGAAAACAAGATGTATACCTTAACATAGCAATATAGTCAATGGGTCTTTTCACTGTGATTTAGATTTTAAGGTGATATGATACAAGAAGCGCAGCGGTTGCATAGTTTACATTGGCACGGTATTTAGATGTAACCAGAAATGTCCTGCAGCAGATTTATACGTGGGTTTGTGTTGGCAGAAAGCTTCTGCTGTTCTGAGGTTTCCCGTGCCAAGACAATCACAGCAGGCTGTTTGTGATTGCTAATCTACAAGCAATCCTCTTGGGCAGTTGCTCTGAATTTGACCAAAGGGTGACATGGCTCGATACTGTGCCAGATATGATATTTTTCCAGATGAATTGTTTGCAAGCTTTCTAGATGGAGAGCAGATTATTTAGGAGCAGCAGCAGTTAAACAAAACACTCCAGGGGAGGGAGAGATAAATAGAATATAAAAGTTTAATCTGTGAAACAGTGCAAGATTTGGAAACCTTCAGAAGACGATTGATTTAAACTCTCAATAGTGGGGGGAAATTTAATTTTGCAGTAGAAAATGTTTATTGATTAACTGCTAGAGCCACACAGTAAACTATTGATAAAAGAAAGGCATTTTGAGCAGTATTCCAGAATGTTTTGTCACTAAAAAAAATACAGGTCTACATATTAATATGAATATATTTGCAGGAGTAGAGGGACACTCATGTCTGTAGACTAATGTTATAAAGGTCACAATGAGGTGAGGCCAAAATGACATGTTTTTTAGTGTAATAAAAATACACTTTATGTGGCATATAGTTGTCAGAGGACTATGGCAATTTTACACTTAAAGAAAAAGTGTAAAAACCTAAAAAGGTGGAGGTATCCAATCAAAGGAGACAATGGAACGGCAGGCACTCACAGAACCCACAAACAGGCTTGTAAAAGAATAGATCCACAGAGTAGATAAACACATAACTGTTGTGTTTGGTAGAGTATAACAGTGCTTTATTAGCAGGTTCATGCAGCCATTACATAACAGCAGTAAGTCTTACTTTCACTTTCAAGTTGTACAGAAAGTCCTATGTATGCACAGTGCCACCTGCAGGCCATTTGTATAAACACCACAATAACCTATGGCAATTTCCCTGGTCTTGCACTAGGTACCCTAAAGCCCTGAGCAGCAAAGATTAAAGGAGAAATAAACCCTAAACTAATAGGGATGCACCGAAACCAGGATTTGGTTAGGGATTCACCCTTTTTCAGCAGGATTTGGATTCAGCCAAATCCTTGCGCCTGGCCAAACCGAGTCCGAATCCTAATCTGCATATGTAAAGAATCCATAATTTGCATATGCAAATTAGAATTATGTTTGTTATTTGGCCTGAATCCTTCACAAAGGATTTGGGGATTCAGCCGAATCCCAAATAGTGTATTTGGTGCATTCCTAGTTCCTATTGACAGCAACCCAGAATATGTGCTGCTAATCAGAAGAAAGGAAGATGGGGAGCTACTGGGGGGCATCTTTGCAGACAGATTTCACTGCTAAAGAACACTGGACTGATGCAGAGGCCTAAAATATACAATGTAACATGTGTAGCCTCAATCACTGTGGAGCGTTAGTTCCCCTTTAAAGTTTTATTTGCCCATCATTTTTATTGCAGTGCACTTTATCAGATTTATGCTATTAGACCTTTGGGCCTATGACAGCAATCAATTCAGGTATGGGATCCAGACAGAAGACTCTGATTTACGGGAAGGTCATTGCCCATAATTCAGTTTTATCCATATTTTTTAATTGATTTCCTTTATCACTGTAATAATAAAACAGTACCTTGTACTTAATCCAAGCTAAAAGATAACATTTGTGTCTATGTACTGTATATATTTTTTTTTTCTCAGAAATCTAACACCACTGCAGTCAAAAGGGCCTTGCACCTAATACAAATGCAACTGATTTGTGTGAGCATTTCATCACTAATTGGACACAATAGTACAGAAGTTTGTTTCATATAATTAAGATGTTCGCTGCAAAAGTGACAGCGGTGCCAAATTCTTTGGCCACATGTGCGTTTTGCCTATTAAACACGAACGCTTAAGCAGGGATGAGCCCAGCCACTTCGCCGCCCGAGGCAGCCTTGAATTTGCCGCCCCCCCCCCTTCCCCACAGCGCTCACTTTTCCAGCACCGGACAGGGGTAGGGGGTCCACGGCGCTAGTCCAGAGCCCGCAAGTGTGGCTCTGCACTAGAAGAGCCGAAATTCCGGGTTGAAAACCAGAAATTCGGCTCTTAGTTACCAGGAGCAACATTTTTGCCACCCCTGGTGCCTCAACTCGCCTCATTGGCGGAGCGCCCCCGAGCTTAAGCTGTAGGCTAGAAATATTGTACATGATGTTTTGTGCTTGTGTACCAGCCCAAGGCAACCACAGCCCTTTAGCAGTAAAGATCTGTGTCTCCCCAGTAGATGCCCCAGTAGCTCCCCATCTTCTTTTCTGATTCACTGATTCACATGCTCTGTGCTGCTGTCACTTACTGAGCTTAGGGACCCACTCACAATATACAGTACACATAGAATAGAAATATAGTCACAATATAAGGCTGATTAATCATTAATACAGATAATTACTACATGGCAGCACAGAAACCAGCGCAACTAGCATCAGAATTTAGTAATCAGCCCTGTAGCATCAGTTTATATTACAGAACAACCTTCTGCTGGATAATTAGTGACGACCCCTAAGCTTAGCTTCTCAACAGCTGCTCAGAGCCCACTGAGCATGTGAGTGTCACAGACACTTTCCAAGATGGTGACCCCCTGTGACAAGTTTGAAGTCCTGGATCATTGCTGCTATTGACAAGCTGAAACTTTAGACTGGAGCATAAAGTTCACTATATAAATTATAGCATTTTAGCCATATTAATTTTAGGGTTTAAATTGGTTTTACGTTCAACTCACTACAGGGGAAACTGTGGAAGCGCAGCTAAAAGGTTATTAACAAAGTGCTGAACAGTATGCAATTTGCAAAAAAGACAAAATCTGCCACTTTTTTGCTCTTTTCTACTCTGCCCTGTACTTTGCAACTAGAGTACAGGGTGGAATGGAGCAAAATCACTACTGTATGCCTTGCATGTAATCCAGCTAGTTATGGACTTTTACCCTAGCTCTAGGGGTGCCACATTTTCCTGCCCCTAGGTCTGGTCAGGGGGCTGGGTTGTGACATCACTGAGTGGGGGGTTGTTGTCATGGGGGCACAGCAATACTGTCACGGGTACACAGATATGATCAGTGATTGGCCGATAGCCACATCAATCTCAGAAAATGTGTCCAATTTACTCATTTGTACAGCTGGGCAGGCTGTTTTGACTGGGATGCTATCTGGGTCGAAACTGGACATGTGGCAACCCTATCTAGGCCCAGGCACAAGTGCTAAGTGAATAAGCAATAAGTGGTACAATTCTGCACAGCTTAGTTCTCCTGCAATTCTAAAGTGTTCCCCATGTTTATTAGTGGAATCTGCCATAGGCATTTTGATACCTGTGGTTTATCACTAGATCACCCCAGTAATATGCCTTACATAGTGGAAAAGTTTGGGACAATTAATATAATATGACCAAGAACTGAAGCAGAGACCTCTGATCTGCAAACTGCACGATTTGAATGTTTACATTTATAATGTTATTTTAGATTTTGGGCATTAATGTGACTATTCTTATATTTACTGTTTAACTTGCCTCTAGCTCTTCGTAGAAAAGAACAAACCTTACTACAATCAGGTACCAAGCAGTTAAAATGTATCAAGTCTGGGGGGGATATAAATTAGGTACAATAATAATTTTATGGCCAAGCTTTTTTTTCTGTCCCTCAAGCATATGCCAGTGAAGTCCTTGTAGAGATTTACATTCCCTCATTTCACAAGTGTAAATGACTTCTATTAAGCCAGTGTGGAATCTATATTCATTTCCTAAACAAGGTCTTATGTTACAAGTGTGGGCTCAAAGGAATTCAAGTCAAGGAGCCTAGAATGTATTAAACAGAAGAACTGGTAACATTCATATACTGTAAATATTTAAGGTACTTGGAACAAATAAAACAGAGTTATGGCTTTCATTTTCCCCAGTGCAGCAGGGTTCATTTATAAGATGTTCAGTGACCAAACATATATATATTAATGTCCATTGTTTTAGTGGGATTTGAAAAATTTAAAAATAGAAAGGAAATTGTTTGGGATGGGTTACTGCACAGGATTAATGTCTTTGTTAGTAAACAATAACCAAACAACCAATATGACTATGAAGATTCTCATTCATCCAGGTCATGGTATATTTATTAGTGATGGGCGAATCTCCCGAGATTCGCTTCGCCGAAAAATTCGCGAATTTCTCTGGCGAAAAATTTGCGAAACAAATCGCGGGACGCTTTTGACGCGCGTCGTGTCAACTTTGGCGCGTCGCGTCGTTTTTCGGCGTGTCGCGTTAAAAACGACGTGCGACTCATTTTTCTGGCGAATTTTCATCAAGCGAAATTTCGCTGGCGATTCGCGAATCGCGGGAATTTGCCCATCACTAATATTTATCAAAAGTAACTCAAAGCAATTGGACTTGCTGAGAAATTTAATGAAGACGTTTCACTGCTCATACCAGCAGCTTCTTCAGTTCAACTGACTGGTGTAGGGTAGTTCTCGGCATATAGACTCTTCCAACAATCCAACCACAACGGCACATTGTAACTCTTCAGAGAGGTGAAATTCACAGTGGTGTTGATTCTGTATAATTACAGAGATAGGATTACCAATGTGTCATGCAACTCCTAGAAAACAGGTGTTACTTGTGAGAGTTGCATGAATGGATGTGTGAATTGTTCTGAAACCGCCGGGGAACAGATGTGAGAACAGCATTGTATATAGCATACAGGGGGTGTCGAAGGCCCCCACCCCTGTTCAGGAATAGTTTCTCCACCTTAACATGAATTGCCTCTATCAAACCAGCGGTCTTCTTTATCCAAAATTTGGGCATTGCTATCTTCAAAAGAGTGTCCCTTGTCTTTGAGGTGTAGAAAAACAGCCGAGTCTTGCCCTGTAAAAGTCGCCCTCCTATGCTGATCCATTCGCTTATGGAGCAGTTGTTTTGTCTCAAACAACCAATAGAATGTGCGAATTTAAACGGATTATTAACCCAAAAATAGATAGTTTTTTCTTTAATGAGAGAAAATGAAATTCTAAGCAATTTTGCAAAAAAATATATTTTTAAAGCTATTTGTAAACATGAACACAAAACATTTGTCTGTCCCTTCCTGCACTACTAGTGCTGACTCATGAAACAATGTAGCAGGTGACAGCTTCCCTCCAGCAGAGACAGGTGTGCAGATTGGCTGGCAAAGAATACCAAGGGACTGACAAATACAAATTCAGCAGCAATTACAAAATAATAAATGCATGTTGGAAAGTTGGTTAGAATTATGTTTCCCATCATTAGGTGAAAATATATTTTCTGGGTATTCTATTTCTGTGGTGTGTAGTGAATGGCACGTGATTGAGCCCATTGAGTGAATAATAGTGAACATTACAGGAGACACTATGTTGGCGTCAGCCAATGAGACACTGCATCCTTGTTTACTAAAAGTAAAATGGAAACTCAGAAGCACAACTGTGCTTTTGTGTACTGACAACACAGTGCTGGAGTATAAAAGATCCCCACAGATATGTTTCCTGGCAGGAATTTCCAGCTCCCAGCTAATCACTTGGCTGCACATTGATTACATTCTTGTTCTAACCTCACAGACCTAGCAACTGCTTAATTGCACAATATTTCAGAGCCTGTCTCCCCTCATTAGCCCTGGCAGAGGTTTGGAGACAAAATAAAAGCAGTTTGTCAATTATGGATCAAACTATCCGCCAAGTGCCAAAGAAACAAACTGAATGGAGACTGGATCTATTCTTATCATGTTTGAACTGCTATTTGTTTGCGAGGTTTTGGTATGCAGGGCCCTAAGCAATATGGGACCCCAACTTGAAAGAAAACAAAAAATGTACCCTAGTGGTGTCTACCCTATAACCCATTCAGCTGTTGTTAAAAAAAATCCAACTTGTTTGTGAAACAAAGCTCCACCAAACTCTTTTATTTATCATTAAAAGGGTGGTCCCCATTTAAGGTAACTTTATTATGCTATAGAATGGCCAGTTCTTAACAACTTTTCAACTGTTTTTCATTATTTATTTTTTATAGTTATTTGCCGCTTTCAAATGGGTGTCACTGACTCCCTTAAAAAAAAAACAAATGCTCTGTATTGCTCTGCATTGTTATTACTGATCTTTCTATTCAGACCCTCTCCTATTCATATTCCAGCCACTTATTCAAATCAATGCATGGTTGCTAGGGGAATTTGGACCCTAGAAACCAGATTGCTTAAAATGCAAATTGAAGAGTGGCTGGATAAAAAGTAAATAACTCAAAATCCTTCAATAATAAAAAAAAATGAAAACAAATGGGGTACAGAGAAGAGCAACTAAGTTGTAAAAGGTATGGAACATCTCAGCTATGAGGAAAGACTGGCCAAATTTGGGATGTTCACGCTGGAGAAGAGGAGCTTAAGGGGTGATATGATAACTATGTATAAATATATAAGGGAATCATATAATAATCTCTCTAATGCTTTATTCACCAGTAGGTCTTTCCAGCTGACACAAGGTCACCCATTCCCATTAGAAGAAAAGAGGTTCTGCCTAAATATTCAAAAGGGTTTTTTTTTACAATCAAGATGTGGAATTCTCTCCCTGAATCAGTGGTACAGGCTGATACATTAGATAGCTTTAAGAAGGGGTTGGATGGCTTTTTAGCAAGTGAGGGAATACAGGATTATTTAAGATAGCTCATAGTACAAGTTGATCCAGGGACTAGTCCGCCATTTTGGAGTCAGGAAGGAATTTTTTCCCCCTCTGAGGCAAATTGAAGAGGCTTCAAATCAGTTGTTTTGCCTTCCTCTGGATCCACTAGCAGTAAGGCAGGTTAAAAAAAAAAGCTAAAAGGTTGAACTTGATGGACGTATGTCTTTTTTTCAACCCAAGGGCTCTTATACAATATATGATAATTAGTGACGACCCCTAAGCTTAGCTTCTCAACAGCTGCTCAGAGCCCACTGAGCATGTGAGTGTCACAGACACTTTCCAAGATGGTGACCCCCTGTGACAAGTTTGAAGTCCTGGATCATTGCTGCTATTGACAAGCTGAAACTTTAGGCTGGTGCAATAAGTTCAGTATATGCAATATAGCATTTTGTAGCCATATTCGTTTCTTTGGGTTTAGTTGTCTTTTAAAGTCAGTGTAGAAAGTACTTGGCCAGCTTACATGTTTTGAAATATATGACATATCAATGAGCAAATCAAATGAGCAAATTGTTTTGCTTCTGCAATGTTTTTCACTTTTATTCACGGCTACTTTTCCACTCAAAATAAATTTTGTGTCTACAGGCTTTTTTTTGTGGCATCTTTTTTCTGTGGCAATTTATCCTACTCATACTACTTTGGAGTCTATGGGGTTTTTGGTTGTAATCCTTCCCATGCAAAAATACTTTGTGGTCTATTGAGTATGCAAATTCTACCAAACAAAACTTTATGCTCTTCGATATGGAAAAACAATGCCTGTTTTGCTTAAAGAGATGGGCATTTACTAGTTTAATGCACAAAATGTCTCAATATCCTTAATATACTGATAATTGTTCAATGTATAGGACCTCTTGTCTTGTTTGTATGAATTTTGTGGGCACACCTTCACTGCACCCTTGCTTAATGATTTAAAACTCTCTTGATTTTAATTTTTTTTTGCAAAGCATGTATGAGCACACGTGATGATAATTCAGATGATCCAGCTGAGACTGCTGCATGTATTTTGTGAGCAGGCTCATACAAACATATATCAACACCTGCTTGAACGGGGCAGGCCATGTGAAGCAGATAAGTGAGACACATTGGCAATTAACAAAAAGTTTTACAGAGAGGATTATTGTTGACTTGTATTATAAACATTAAGCAGTAGGTGGCACTAGTGTATCCTTTTACAACTAAAAAGTACATTGCTGAGATGTTGGTAAAAGAACTATGCTCCTGAGTTTACCCCAAAATAAGGAGCTGCCAGATAATAAAAAAAATAGTGTGTAAATGTATCAACAGGAAAGAACACTACATATGTGGAGGTATCTAGCTACTTATGCAGAATATTATAATTATTATAATACTGGATTCATAAAGATACAACACATTTGAGTTATATATATAAAAACAAAAAACAAACAAACAGCACTCCAAGGACTTCATGCCTCCTGAAGAAGGCCTCAGTTGGAGCTCCGAAACGTTGAGCAAGAATAAGCCTTCACTTGGCTTTTGAGACACGAAGTCCTTGGAGTGCGGTGTGTTTGTTTTTTGTTATGCTAATATGTTGACCGGCAGTAAGGCATTTGAGGACAGTTTAGAGTGCACCAGTTGTATGGTATGTATGGTATATATATATATGGTAACCGTACTCCAAGGACTTTTGTAAGTGAAAAATTGGATTTTATTTCAACGTGACTTTGAAGATTCTCATTCATCCAGGTCATGGTATATTTATCAAAAGTAACTCAACACAACTGACTATCACTGCAAGATAACTACACTACTCAGTGATAGCAACACATATGAACCTTTAAGGAAAGATCCAACCAGATGTTTCAAGAAAAAGGTGACAACCTGAAAAGGCGAAAGCCATCGATCGAGTTTTATACTGCCGCTTGTACCCCAGATAAGCCACACCATGCTTATACGGACTCCCAAGATACACAAAGAATTAGCCCCATTAAGGCCCATTGTCAGCAGCATAAATTCAGTGACATACAGCATTGCGAAATTCTTGGCTAACATCTTAGCTCCGTTGGTAGGCAATACAGTGCATCATATCCATAATGCCAAAGATTTTGTAACCAAGTTTCACGGCAGAAGAAACCATGGTATCATATGATGTCACATCTTTGTTTACATGTATACCTACGACAGAGGCAATTGAGACTGTAAGAAATCTACTGCAGCAAGATAACACCCTAAGCAGCAGAATGAAGCTCAATTCTAACCAAGTATGTTTGTTGCTAGATTTGTGCCTTTACACCACATACTTCAAGTACAAGACTATAGACAGAAACGTGGCTGTGCAATGGGTTCTCCAGTCTCTCCCATTGTAGCTAACTTATACATGGAGGAAGTGGAAAGGAGAGCTTTACTTACTTCCAGGGAACTACACCAAGTCACTGGTTCAGGTATGTGGATGACACTTGGGTTAAAATCAGATCCAATGAAGTGTCGGCCTTTACAGAACACATTAATTCAGTGGACAATAATATCAAGTTCACAAGGGAAGATGTCCACAGGAACAAACTTGCTTTTTTGGACTGTTTAATTTGCATCCAAGACGGGGTTAACTTAAAAAACGGAGCTGTACAGGAAACCTACTCATACGGATCAATATCTGTTGTTCGATTCCCACCATCCGCTGGAACACAAACTGGGTGTCATTAGAACTCTGCACCACGGGGCGGAATATGTGGCAACTGATACAGAGTCCAAGGACAAGGAGCATAAACATCTCAGAGGAGCTTTAAAAGTGTGCAGTTACCCAGATTGGGCCTTTGTCAAAACAGCAGCAACCAAGCCCAACAGGAATCAAAAGAAATAACCACCCAGAGACACATAATAAGCAATACATAGTCATTCCATATGTAGCTTGAGTGTCTGAGAAACTCAGGAGGATTTTCAACAAACACCACGTCCCTGTGTTTTTCAAACCTAGCAACACACTGAGACAAAAACTGGTACACCCAAAAGATCCAACTCCTAAGGAAAAACAAAGCAATGTGGTATACGCAGTCCAGTGTAGCGAGGAGTGCATTGATCTATACATTGGGGAGACAATCAACTGCTCCATAAGCGAATGGATCAGCATAGGAGGGGGAACGCTACAGGGCAAAACTTGGCTGTTTTTCTACACCTAAAAGACAAGGGACACTCTTTTGAAGATAGCAATGTCCAAATTTTGGATAAAGAAGACTGCTGGTTTGAAAGAGGTGTGAAAGAGGCAATTCATGTTAAGGTGGAAAAACCATCCCTGAACAGAGGCGGGGGCCTTCAACACCACCTGTCTGCTACATACAATGCTGTTCTCACATCTGTTCCCCAGTGGTTTCAGAACTCATGACACATCCATTCATGCAACTCTCACAAGTAACACCTGTGTCTAGGAGTTGCATGACACATTGGTAATCCTATAACTGTAACTACACAGAATCAATATCTTTAGGTGTGGAACACAAGGATTCTTATACATGGGTTTTTTACCTGCTTTCCCCTGCGTTCCGTTTTGTTCAGCTGCAGGGGAGTGCAGGAGTAGACGCACTTGATTCTTTTCAATGTGACTGTACTCACACAGACGCAGGTTGAGACGCAACGTGCTGCATTTACCTGCGTTTGGCTCTTACACTAGTCTGTGTGAGTACAGCCCCCTTCAAAAGAAATGAGTGCGTCTACTCCTGCACTCCCCTGCGACAGAACGGAACGCAGGGGAGCGCAGGTAAAAACACCCATGTGTAAGAGCGAAGATAGGCTGCAGGTGAATCTGACATACAAAAGACACTGCAGGCAGCCATGAGATGTATATGTGTTGGTGACATGTAACCTTATCACAGGGGGCTTCGAGTACTCACTGTGCTATAACTAGATGCCAAAATATTTTTTAATAAAATCATCACTGGTCCAGCAGTTGGTATTGCTGCCCTGCAATGTTGGGGACATGTTTGGATTCCATGTTTCAGTAAAATGAGTTTGTATGTTGGTTTCATCTATCAGTTATGATGGAAACACTGCCAATGGAACTGCCAATAAATGTGTTATTCCCTGGACACTAAATTTTTCTCAGTCTGAGTGGAAGTTAAAATCTGTTGATCTCATGGGCACTAGTGAATACCAAATTGAAGGGGAAATCCTGAGATAATTTGCAGCTGGCTTTAATTTTTATCTTTTGAGGTTTTTGAGTTACTTAGCTTTTTATTTAGCAGCTCTCTAGTTTTCAGCTTCAGCATTCTGGTTGCTAGGGCCAAAATGACCCTAGAAACAATGCATCGATTTGAATAAGAGACTAGTATATGAATTGGACTGGGGGTCCCGGGGCCCACCACATTTCCATCTCAGGGCCCCCTGCCCCAGCCACATCCCCCATACACTGGCCCCTCCTCCACAGAGGCAACCTCACTGCACCCCCCGCCCCCCCCCCGTGCAAGTACCTGGTTTACTCTTCCTGCGTTGCAATGTGGGGCCAGTAAGGGAAGTCAGCGAGCAGCAGCTAGGTTTAAATGGCCACAGGTCTGAGTCGACAGGGCGGCCCGATCCTGTAGGAGAGGCCTGAATAAAAAGATGAGCAATAAAAATTAGCAATAAATTTGCAGTGTTAAAGAACATTTGTTTTTTTTTTTTTAGATGGTGTAAGTGATTTAAGTCATTATGTGTAAGTCATTTGAAATCTGGAAAGGGTCAGAAGAAAAAACAAATAATGAAGACCAATTGAAAAGTTGCTTAGAATTAGCCATTCTATAACATACAAGGTTAAAGAGATACTGTCATGGGCATTTTTTTTTTTTTTTTCAAAATGCTTCAGTCACATGACATGGGGCAGCTGGGAAATAATGTCTAGCCCCATGTCCGATTTCAAAATTGAATATAAAAAAATCTGTTTTCTCTTTTGAGAAATGGATTTCAGTGTAGAAGTCTACTGGAGCAGCACTATTAACAGATTTGTTTTAAAAAAAAAAAACAAAACATGTTTTCCCATGACAGGATCCCTTTTTAACGTAAAGGTGACTACATGAAGCACTAAGCCCATTAATTACTTAATACTTCAAAAGAGTGCAACAATTACTAGTCTCTCAATAACATATATTATTGCATAGTTCACAGATTGGTAGTGATTTCTCAGCCCATGGAAGCAAAGGATAAATCATTATAACACTACAAAAATAATGTATATAACAGAAGCAGTGAAACACAGGCAGTTGTGGGCTTAAAAAGGGGGGAATATAATTAAATTAGCAAAGAACAAAACAATTCACACCAATAAGAATAAAAATCCACATCTTGCAATGTAATATTGTTCCTTAAACTGTTATTGCATGGCAAATTTTAATTGTGAATTGTGAATTTTAATAGCACACTCTTAAGAAGTGATTGAAGGTGTCGTAATCTTTTGGAGCAAACATAACAACCTTTTTAGTAAAAAGTTTTATTACATTGAATGCTCATTCATGCAAACTATAGTATTCGCAAACTGCCTTTCACTGTCGGAAGTGGTCGCTAAACAGTTTCCGGGTTTGAAAAAGCTGTATTAAATTCGTGCAAAGTAAAAAGTATTCACGCAAAGGCATAATTTTTCACATTGCAAATAGTTTTTCCGTTACTGACTTTTATTACATTCCCTTGCAAGGATCCTCTTGCAGAATAAGGTTTGGGGATTGGGGAATGATGGAAGCAGTATGTAAGGACTCACCCTGGTGGTCTAGCGGTGGCGCTGCGGGGACGCCCGCCACGCCATCCGTGGGGACGCCCGCCTCGCCATCCTCTTCTTAGCTTGCCGGCTTCGCACTTCCGCCTTTTATAGGCGCTTGCGCGCTGGTGCGATTACATCAGCGTGCAATGGCGCCAAATTCAAAAGTACTTAAAGGGATTTTTCTCTGCAATGCACTGCCCGTTATAGGTTTAACTTCCTGGTGCCTAGAACTGTGCTTTATAGCCTCTTATCTGTTCCTGACTATCTGTGTTTGACCCTGCCTGGCTATTTTGACTACTCTGTCCTCTGAAAACCTGACCCTTGCCTGAAACCGACCTTGATTCTGCTTAACTCTTGGTTGACCTCCTGGTTTGATTCCTGCCTGTTAATTGACTCCGATCCTGTCTCATCCAAGTTTTACCCGGTTTTGCCTGCCTGACGTTCCTGACAATCTGTCTGCCTCGACCCAGCCTGTCTGACCACGAATCTGCTTATCTCGCCTGTACTGTGACCTTAGGCCTTAAGACTTTCTATACAGTCGTGCCCCTTTGTCTGCTCAGAACCCCTCGTCTTGCACCTCTCGTTTTAAGACCTGGCGGCATCCGATTAGCCGAGGGCTCCTCCCATGGTGAAAGGCGGCTATTATAGGCAGAAGTACGAGCCTAGACCAGGGTGCTTGACATCGGTTCTGGGTTCAGGGTGCTGACCGTGACACAGTAGTTCTGTAGCAATTCGAGTGGCACCCATTGCCCGTCATGGTGGTTGGTAAACAAAGAGTAAAACACAACTACTGATTAAAAAAATCACACACACAGTAGTTCCCAAGCAGACAAGCTTTTAGAACTTTTACAAGTCATCATGAATACTAAAAGTAAAAAACAAAACACTGCTAAAGGGGCAGTTCATCTTCAACAAACGTATTGCTCAGATTTGATCAACTTATGCCCCAAATCTAAAGCAACTGGACTT
Source organism: Xenopus borealis (assembly GCA_024363595.1). Lineage (NCBI taxonomy): Eukaryota > Metazoa > Chordata > Amphibia > Anura > Pipidae > Xenopus > Xenopus borealis. Next base: position 22,397,062 of record CM044441.1, read on the forward strand.
TTCTGTGTTTTCTTGAAAACATTTCAACAATCACCTGAAGAAGCCGCGCGGATGAGTGGTGAAATATTTTCAAGGAAACGTCCTGTTTCTTTCTTATTCTCCTAGATTCTTTCTTCGTAAACATAACGTCTCGGATTGTAACAGTGTTGGTACTGAGAAACATGCCAGTGAAAAAACAAGTTAATTTTTTTTAAAACTTACATTTAAAGGGGTTGTTAACTTTTAGTATAATATAAAGCAGGGGTGTCCAAGCTGCGGTCCGAGGGCCACATGCGGCCCAGGATGGATATGAATGTGGCCCAGCTTGAAAATCTTGGTTCCCAAGGAAATGTCATGTTGCAAAGGGTATAGGAGTAGGCAGGAGGGGGGACTCTATCCGTAGCCCAGTTAGTACTAATAGTTATATAATAATAAGTCTGTTTAATACCCAGGTGTCCCATATTCCAGTGTATAGCTCCATCTGGTTATCCAACTGGTATTGTATGTCTTTTCTGTGCATTTTCTTTACTTTTACAAATCAAAAGTGTTTGTGTATTTCATGTGCGGCCCCAGTCCCCCAGACAATTTTTCTTTTTCCAATGTGGCCCAGGGAAGCCAAAAGGTTGGACACCCCTGATGCAGAGAGAGAAATATTCTGAGACAATTCAGTTACAAGGAATATGTTACAAGCAGTTTTTCTTTTTTTTAAAGGAGAAGGAAATTCTGTTAGCACTTGGGGGTACCAAATGTTGGGAACCCCCTAGTGATTGTATTGATTTACCTGAAACGGTTTTTCTACCAAGCACCACGGACAGATCTTCTTCATTTCTTTAAATTTCCCAGGGCAAACGCATGCGTAGTATAAAGAAATAGTAACTTTTTAGTTAAAGTTCAGCTTTTCTCTCTACTGCACATGGGTGGCTGTGCAAGAAAGAGGAAGACAGAAGAAGATCTCTCCATGGTGCTCCCTAGAAAATCCCCAGGCCGGTGCAGATTTCTGCTGATAGGAAGCCAGGTAAATCAATACAATCAGGTAAGTCAATACAATCACTTGCTAACAGACTTTCCTTCTCCTTTAAAGGACAAGGAAAGGCAAAGAAATAAAATCCCATTTTTACGTTCTTTAATGAAAAAGAAATCTATCTCCAATATACTTTAATTTTAAAATGTGTATCGTTTTAATAAGAAACCTGACTGTATGTAGTGAAATTTTCCCTTCATTTAGTGCTTCTGGTAGGGAAACAATCACTTATGAACAGCAGGGGGAGCCCCTGCCTTACTTACCAGCCATGCAGAACTCAAGCAGCTTTGTTTTTTGATCATTTATGACAATCCCTAAGCAGCCCAGACCATACTGAGCATATGCAGTGCCAGTGTCAGACAAAGATGTATCACACAGTTACAAGATGACAGCCCCCAGTGGCCAACTTTGAAAGCATAAATCATTTGTTTGATTAGGCTTGTGGTACAGTAAGTTCATGTTTATGTTTAGTATACTAAATATAGCATTTCTAGCCTTATTCTATTTTACACTTTCCTTGCCCTTTAAGAGTAGTTATTGTGTTCTATTACTGGAGCTTATCATTTCTCTGACACTCTGGGCTGGGAAGTGAAGTGTTGCACTAAAAGTCAGAATTCTGCTTCCTCTATCATACTACCCTGAGGACCAACAAATTTTTGGCAAAAAACTTCTTCCAGTCATCCAAGTAGGGTGGCCTCCAATGGAGTAGGAAGTCGCCAAGCTCCCGATATCTTGCAAATCAAATTCAAAGAGTACTCCAGGGGTCAATTGCCATAAAAATCAGTTTTCTTTTATTTATTGCACATAAAAGTGCAATAAATAAAAGAAAACTGATTTTTATGGCAATTGACCCCTGGAGTACTCTTTGAATTTGATTTACCCTGAGGACCAGTTGCACAGAGAACATAATGTGTTGTTTATATAAATGGTATTGCTCCGAGCCCAACTGACATCCATGTACAATGGATTTAATTTAGTTTGCGAATTGGGCAGGTTAAAACATTTAATCTGCTGTTTGCCAGTTGGTGCATCATGCAGTGTTAATAGGAACATGCTAGCACCCTTTTAGCATGTTTCTACACTATATTCTACAAACATGCAATTTACTCTTTCTAGGAATAATCCCATCCTCCTTAATTATTCACTGCATGTAGCTAAATGTCTAATAGCCAGTTCTGGAAACAGATAACCCATTTCCCTAAAATTTGAAATAAAAAAAAGTCTGTGATGTATTGCCAGAATGGAAAGAATCTGCAATCATTGCTGATATACAAAAATCTACAGAGTTTGGGATTCAAATAATAGAGTGCTTAGTGAAAATAGGGCTGTTCAGCCTGGACTTGAGACTAAATGAAATGATGCCAAGAAATGTAATGAAACAACAGTGAGTATGAAAAGCCAAAGAACTCTAATCCAATTTCCCTACAGCTCAGGATTTAATCAAATTAGCCCTTTGATATCACTCAATATGCAGTGCAATATTAAAATGTTGTGATAGCTCAAGAATGTGCATTTTTGGCCAGAAAACCACAGATACATTTGTAGGTTCAAGCAAGCATGAGACTTTCCTGGGCCCAAAGACATCGGCATTTACTGTAGCTTTAGACCAGTGATCCCCAACCAGTAGCTAGTGAGCAGGCCCGGACTGGCAATATGTGGGTTAGGGCAAATGCCAGATGGGCTGCTATAAGGTCCCATAGAAAGTCAGTATTTAGTGGGCTGGTGGGGACTGTTTGGGCCTCTATGTGAGCTGATTGGGCCTCTTTGTACCTGAAATGCCAGGGCCTATTTTGATTCTCAGTCCAGTCCTGCTAGTGAGCAACATGTTGCTCTCCAACCCCTTGGATGTTGCTCCCAGTGGCCTCAAAGCAGGTGCTTATTTTTTGATTCCAGGCTTGAAGGCAAGTTTTGGTTGTATAAAAAACAGGTGTACTGTCAAACAGAGCCTCAATGTAGGCTCACATAGGGACCACTAAATGGCCAATTACAGCACTTATTTGGCACCCCAAGAACATTTTCCATGTTAGTGTTGCTCCCCAACTCCTTTTACGTCTGAATGTTGCTCACGGGTGCAAAAGGTTGGGGATCCCTGCTCTACACAAACTCAACTACTCCCATATTTTACTCCTTGTCTGGGAAGTTGCTGTGGCAAGTTGTAAGGCATGGTGCTGCCAGTAAAACAGTATTCATTTTTGAGTGCCTGCACTTACAATATCAGGATAATTTGCACTCCAGTTAAGTCAACAAGAATATTTGTTTAGACTAGTATATGTTATGTTGCCTTGATAAAAAAAAGTGTTAGGCTCCACTGGGTCAGGGACTGATGAATAGTGATGGGCGAATTTATTCGCCAGGGGCGAATTCGCTGCGAATTCCCGCGATTCGCCGCTGGCGAATAAATTAGTGAAATGCCAGCAAAAATTCGCCGCCGAAAAATTTGCCAAAAAAAGTCTTTTTTGACGCGACGCGGAAACAACGCGATGCGTTTGACGCGACGCGCGTCAAAAACGACTCGTGACTTGTTTTGCAAATTTTTCCGCGAATTTGAATTTTTCGCCGAAGCGAAACGCGGGAGATTCGCCCATCACTACTGATGAATACTATCTGTAATGTAGTTCTGAATATGTATAAATAAAGAATGTCAGTAAGTTAGGCCATAGACAACAATGTATGTATATTTTTAGTTTCATAACAATACTTCTATACTCAGCATCGGAATCACAGCCTTGACAAAGCTTTTGAGAAATGCGCGTCGGCGTTTCACTCTGATCTCGCTTGGATTTTAACCTTAAAGTGATACTGACACTAAAAAATGAAATTTAACATATGAATGTACATTAATTGTTACCTATAGGTCATGTTGATCATTTTTTGCTGAGAGGTTTGTTTTTGTATATAACTGTTAGCTGAAATGTAAGCCTGACTCTCTGACACCCTGACACTCTTACTTTGCCAGCCTAACAGTCCCATCTCAGTCTGTTAGTTACAGTTTCTAATGATAACAGATGCCGGGTGCACAAATATGGCAGCCCCCTCATACAGGAACATGGGGGATCAGACAGGTAATGGAAAACCATCATGCAAATACCTTATGGCAAAGTTAGAAGTAGCTTTCAAAGCCAATATTATAATAGATGTAAAAAAGAGTTTGACTTCAGGTGTCAGAATCTCTTTAGATCTTTTATCCTTCTCTTTTAAACTTGCAATTGCCACATATTATAACAATTCTTTTATTCTTCTCCTTTTTCACAAGATGTAGGGGATTTGTGGTTTTTTAGGAAAGATAGATTTGAATCCATTTAGGGAAGGTAATTTTTGAGACCACAGTGCCCCACGTTCTGCCTTCTTTGCTTTTGGTAATCCCAGGGCTCAGATAGAAACAATTTAGATAGTAGCTAACGGGATGACTCCACCACTATCTCTCGTTTCAATTTTCTAACTTGTTTCAATAATTATGTGAATGGGATAGTTGATGCCTGGGTCAATTGATACAAAATTTATTTTGCTACTCTGTTGACAAAGATCGATACAATTTAATCTTCACAGTAAATTCCTTAAAAGGAGCTTGTGCTTGCTATTCACAGGGAAATCTAGCTATTTAATTAAATGTGAATTGTTCTAGACATCGCCTTTTAAGTTAACCAATATTGATGGTGCTAATATTTAAAGTCTTTTCTAGTAACAAATTATTGGTGTAATTAAATTTTAATTGATTATAGGATAATTAATTAAATTATGTATATACAATTAATTCAGCTCTATTAACAGGGAATATTATTTCCCCTTGGGGATTACTCACAGTCAAATTGTATGATTATCAATTGAAGAGATTGATTGCACTATGAATTAATTGGGGGCCCTTTTTGCACATACTTTATAGGTGGGATTGGATATAATATAAGCACTAGCACTTTATTGAACATTAAGGGGCAGATTTACTAAGGGTCGAATTTCAAATGAAAAATAGTGGGGAATTAAAAAAATTCAAATTCGAATTTCGAATTCGAATTTTTTTTAGCACAATTCGATCGATCAAACGATCGAATTCGAATCGAATATTCAAACGATTTTTAAGCGATCGATCAAATTTTTCTTATTCGATCTTAGGGAATGATCCCTACTTTGAATATTCGAATAAAATTAAATTCGAATTCGATTAATTCGACGGTCGAATTTGCCTAATTTGCATATTCCAAATTCGAATTCGAATCATTTTGAAAATTCGATCGAATATAATATAGTAAATCTGCCCCTAACAGTTGAGTAGCATTTTATTGAACATACAGGGGCAAATTTACTATTACTCCCCAAAATTAGTTCGACCAAATTCGATATTCAATTAGCATTCGATCGTCGAATGCTAAACGAATAGTTTTAGGCTACCTTTTATTCGATATTCGATCATTCGACGATCGAATACAAATTTATTCGATCAGTCGAATAATTTATTCGATCATTCAAATGATTCGCACGATTCGAACGATTGAAGACTTTGATCGTACAAATCTTATTCGATCAGGACTTAGCCTCAGAAGCCTATGGGATGTTGGTTTATTTCTACCTCTATGACCTCGTATGTAAAGCAAAACCAAGAGATAAGGCACTTACAAACACAAGGAGGTAGTTTATTGAGTCCAAAACAAGACCATAGGTTTTGCCTGGGAAAGCTGTTGCAGCACTACCAAAGCATGACTTCTTAGATGGTACGCGAGGGCTCACCAAAGACACACCTCTTGGTCCAAGGATTATATAGACATTTAAAATGGGTGTACACAGATATACCTATCATGGTCTTGACCATGTAGGTTAGGGCAAATGCCAGATGGGCTGCTATAAGTTGCCATAGGAAGTCACAAGGTTGGTGGAGGCTGTTTGGGCCTCTAAGTGGTATGATTGGGCCTCTGTGTACCTGAAATGCCAGGGCCTATTTTGATTCTCAGTCCAGCACTGGTCTTGACCCTCCCTGGACATTGGGAGGTATCGAAATTTTACTGACATATACATTTCTGCAAGATGTTCAGTATTGCAACATAAGACAATTTCCCGTTTTTCAACTATCCCACCAGCCTTGCGGTTGTAAGTCTGCAAAACTAGACTCTGTGATGAAATCAGACATGAAGCAACACTTCTGCTCAGGGGCCCCATTTAATATTTGCTGACTTTGTGAACACTGTCAGTACAGTAAAGAAATCATTATTGGGGAGAACATCACCCCTCCCTGCACCTATCCTGCCTTGGGCCATTGGCATTGTGGCATCAGAATGATAGGGGACTTATGTATTTGATATTACACTTACATATTCTTACACTCTGAAACATAACCATTCACCCGTCATCGGAATAGGCTGTTCTCATACAAATGTGGTCATATAAATGTGGCATATAGAAAATATATTAACAGGGAGTGCTCCCATAGGCTTCTATTGCAATTCGGTAGGTCCAATCTGCCGAAGTAGGCAATCGAATAAACTTAAAAAATGAAATCCTTCACTGATCAAATGATCGAATGTATTCGATCGTTCGACCATTCGCTATTTGATGAACGAATATTTGCATATTTGACCAAAACGAATAAATCCTACACTCGAAATTCGATTGAATTCGTTCGAACTTCAATCTATTCACGTGAATTTAGTAAATCGGCCCCTAATTATTTATGGTGGGCAGAGGTATTTCAATTAAGTGAATCCAGGTTTACGTCCTTTCATATATTTTTTTTTTTGTACATTAGGGAATAAAGACACACAGGGTTGTACCTTTTCTTTTTTTTTAACCTTTAATAAACATTGGATAATTGGCTATAATACCCCGGTGTAAGTTGTTGTGGTATTGCAACCTTGAAACAATTACTTAAAAGTACTGAGGGTTTAGAGATGAAAGAGGAAGCAGTTCCTTGCTCTGTAGAGTTAACAATCTATGTGATTAAGTAAATTCAAATACTGGATTAGATGGTATACCAGTGCTCCAAGAGGTAGCCTCTGAGTGTTAAAGGAGGAGGAAAGGTTAAAACTAAATAAGCTTTATCAGAAAGGTCTATATAAACACACCAGTAAACTGTCAAAGTAATGCTACTCAGAATCCTCTCTCAAAAGAAACACTGCATTTCTTTCCTTCTATTGTGTACACATGGGCTTCTGTATCAGACTTCCTGTTTTCATCTTAAACCTCCAGGGCTTGGGCTTGAGCATGCTCAGTTAACTGCTTTCTCCCTCTCCCCCTCCCTAAGCGGTGATGTAATAATCATAAATTTTAAACCGGTACAGATCATTTTCAATTTAAAGGGTTTGTTCACCTTCCAAACACTTTCAGTTGTTTTCAACTTTTTTTCCATACAATGGAAGTTTAAAGTTGAATGTTCTTGTCTCTGGTGTTTGAGTCTGGCAGCTCAGTAATTCAGGTGCAGATTCTAGAAGGTTACAATTTTGCATCATTTAGTTGATCAATTTCTCAGCAGTATCTCTGGAGTATTAGCAACTATTGTATCATTTCTAACAGGTGCTTGTAATGAAACCCATGGATTCTGCTCAGCAGGGACAAAGATAAGAAATGGATCATATAAATGTATCAATTTAGAACAGTTTACAGCAGGGGTGTCCAAACTTTTGGCTTCCCTGGGCCTCATTGGAAAAAGAAAAATTTGTCTGGGGCTGCACATGAAATTCACAGAAAAGAACTACAATACCAGTTGGATAACCAGATGGAGCTGTACACTGGATTATGGGACACCTGGATATTAAATATACATAAATATACATTATTATATTATTATATAAACCAACTAGTTGTTTGAAGGTGAACAACTACTTTAACTAAAATTTTTGTTCCATTGCAAAAAATAATTATCTGATTTGCTAATCACTGCATATGAGTAGTGCTGCTGCACTGAACACTAACACCATAATTAAAACAGATTTATTCAAATGTTCAAATAGAAACTGTATTCTATTTGTGGCAGCAGAGATATTCTAGAAGGAAGGAAGGATCCCTTGGCAGCTGGGGGGGTGGGATCAATATTGTACCTATTGTACCTCTACTGCACCTCTTCTTAAAGCTGCAGCCCTAGGCACTGGCCCACATGTGCTAATACAGAGAATACAACACTGTACACACATAATAATGCTTACAATGGTATCAGCTCATCCTGGGTTTTATAAACAATCACTAACTATAGAGAGCCTGCCCTGCTACTATTGTTTTATTAATATAACACAGACCTATTATACGGTGTTACATTAGAGCGTATTCTACAACATTTTCAGACTTCAGACCAATTTAGAATTGCACCAGAAATCCAATATAGAAAAAAAAATAATCAACACTAGGAATGATTTGATGTGGTAAATTAGAAGATCAATGTCCATAAAACAAGTGTTAAATGCATTGTACTAAATGATATATGCTGCACAATCAAGGCTAGTTTTTTAGGAACACTGCACACTGACTTCAAAGCATTGGCTGCCACTTCAGCATTCAGCAGTTCTATAACATATGCATTCATTATTTCCCGACTTGCTTGGAAACAACAATTAATCTGATAATCCCTAAAGAAGCTTCAGTCTCCTATAAACATCTGTTAAGACGTGTGTTTGCTTTAAACCAGCACCTGCTATGTGATACGGCAAACACATTCACCGATTCCTTAGCCAGACCAGGTTCAGCTAATTGGAAAAGTAAGGAGCTTAAGAGCTGAAATGTAATATCACTAAAGCTGGCCATAGACGTAACAATTACGATCTTTCTCGGAAAAGATCTTTCCAAGAAAGATTGTTCATTTCAACACACACATGTAGAGCTGAATCGTCAAATATACAGGTAGAAACAATAGAATTCTACTTGTATCTGACGATTCAGCACTAACAATGGCTGATGTTCAGGGTGCCTTCAAAGGCATCCAATCAAAATTTTCCGTCCAGCCCGATCAACCAGCCGACCGATATCTTAATATTCTGACGATATCAATCGGCTCATTTCCCACCATACACGCACAGAATATTGTACGAAAATTCGTTTCGTACGATATTATCTGTGCGTCTATGGCCACCTTAACGCCTACAATACTCATAGTCTGCTGAAGCAGAAGAAGCTTCGGAAGTAGAGTACAGTGAAACCTCCATTTTATATCTCCTGATTTTAAGTTTTCCTTCATTTTTAATCTCACTGGTATATAATGCATAATAGTTTTTCCTGATGTGACTTTTTCAGGATTTTACATCATTTTGTTCTGCTCCTCTTGAAATGGAGGTTCTACTGTAAATCTTTATCAATTTACAACAACTTAACTAATATGAAGGAGCAAATGAATAATGTGATCCCAACACAAAAACCATTTGGGCCCATTTCAGGTGCCAGTGGGCCCAGGGCAAAGATCTTATTGGTAGGCCACAACAGTAAATGTGTTGTATCCTCTAACACAATGATCTCCAACCAGTGGCTTATTAACATGTTACTCACCAACCCCTTGGATGTTGCTCCCAGTGACCTCAAAGCAGGTGCTTATTTTTTAATTCCAGGCTTGGAGGAAAGTTTTGGTTGTATAAAAACCAGGTTGTCTGCCAAACAGAACCTCCTGTATGCTGCCAGTCCACATAATGAACCCTTTGCATCACCCAGAAACATTTTCCATACTTGTGTTTCTCCCCAAAACTGAATGTTGCTTATGGGGAAGTGATGAGCAAATCTATCCCATTTCACTATGCCAAAACGCATGACAATTTTAGACGCACAAGACAATTTTTCTCGCTCCAAATCAAGTCAATGGGAGCTTTTTTCTTGTGGCAACTTTTTTTGTCTCTACCACTTTTTTGTAGATTATATAAACAAGCTGCTGTGTAGCCTTGGGGGCAGCCTTTCAAGGCTGGAAAAAAGAGAAAAGGCACAGGATACACAGCACATAATGGATAAGCTTTGTTGTTTACAATGGGATTCTTCAGAACATATCTGTTAGCTACTGTGTCTCCTGTGCTTGAATGGCTGCCCACATGGCTACACAGCAACTTGATTATATAAACTAAAATTGTGTTTCTAAAGCCAATACACCAATATGACCAGTGCAGTACAATATACTATCATTCATTTAAAACACTTTGATTGTTTGGTGCTGGTGTTTCTTCAAAGTCAATAGGCATTTTTTTCTTATGACGACTTTTTTGTCCAAATACATTCAAGTCAATAAGTATTTATTCTTATGGCAACTTTTTTGTCTCAGTGACAATTTTGTCTTGGCAACTTTTTTTGTGGCTGCAAATTTTTCCGCAGCAGATTTTTGCCACTGTTTCACGAAAAAATTCTCAGATGGCAAAATGCATGGCTGGCGAAAAAATTTACTCACCACTTCTTGATAACTATGTATGAATATAAAAGGCGCTTCTATAATAATCTCACAAATGTTTTTTTACCAGTGGGCTTTCCTGAAGGGAGGTCACCCATAGAAGAAAGGTTCAGATTAAATATTCTGAAGGGTTTTTTTTACAGTGAGAGCTGTGAAGATGTGGAATTCTTTCCCTGAATCAGTTGTACAGGCTGATACATTAGATAGCTTTAAGAAGGGATTGGATGGCTATTTAGCAAGTGAGGGAAAACAGGGTTATGGGAGATAGTTCATAGCACAAGTTGATCCAAAGATTGCCATTTTGGAGTCGGGAAGGATTTTTCCCCCTCTGAAACAAATTGGAGAGGCTTCCAATGGGTTTTTTTTGCCTTCCTCTGGATCAACTAGCAGTTAGGCAGATTAAAATAGTTCAATGGTTTATCTTGATGGACGTGTGTCTTTTTTCAACCTAACCTACTATGTTACTCAATGGTAAAAAAGATTGGGGACCCCCCTCTAACAGGTGAACTAGTATATAACAGAAGAAAGTTGAAGTAGGGTACAGGGCACTGACACAGCCATGGGAGCAGATAAACCATATTTACACAATGGGAAAGCAAAGAGAAAGTGAAAGGGAGTCTTTTATCAGAGTTGTGATCTCCCAGTGCATTAGGGTAGGGACAGACAGGGAGATTCGGGGAGATTTTGTCGCCTGGCGTTTTTAGCAGGCGACAATCTCCCCGAATTTCCTTCTCCCTGTCTGCCGATCGTTCCTGGGACAAAGCGCCAGCGCCTGTGCAGACGCGGCGTGGCGATTTCCGGAATCCCCCAAAGTTTCCTCAAGAGGTATCTTCGGGCGATTCCGGAAATCGCCGCGCCGCGTCTGCACAGGCGCTGGCGCTTTGTGCCTTTACGATCGGCAGACAGGGAGAAGGAAATTCGGGGAGATTGTCGCCTGCTAAAAACGCCAGGCGACAAAATCTCCCCGAATCTCCCTGTCTGTCCCTACCCTTAAAATAAGGGATAAGCCATTTCAGGGGGGTGTTATCAGGGCTGCTATCAAAAAGCACAGGGTCTCATACAAGAATTATCAGCAAGCCTCTCCAACACCATGGGCACGTTCGAGTGAGCAATCTTCGTCCTTCCTTCTTTCTTCGCACGGCTGTGCATGTTCCCTCTGCTGAGCATGTGTCAGCCTCTGGACTTTAAAGAAGGTAGAGGATGACTCGCAAGTGCCCCGGGCTGGTGCAGTTTTCTGTTAACAGGAGCACTGGTCTGTGGTATCAGATAAGTCAGTACAATCCATGAGGGGTGCCCTAAAATTTGGCACCCTGTTTGGACTGGAACTTTCCTTCTCTTTTAAGGTGAATAAGGCTCCAAAATCAGATGGATACTCAGGCAATGTATTTTCCTGGAACATATGTCACTGACATCACAATGCTTGACTACTCAATACTTCTTAAAGCCACCATATACTGTACATTGGTAAACCATTTATCTCACTGGTAAATGTCAATAATATGATGGCATGTCTTTTGCTTATCACTGTAACAGATTCATATTTGCTTTATGGATCAGGGACCTCGTCCTACTGTGTCTCCTATCCCATGGTACTTAATCTGAATTATAACGTCGACTTCCCTGTGTGTACTTTTCTATATTGTAAAATTGTGCAAGGTTGCATATACTAGAAGCACTACATAAATCATGTTATACATAAATAATATATTTATACATAAACATACATCCATTTGCACTGCAGCACTGAAATTAACACATTAAATCCTTTAACATTTAACACATTCAGAACCCCATTACATTAGATATAATCCAAACCTGGAAGTCATGTAATGTCAATTCTAGCATTTAAAACCATGATAAAGAGCTGATACAGATTCATTTTAGTCATAGAAACACTTGAAAATATTACCAGAGGAGGATGTACAGCTGAAGAAAAATTAGGTAACATAAAACTTTAAAGGACATATACAAAGAGCCCATTGTGCAGTTCAATGAGTGTTTTCAAGATAACAGCTTGGTATTGAAGCAGCTCAGTCAAAGCATATGACTGTCTGAGAATGAACAATTTTGCCCCACTTCCCACAACCTCTTCTCAGATATTAAAATCTCTGGTTAGATTTGAACAGCCAGTGGCGTAACTACTCCCTGGTGGGCCCCGGTACAGGATGGGGCACCTGGGCCCCCCGTCGGGCCCTTAACTCTAAAAATCCTATGCTGGAGTGTTGATAACTGTCTGCCATAACCATTATCATGGCTCTGATGGGCCCCAGGGGGGTAGGGGCCCTGGTGCAATTGCACCCTCTGCACCCCTGGTAGTTACGCCACTGTGAACAGCACTCCATCATCTATGGGGATTTGAAACCAAAAAATATGCAGAAACAAAGTAATATAGTTTTGCAATGGTATATGTATATTTTAATTGTCAAACATATGAACCCTACATCCAATCAGGTTTTCACCTATTGCCTGAAATACTTTTAAGCTTGCCCTTCTGTGAGCAGATATGTAGTCTTTTGACTTGACAGTATCACAGGAGATCACTTTTAGGCTAGGGCCACAAAAGGTCCATAGGGCGATTTCAAACACTACCACCAGCAATTAGCTCCCTCTTCTTTTGTATCCAGAACCATTCTGTTGGCGCCAACAAACACTCTGAGGATTTTTGCAGCAACTGTAAAGTTTCTTCAAACCAACAGAATGGTTCCATATGAGAAAGAAGAAGAAGGCTACTGCTGGCGGTAAGGGGCTGAAATCATCTGGCTGATTTCAGATCTGTGTGGCCCTAGCCTTACTTCTTCAGTTTCTTCAAACCAACAGAATGGTTCCATATGAGAAAGAAGAAGAAGGCTACTTCTGGCGGTAAGGGGCTGAAATCATCCGGCTGATTTCAGATCTGTGTGGCCCTAGCCTTACTCTTGCCCTATGAGAAGATATTTAGTATTTTTGACTTGACTGTATCACAGATCATCTATTGTTTACCCTGTTTGTCCTGTAAAATACAAAACATCCCACCCCACTCCCCGAAACATGCTTGCCAGGGCAACCACCCTTAACATGGTCAAACCAACCAGCAACCAATCTTCACTTCACTTGCAATTTATATGAGTTTTTGTGAGGCTGGCTTTATATATTATCTCCAATAAGCAATACTTAACTGTATATTTTGTGTGTATATATTTACTTGATCATAAGATTAGCCTTAGTTTATGCACCCCTAGTATAAAGTAGTAATAGTTTCTAACTGCTTTTGCGATGGCATTTATAAATTTGTGTAACTCATTGATCAAATCCATTTTTCTCAAACTGAAATTGCACTTTCCATGAACATTGTTAGACTAGTGTGTGTACACTATCAGTTAGCAACAAAAACCTTCTCATATACT